>OU343222.1:244452640-244520308 GCA_910596185.1 Chrysanthemum makinoi | reverse complement strand
TTTGATGATTTGGTGTTTTGCAAGAGTTATGGTTTTTCCGGTGTGAGTTTCGATTTTAGAAAGAGAGTGAGATTTGAGATTAATGTGAGAGATGATAATAGTGGTTGTGTGTGAGAGAGAAAATATTATTTATATGGGTCTATGATTGAGTGGTGTGTCAGTGTGATGGTGTGGATATACTAACTTGATGGTGTTTAAACACACCGAGCCTTAATTTAATGTGGTTAATTGGCTCTTGGATTGGTGGGGATGACATGTTTGTATTGATCACATGAAACAAGCAGCTCGATTTGTGCATTGGCTGTAATATTTAATTGTTTCTCTACATTGGTTTCATGTGAATACATTGATTGGATGTGGCTTGAATAGAAAAGTGGGGTCGACATATTTTAACCCTTGTCACAAGAAGTAAAACAGTCACATGGGTACACACATAATTGACAGCAGCAATGGTGAATGGGTATAATATATTTTGTTTCTACTGATCACACGTGGGGCTTTTGTACTGTCGCTTCAATTTTGGGATTCACTGTGATGCGGAGCATGGATGTTACGATGATCTCACAATTTGTATTGTCTTGTACGCATCACGAGGGCCCTACTGGTCTTGTATTATTCTGATCCCCATGTTCACGTGAGTTTCGTTTGTGTGTACTGGTCGATTGTTATTAGTATTGGTACTGGTAGATTCATGGTCTATACGGCAGTGTGGGAATTTAATTCTGGTAGGATAACATTTATACTATTCATGATCGGTTGTTGTATATGTTAATTTTGGTCATGACAGTTTGTGCTTCTAATGTTTTAATAGTCTTGGTGAATTGAATTTTTATTCAACGATGAACTCTAGTAATTAACATATTTTCGGCTTGATTTGTTCCTACTGTGCATCATTTTGATTTCGTTTCTTCTCGGTTCAGCTCTTTGTTGCTTATTTGGTTTCGTTGGTAGATCGCTGCTGCGATCACCTCACGATATTGGTTGGCTGGTTGGTTCGTTGAATTTGGTTCCTCTGGTAGTATTGATTTTGCTGATCGATTGTTGCTGGTTGTTCTAGAGTTCCTACTGGTTGATCAGGCGCATGTCTTATCATATCTCAAAGTACGTGATGAACACTTTTGAGATAACTTGTTCGTACTTTAATGGTGTGACAAAGACTTGATAAATCTAGCGAATGGGTGAGATCTTCATACTAAAGGTACTTAATGTGCACATTTGCTAACACTTTAAGAAGTTACGTTGTAGTGCTCAGTGTTAGTGAAGGGGTGTGATATACAGATTGAATGTGCTTAATGCTCACATTTGCTATCACTTTAAGGAGTTACGTTGTTGCGCTCAGTGTCTCATATTATTTTAGGGTTTATCAAGATTTGGAGTCACGTAGATAGTACAAGATATAAGACGCATACGTTGATGTTTCTACTGGTTCTCCATTCCTACTGGTGGACTATTTTGATTATGCTGCTGATTTGACTTTTCTGCTGTTGCACTTTATTTCTTTTGTTTAGTAGTGATAAAAAAAATAAAAAAATAAAATAGAGATGGTTAGTATATTTTAAGGGGAAGCTTATTTACTTACCATCTACATGCATCACTTGAGGAGAGAGCCTACGAGTTGCAAGAATCCTATTAGAAAAAGGGAAGAAGATTCATAGCAGTACTTATTATTGTGATGACATGTTTTAGCATTGTTTCTTTATACAAGGTTGTTTTAATATCAAGAAACTGGAACTTAACCTAGTCAAATTTCATTAAGGAAGATTGTTGGGAATGCGATTTGAAGATTACAAAACCACGAGCAAGAATGAAGAAAGAAGAAATAATGAGGGTCTTAATAGTAATATTTAATAGTAGCTTTTCTAGTAAGTGCGTGTTTAGGGTTTTCATGTGACCTCCCTCTACTATATAAAGAGGGTAGGCGTCTAGGGTTTAGGGATCCCTTTTCCATTATCCCTTTCCATTATCCCTTTCATTTCATTTCATAGTATTCATCTCCTAATGAGAGTCTAGACACACGATTATAGCATGTGTACATTAGTAATAGTTGTAGTAGTTTTTATTTTCAATAAAGAAAACCTTATTAGTGATGTTGATTGTGTTATCATTATTCCGCTGTTTTCATTCAATCAATTGATATCACTCATACCCTAGTTGAGTCCAGATCCATGGATTCTACAGTTTCGACATAAATCACTCTAGGTAAGAACAAACAAATTTATAATTTGACAAATGATCAAAGAATTAAATTTCATGTTTTAAACTTCACATTTTAATATGACAAAACATTTTTTCAAAAATACATTTTACAAATTATTTTTGAATTAAAAAGAAATGTTTTATTCAGAAAAATAAGTTTAAAAATCCCACCAGCCTATCCCCAAACGAAAACTCCAAACATCCCAAATAAACATTCACCACTAAAAAAAAATTGGAGCGTTCTGGTCTGAGACGGTACCACTAAAGTGGAAGGTACCGTTAAATTTAATGGTACCGTCGTATGTTTAATTGGTACCATCAGTCTGTAACAGCTAGTTTTTTCTTGCCTAAAAATAGTGGATCAGATTTCACTCCCAACTCACCAATTTTCATATAGAACTTTCTGAGTTAAATCTACCCTTTCTAATCTTGATTCTTTGATCACTTAGTTAGTTTGTCTTTGTTTAAGAGTGATCCAATCATCCAACAAAGTGATGACTTTTATTCCTCTACTAGTGCAAGAGAAGAACACATCGTATCAAGAAGATACAAAGTGTTGTAGAGCTAGCTTAGTGCACTCATGACATTTGTTACTTACTTGATGTATACCGATATACAACAAGTAAGTAACAAAACAGTAAAACTATTTAACCCCTTCTGGTTTTCCACATATTAGTTTGTAAAAATATGATAGTGGAATGGTTTGATGTCTAACTCGTAATAATAGAGTTGCAACATTCGTATGTGAGCTTTGGAGATATTTAACTTTTAAAGTAAGCTAGCTTTTATTATAAGTCTTGCTTGACAACATATTTATTTAAATATTTTTTGAAATTTATAAGCTCTTCTTCTAAAAGCTCTTTGGATAGCTTTTGGAAATTAATTGAAGTTTGTAAATTGACTAATTGTAATTAATAATCAATATATGTTTATTTATTCTATGTTTGTTTATGTCATTTTAAAATGATAAGCTCTAGCTTTAGCTAATTTGTAAAACAGCTTAAAGTTGATGCGAATGTTCGGTTATCACCCCAACCGAATACTTGACCGCGTTATCCTCATTAGCCTAACCGAACCCCAACCGGTCACCCCTAGCTTTTTCAAAATTATGGTTGGGCCTGCCAACCGAAAGTTTTAATCTTTTTTGTGTGTGTAGTTTTTTATTTGTTTCTGTGAGGTATATTTTCAGTTATGGTCGCCTTATTAGCAAATTGTGATTGGGTGTAGTCTTGGAGAGAGCTGATATGACAGGAGGTGACCACAATATTTACCGTTACTATTACCATTGGCTAAATAAAATAAAAATTCTTGCTTTATGCCAATGAGCTCTAACTTCATCTCCATCTTCAACTAGTCATGCCAAACATACTTTATAACGTTTGGCAAATGATTTATACATTTTCTTCCTTTTGATAATTAAGTATCTAACTTACTTAAATAATGTTATTGAGATGATACACGTCCACATTGCTATGTAAATTACATATGTTTTGAAACCTTGATCGCCGATTCGACGGTTGAACTAAGAACTGGTTGGTCAAAACCCATTGGTTGAACCCTTAAAGCTGCCTTTGGTAAGGAGGGTCAATCCTTTCTATTTTTCCTGCCACGTCAGTTTTCTTTCTCCAACGACCTTCAGACGATTGGGTACCCCAATAAGTCAGCCTACATTATAAAAACCATACCCCACAAATATACCTTTTATATTTATTTAATACACACACAACACCACATTTCTATTCGATCGTGTAGACGACCATGTTGTGTAAATTTGAATGGATGATTGAATTCCCACAATAAGGAGATTGATTAATAATCGATCGAGATAGTCGATCGCTTCACATATCGTCTAGCCTAACAATCAATATGTATATATTTATATATTTTACATATTTTTATGTCTTTTTAAAACGATTAACCCTAGCTTTAGCTAATTTGTAAAACAGCTTAATGAAATTTAAAAAAAAATTGTTTTATGCCAATGAGCTCTAATTTTATTTCTAGCTTCAGCTAGCGATGTCAAACATCCTTGTAGTGTTTGACAAATGTTTTATACATTTTCGTCCTCTTGATAATTAAGTATCTAACATACATAATAATGTTATGAAGATGATACACGTCCACATTACTATGTAAATTACCCATGTTTTGAAACTTTGATCGTAGTTTGGACGATTGAATCGAACTGGTTGGTTGAACCAGGTTAGACCGAGAAGAACCGTTGAACCGAAACTTAAAACCGTCTAAAATTAGTTTGATTCCGATTTTGGTTAATAGTAAACATGTATTTAACGGTTAAGGTTTAGGGTATGCTTAGTATACCTTAATGGGAATCAAACAATGATTTTCATAGTGATTTCAATTGTTTGGTTGAATATCTAGCAATTAAACAAGATAGCATACCCATAGAATATAGTAGTGGTGTGAGGTGACCTTTTTATGCTCATTCCATTGGGCCCCACTTCTTTATATCTCTATTGGAGTACATTTTTTTCCATACATGAGCACTTAAATGGATCTAATGTGATACCAATACCGATACATAGAATTTTATACCAAACAACAATAATGAAATTAATATCCTCAATTAGGGGTGTTCATGGGTAGGGGTGTCAAAAATCCCGACCCGACCTGGACCCGAACCCGAATAAAGATAATCGGGTCGGGTTACTCGAGTTCAAAATCTAATATGGGTTAATCGGGTCAACCCGATTAACCCGAATACGTAATTAGGGTCTGTATCGGGTTCAAAATACTTTGCCTATTCGTTCAGTCAACCCGGCTGACCCGAAGTTTTTTTTAAATTTGCCAGTTTTGATTCATATGAAAAGTCCAAGTTAAATTGGTCCATGTTGTAATATTTTCCCAGTGCCCATCCAATTTTGTAACGGATTGTATACTTTGTAACACAAGGTTACTTCCAGTATAGTATTATTCGCTTATTATGTTTGTTGCTATACTTAAGTTTTTATCTCCTTGACTCGAAGACCCATTATTGAGCCAGATTTAGTACAATGTATGTGCGTGTGTTGTGTAACAATAACGGGTGTATGTAATAAGGATTCAGTAGTACTTATGGCAGCTTATGTAATATACACAATATATTATTCATATGCACTTAGGTAAAAAGTACTACGGAGTATTATAAAACACTACAAAAAATGAGTCAAACTCTACACAATTTCTTTATACGCTTGAAAGTTTAGAAAATCGTCAACAAGAATGAGAAATAATTAAAATACTGACAAGTTGATTTGTTTGTGTAGTATGGTATTAAATGCAATGTTTCTTTTAAATTTTAATCATGGTAACTTGTCCACTGATAACAAGTTATGGTAAATTGCAAATTTTCTACTGATGCAATAACACATATTAGCATTTGCATTTCCGAAATGGTTGAAATGTTATACTAAAAACTCCTAAAGTTAAAAAAAATTAAATTCTCTGGTTTTGTAAAAGGCACTGTCACACCCCCAAATTACCTGTTTTGCAGCGGAATGGATTACCTGGAAGATGACTGTCATAGCATCAAAGTTACAGTTATATCGAACGACCTAAAGTGTCGTTTTGAAAATATCGTTTGATTAAGTAAAATAATCAGAGTTTACAAAACATAGGTCCCAAAAGATTTCCAATGTACCAATATGAGTTTGTTACAATCAAACGATAGTTAAGTGCATAAAATATATGAGAGGACGCCGACACCGGGCTACTTTGATAAGTCCACATGCATGCCATGAAGTATATGCCTTAGATACCTGAGATAAAACATGCTAACAAGTCAACACAATGGTGAGTGAGTTCATAGAGTTTGGTTTATCATGAAAAACCTTTAAAGAACGTTCATGCAAAGAAAGCAAAGTTTTTGGTCATTGAGAATAGTCCACAGCAAAGGCATTGTAAATCCACTCAGTTTCAAGTTCCGCCCATACAAAACTTGCAACATGTGTGTTCACAACCCATTGCACAAAATATAGTGTGTCTAGTAGCCAAGTATACGTTGTCATAATAGTTCACAATATAGCACCACGTATATAATAATGTATGCCAGGAAAAGCCCCTAGAATAAATAATATGCGTCCCGTAACATATTGAACGAGAGGTTGGCGGACCTCTAATAGCGCTATCCATACTACCTACTAATAGGGACCAATGCAAATGTACCGAACGGTACATCATTCAACTATTATATACAATTAAGAACACCTCAACATGGGGAGAATTTGCACGCTCCACCAATAAGGCGAGACTTGGTGTTGCTCCGTTCACATAGGAGATTTGTATTGCTCTTCACATAGGGAGACTTGGTATTGCTCCGTTCACATAGGGAGACTTGGTGTTGCTCCGTTCACATAGGGAGACTTTTAGGTCATAGCACGTACGGTTCAATAAGTTCAAACAAGTCATAAGTTCGTAATTAAGTTCAAGTGTTCCAGTCAAAAGTTCATAATTAAGTTCAAGAGTTTAAGTCGAGTTCAAAAGTTCAAAACAATCAAAGAGCTCAAATAATATCAAAAGATTCAAAATAGCCAAAGTGTTCAAAATCACGTCAAACAAGTTCAAAATATATCAAAAGAGTCCTTGTACAATTTAAAAGAGTTTAACTATACGTCAAAAGTTTCAAATCAATTTAAAAGAGTTCAAATATATATGTCGAAGGGTTCAAATAATAATGTTCATAACATAGTAATCAATTTGGTTCGGGCATAATCTACTTACTAGCATAAGTAGGGAAACAACAGTTATTTAAGTTCATATAAGTGTAAAGTAAAAACAAGTAGTTGAGCATGTATCTCCCCCAAAGAGTTTATAAAACAATTAAACGAGTAAAAGTGGGGCTACGAACTCACCTGATGCAATGTTTATGATGACAAAAGCAGATACACTGAAATGAGGTACGATCTCTATCTGCAACCTAATATGAATGATATGTTCTAATGTAAGCCATGAAACAATGTCGTGCATGCAAACTCATATGATATACATACCACTTGTGCATTTGAAAATAAAGTTTATCATCGAAATATACGTTTGTGACATCTCGTCATGTTATAAAATACTTTACAAGTACTTATGTTGAAACAACATCCTACGATAGTCGTTAAGTGATACATCAAGAAATATAGTTTTTCGTCGCAAAATAATGTACTTTGATAATTCGTGAAAATGGCTAAGTGGCCTCGAAAAGCTAGTCGTAAAATAGTGAATATCGAGTGTTAGGAAACAAACTCAATGATTTTAGAAAGCTTGTAACATTATCTAAAAGTCATAACACTGAACTTTTATCCATACGAGTTCCGATCATAAAGAAAAATAATGGTGAAGTGAGGTAGTTGAGCTAAAAATGTAGTTTATGGGTAGTTTTCGGGAAAGCTTGAGTGGTCGTATTTTACTCGTTAGAACTCTGTTTGAGTAACGGCTGGTCATTTTGGAAAATAGGTCGGGTGAACTAACTTTTACTCAAAGATACTATTTTACCAAAACCAACTCAATCATTGAGAAAAACGGCCCAACATGGTACCAAAAGACAGTTCAACACTTAGAAATATTTTAGTAAAATCTGATAGAAATAAGTAGTGAACGTCGGTTTTCAAATGCTTGTATCTCGGTCATTATAAACTCGTTTTCTATGTTTTATATATCCTTAGTTTTCGTGTTAATATATACTAATATATTTTGATAAGCGACCCTCTAGTTTACATTAAAACTCGTTTTTGTCCTTAGAAAAACCCTTAACAGCATGTACATTTTCAGAAAATAGTTTTCGTCGTTAAACTTGAAAATAGCGTAACTTCTTCGTTATAAATCCGTTTTAACCCGTTCAAGCGACCATGGTTTCGTTTTAAAGTCTATTTTCTGAATATCTAGCCCAAAATAATCCATGACCTGTTGAAATTTCCAGATTTTATAAAAATGAACAGCCCTTAATTAATAGTTGTCGAAAATGATTTTTCTAGTGTAATACTTGTTCCAACCATTACAAATCAACACCAAATCTAATCTAAACCTACCATACACCTTCTTAAGGTGTCATGGGTTCCTAAACTTCATCAACAATGATAGGTTTCATGGGAATAATTATAAGATAGTTTATATTCATTATAAGTAATAAAAACAAGTAAAAGTGGTATGAATCATAGAATACTTGCATGTTTTTGTACTAGCATATTAAAAATAGATCAAATATGATTATGAAAAAGTAGGAAAAATTATTTAGAACTTACTTGAGTGATTGAAGAGTTTTTGAATCTAGAAACTTAATTAATCTTTAGGTTTTTATTTCAAAATCTTGAAATAGATTACTTAAATGAACTAGAAAAATACTTGAGCTTAAAAAATTATGGATTCTTCTTCTTGGATCTTGCTCCGACCATCAACAAAGAAAATGAGAGGTTTCATGCTTTTCACCTTTGGATATGTGTTTTTTATGTTTATTGTTGTAGAAATTTAGATGTAAGTAAACTAATATCTAGCCAATGGCAATTTGGTAATTTAGGTTGTAAAAATAAATTTTGCTTCTACATGACTGTATGGATTATGGATAAGGTAGTAAGGATTTTGTGTATTTTGTTAGTTAAATGTATTGTAAGTTATGTATAGTGTGTATTTTGTACATATAATAATTATTATGTACAAGTAGCTAGAAATCAATTTTAACGGGACAAAATAAAATATATCGTAGTCGTAAAAATTATAAAAATACATTTCTCGCAAGTATTGATTGAAATAATAATTATCGAATAGAATTTTCGAAAACCGTCGTAAATATATATATACAACATTTTATATACCAAAATGTTGGGAATTAT
Source organism: Chrysanthemum makinoi (assembly GCA_910596185.1). NCBI lineage: Eukaryota > Viridiplantae > Streptophyta > Magnoliopsida > Asterales > Asteraceae > Chrysanthemum > Chrysanthemum makinoi. The sequence goes on along the minus strand of OU343222.1, from coordinate 244,511,303 downwards.
GTGAAATATGGATTATGCTGAACTTAATGCCGAAGTTTCATTGAAGAAGAGGATTCTGAAGACATAATCTACCAAGAGTAATAGTTATTAGTTTGTTTCTCGGAAGTGTTTATTCCGTTTAGTATATTTAGTTTGGATATACATGAGCTTTATTAGGAAGTGATTGTGTATATCTTATTGAGTTTTAAGTTTATACTTCTTGGGAAACTAAGCAATTTATTTTGTTTTTAGGGTTCCTTATCTATAAAAGGAACACATTAGAATGAATGAGATACAGATTGAAAAATTTAGTTTTAGTTAATATAAAGATCCATAGAGGATCACGAAGTTCTTAGTTATTTGTTACTTGTGTTTATATTCCGCTGATAAATATAAGTAGTAGAGATTGTCTTTTATTGTGCTTGTGATTACATAGGCATATATAACGATCCACGAGCTCAAGATCTATCAAGGTCTGTTTGTTTTCAACAAGTGGTATCGTGAGCTCGGTGAGAGTCTCTACGATACTAAGGACAAGTTTTTCTGAATACCAATATAACCATAACAAAATCATCATGCCAGTTCGGATGTTGATACTGAATCGCCAACAACCAAAACTCCACCCATCTGCAACAACTAAGTCTCTCCAATAGCAATGCTAAATTTCCTTACCTTAAAAGGGAGGAATATGATCTTTGGGTGATGAAGATGCAGAACGGATTCCAACATTGATTGGAATCTGTGGGAGATTGTCTTGAAGGGAAACAGTTTGAAGAGAACTACCACGGATGCAACTGGTAAGATGATGAATGTTCCTCCCAAATCCTGGAGTCAGCTGCTGGTTCGAGAGAAACCAAGGTCGAACCATTCTTCTTCAAGCTATTCCCGAGGATCACTTGAGTGATTTTCACTTCATGCAAGATGCCAAGGACATATGGTTAGCAATCAAGGTTCCGTGGGAATGAGGAGTCTAGGAGACCCAAGAAGTCCATGCTGAGACAACAGTTTCAGGACTTTCAAATCTCTGAAGAGGAAGGAATACACAAAGCCTATGATAAGTTTCACAAGATTTTAAGTCAGTTGAATCACCAGGCAAAGCCGGATAATGATGACTATAACACTAAGTTTCGAGGTCATTACCTCCATCCTGGCTACATGTAAGCATAGCTTTAAAAGCTAAAGGTGGTTTGGATATGATTACCTTTGATGAGTCAGTATCACAAACTTAAAGCTCTTGAACATGATGTAAGAAGCCCTTTTCGATCATCTTCTTCTGCTAGTCACACTGCATTCGTTGGAGCATCTACTCCAAAGACAAGCTATGGTCCAAGCCCATATCCATCATCATCTTATGCTGCTCCCTCATCAAGCTCTCATCCTAGATCAAGTGGAATCATGGAAGAAGTTCTTGGATCCTTCTTTGTCGGAGTATGATCCTCGCAGGATCCGCCTATGAAGATTTTGATCAAGTGGACCCACTGAGATGGAAGAAATGAAGTGGGCAGGGTGGCCATGCTTTCCATGGATATCAAGAATTTTGAGCGAAAAGCTGGAAGAAGGTTTGGATTCAAAGGAAGAGATCCAGAAAGGTTTGACAAGAGGAAGGTTAAATGCTTCACATGCCAACAGATGGGTCACTTTTCTAGAGAATGCAAAGACAGGAAAGCTGGGGATGAGACAAGATACTCCCTTATCGCCAGTGACGTAAGGAGGCAGGAACTTCAAAGGGTTCACCGCCTTGGTCACTCGATAGCAATGTGGACTGGAAGCAACATGAGGAGGATGATAATGATGGTCCCGATAATGTGGGTTAATTGCAAGTTGTACTCGTGAGGATAGGCATGATCGATTGCCTTGATGGGCATCTCTCAGGTACAAAACTGTTTGTTTGGTTGTAGTGAGCGTTATAATGCACTCAAAGAAGCTTATGATATTTTGGAACCTAAATATAATGAATGCTATGTGGAAGTTGAAGCTTATAAAAAGGCTTTAAAAACACTAGAAAGACAAAAGGTTTGGTTTCAGAAGAATCAAATAGCTTATGATGAGAAAATAGGTGTTTTAGAAAGGGATCTCGAATTTGCTAAAAATGAGTTAAAATGGTCCGAGAAATTAAGAGCGATGTAGAGTCGAAAAATCTAGAGCTTAAGGAGAAACTTAACAAGGAAATTGCTCTGCATAAAGAATGGATTTTGAATGGAAATAAGTTAGCTGGTTTTATTTATAGTAGTCAAGCTTCTAATTCTACAATGGCTTTAGGTTTTAAGAAATATGTTGGCTTAGAAGCTAGGGATGACACACGTAAATCTACATCAGCAGGCCTAGCTAATTTTGTAAAATAAGGTGACCTACATGTCTGCGCGGGACCTATTAGAGGTGAGCACATGCCCATTGACCTTTCCATTAAAGTTGACTTTGATGGATCACACCATCTCTATGGCAAAAAGTCAAAGGACTTGCGGACCTCGATATCTTCTAATGACCTTGTCTCTTGTGTTAACAGTGACAAGTCCTCCAAGCAAGGGTCAACAGAGTGTGATTCAAATGACAAGTCTGACCTTCCCAAGTTTACACCCCTGCCTGCACCCAAGACTACCAATAAGAGTGTCGAGTTGTTGCAAGGAATCTACTTCCAAGACAGTTGCCTCTGAAGACTTACTTTTTAATTCTTTGCATAATAATACTGTAAAAACAATTCTTTTCATGGTTTTGGTTTGAATACTTCTGCTTGTAATAACACATTGTTTGGTTTGAATAAATCTTCTAATCAGAAGAAATGTTTTGTGTGTGGAAGTAAAATTCATTTAATTAAGGATTGTGATTATCATGAGCAAAGGATGAGTAGGTGTGGTGATTCTAGGAAATCTAGGCCAATGTGGACCAATGTTAATGATATACCACCTTTTGTTCCACAAGCTACTAATTATAATAATTCGTTTCCTTGGAGAAGATCAATCAGAAAACCATATGTTCAACCAACCAGTGAATATTTTAAAAATGGTTTTTGGCCTAGATATGTTAACCCTATGACTGATGGGAGAGGGTACTGGGACACTGCTGTCAAGACCTCAGCAGGTTGTTCTTGGAATAAACAGGGACCTAAGTTTCAATGGAAACCCAAGAACAATAGTGGATCTTATACTTCTACTTGGCATAACTCATATGATCCACAAGCGTGTTCAAGTAAGCAATGACTTGAGCCTCAATAGTGTGCTAATTTCTCGTATATTTTTGTTGTTGTAGGATCATCCCCTTAAGCATAAAGATGTTGGAAATGTTGATAGTGGTTGTTCCGAAGTGTCGGAAACAGGATATGATGCATAACTTTGTACCCATAGAAGGAGGAGGCAATGTAACCTTTGGAGGAAGTGATGGACGAATTCTGGGAAAGGGACCATCAAAACACCTCAACTGGACTTTGAGAATGTATATTATGTCAAGGAACTTCAACACTTCAATTTGTTTTCAGTCTCACAAATCTGTGACACTAAAAACAAAGTACTCTTCACAGAGGATGAATGTCTTGTGCTGTCTAAAGACTTCAAACTCCCAGAAGAAACTTCAATTCTGCTGAAGGTTCCTCGCACACAATCTTTATACATTCAACTTATCGATGTCAAACCAAGCAGTGACTTAACATGTTTGGTGGCTAAAGCATCCGTGGATGAGTCCACCAAATCGCACAGAAGGATGGCCCATGTCAACTTCAAGACTATTAATCTCTCAAACTGGGTCTTGTTCAAGGTCTTCCGTCCAAAGTTTTCACCAATGATCATAACTGTGTTGCATGCAACAAAGGAAAGCAACATAGAGCCTCCTACAAAGGTGTTCCTACATGTCAGAAAGCATTATTTCGAACCTCTTCGTCCATATGGATCTGTTTGGTCCAACTCAGTGAGAAGCATTGATCATAAATATTTTTGTCTAGTGATCACTGATGGTTATAGTAAATTTTGTTGGGCATTCTTTCTGAGGACCAAAGATGAAACATCTGTAGTGTTGAAAGATTTTGTTACCCCTATTGAAAATCAGTTGAACAAAAAGGTGAAAGGTATTAGGTGTGATAATGGGACAGAGTTCAAGAATGCTATACTTATAGAACTCTGCAGGTCAAAGGGAATCAAACGGGACTATAGCACTCCAAGAACCCCTCAACAAAATGGGGTGGCAGAAAGAAAAATAGAACCTTAATAGAGGCTGCAAGATCATGCCGGGTGACTCTAAACTTCCTACCATGTTTTGGACTGAAGCTGTTGGTACAGCTTGCTATGTACTCAATAGTGTCCATTACTAGACCACACCTTAAAACACCATATGAACTTCTTTTTGGGAAAGTTCCTATTATTCATTACCTTAAACCGCTTGTCTGCAAGTGACAATTTTGAATACAAGTGATCCGTTGGGCAAATTTGATGAGAAAGTTGATGATGGTTACATTGTGGGGTATTCTTCTCATAGTAAGGCATACAGAGTTTACAATGTATCTGCTAAGAAGATTGAGGAGACATTGAATCTGAGGTATTTAGAAGACAAACCTAATGTTCAAGGACGTGGTCATGTTTGGTCTTTTGACCTTGATTACTTGACTGATTACTTGGGTTATTCTAGACATATGGCTAACCAACATGCAGATTCTCAAGCATCTCCAACTAAAAGTACTGGAACTTTGGATGCTCATTCTGACAGTGGGTCCTGATGATGAACAACCCATTGTAGTGCCTTCCTCTCCCTAACAATTTTGTAGGTGACACTTCTAAAGATTATACTGATGTGGGTGAAGATGAATTACATTATGCTGAGGACCTTGCGAATGAAGAAACAAGAGTATGCAGCCCATTTAGAAGCAGAGAGGAATGTTGAAGATAGTACAAGTAAAGCAATCAGTGGAAAGGTCAATTCTGAAAGTGTTTCTCGCTTCCTCACCTCCATTCTCTGAAAGACATGTTGACTCTAATTCTATTTCTACTAGAGTGTCAACAGACCTTGGAGAACCTTATACACGGTTTCCAAAACCTTCAGATCTTGGTCATCATCAATCTAAAGCAGGAATCTTCAACACACCTTCCTATGATACTGACTTTGAACCTACTATGACTAATCTTGATTCCTCCATTGATGTCAACACCACTACTACTACAAGGATCAACAATGCTCATCCATAGACTAATATTATTGGTGATCCTTATGCACCTGTTAGAACAAGAGGTACTGTAGCACGTTCTAAATATGGTCTGGCTTTTATCTCTTATGTCTCAAATCAGCAGAGAGACAATCACACGCACTATGAACATTGTTTGTTTGCTTGTTTTCTCTCACAAGTGGAACCAACCAGTGTTGCTCAGGCTCTGGAAGACTCAAGTTGGCTTGAAGCAATGCAGGATGAGATGCAACAATTTCAAAATCAGCAGGTTTGGATTTTGGTACCACTACCTGATGGTAAGTATGCAATTGGGACTAAATGGATTCTCGAAAATAAGAGAGATGCACGAGGTGTTGTCATTAAAAATAAAGCCGATTAGTTGCAAGGGTTATCGACAAGAGGAGGGGATAGATTATGATGAGAGTGTTTGCACCGATGGCAAAGAGTTGAGGCCATATACATTATTTTCTTAGCTTATGCATCCTATATGGGTTTTATGGTCTATCAGATGGATGTTAAAGGAGCCTTCTTGTATGGTGAAATTGAAGAGGAAGTTTATGTCACTCAACGTAAAGGATTTGAAGATCCAGATCATCCTAATTATGTTTATAAGGTAGTCAAAGCTCTTTATGGACTACATCAGCACCCGAGAGCACGGTATGCTAGGCTCTCTTCATTTCTTACGAAGCATGGTTATAGAAGGGGTGCAATTGATAAGACTCTATTCCTTAAGAAGAATTCCACAGACATTATTCTTGTGCAAGTATATGTGGATGACATTATTTTTGGATCCACAAAGGAAGCTTGGTGCATGGAGTTTGAGGAGCTATGAAGGTGAGTTTCGATGAGTGCCATGGGAGAGATGACTTTCTTTTTGGGTCTACAAGTTGTGAAAGCTTGATGGTATCTTTATCAGTCAGGACAAATATGTGAGGGACATCTTGAAGAAGTTTGGTATGGAGGGTGTAAGGACTACCACTACACCTTATGAAGCTCCAAAGACAAAGACCAACAATGACGCTGATCCACCTGTGAATGTTCATGCATGCAGACAGTCCATGATTGGCTCTTTGATGTATTTACAACTTCAAGGCGATATTACTTTTGATGTGAGTGTTTGTTCGCGACATCAAGTTACTCCATTGACTTCCCATCTCAATGCTGTTAAGAAGATCTTTAAGTACCTCAAAGGCCAACCTCTTCTAGGTCTTTGGTACCCAAAAGAGTCTCCTTTTAAGTTGGAATCATATAGTGATAGTGACTATCTTTGGTGCTAATCTGGATAGGAGGTCCACCCATGGAGGTTGCCAATTCCTTGGAAAGAGATTGATTTCTTGGCAATGCAAGAAGCAGACTATTGTGGCTACCTCATCTCTTGAGCGATAGCGTTGCTGCAAATTCGTGGGCTGTGGACAGTTCTTTGGATTCAAAATCAGTTGTTGGATTATGGGTACAATTTCATGAACACAACAATTTTATTGATAATCAAAGTACCATATGCATTGTTAAAAATCCAGTTTTTCAAATATCGCAACAAAACATATTGAAATCAGGCACCACTTTATAAGAGATGCATATGATAAAAATTTAATTAAAGTGGTCAAAATTCATACCGATGATAATGTCGCTTGATTTGTTAACAAAGGCTTTTGATGGACCAAGGTTTCAACACCTTGTGGTCCATATCGGTATGCTTAACCCTTAACTGCAAAGATTAAGGGGAGGCATAGGATCTCTGGGAGGCATATGCCTCGGGGGATTTGTGTATAACTTTGCATTTGCTATGTAATTTTGTATATTTGTTTGCTTTTATCTAACTTTAACACCGCTAATAATGTAATTTTAGTGTGTTTCTCTTTGTTGGTTTGTGTTTCTCTATGTTTGTTTTGGTTTTAGTGATTGTTCATGTGAGATATGGTTAAGAAAGCCAAAGCTTGTTTCTGAATTCAAAGTCTTGAAGTGAGTCATTTGTTTCCTCACGAAGATGATGTCTTGAGGTTAAATGGATTTGTTTCCTCGAAGATGATATACTAAGGTTAAATGGTTTATTCAAAGAAATCAAGCAAATTGATCATTCATTCATTCAAAGAAATGTTTACTGACTTACGACTTACAGTACTAGCAACATCAAATGCATCTACATGATCTACTAATCCTAATCTATTACATATCATCTGTTCCAACATCTAACAATTTGTTGGATATGCATGATCGCTCACATCTTTCACACTAAATCTTTGGATATGCATTTGTCAAGTCTTGTATAACCACCCATTCATTCTATCTTGATGGTACGGAGATGCATGACGATGACGAAGATGCTAAGGATCAAAATGGAGAGGATGGATTGATGAAAACGATGATGATGACAATGACCACATATGATGATGGAGAAAAACAATGTGTCCTTTGTGCTTCATCTATTTATTTCAACCAAAATGCAATCCATCTAATCTCTTTAAGTTCTTCTCTATACGATATGATGATGATGCACCAAAACGTCTGCAGAAAAGACCGAGGACCACCTCTCTATCTTTTGGAAGTGGTGGATTTATGGCTCGTGGCCTTCGTTGAGGCTGAGGTGCTTGGGGTTGGGAGTAAGATGTTCTCTCCTTATAGGAGTCATCAGAATCATGGCCAGATTCACTTGGACTCTCTACACTATCATCTTCTGATGAAGGGAGAAAGGGTGATTTCTTTGGTTGTGGATATGGTTTTGGAAAGTAATGAAGCCATGGACTTGTATCTTCACTTGATAAGGATGATGATGATGATGAGGATGGTGGTGTGAGATCTATGATCTAGGCTTAGTACTCATAGTTCTTGGTGGCTAATTTTGGTGTATTGGTGGAATTAGGGTTTGGAATGATATTTGGGGTTTTTGATGTTGAGGTAAGTGTGCTTTGGGATTGTTTTATAGCCGGGTTCAAGTGGTAAGAGAATTAATGCGTGTGGGTGAAAGCGGTAAAAGATATTTACTGAAACTTTTGAATATATCTGTCGACTGCTGATTGGTATACTTGATTGAGAATGGTTTCGTTCTACCGAAGGTGCAAGTAAATATGAGTAAAAGTAGAAGTTCACGTAAGCATTGGTCAACTTTGACCAAAATTGGAAAATTTCTATTTATTCTCTCATGGCATATATTAGTTCCATTTTAAGTGATTCACTTGTGTCTCTCATTCAAAACACTTCCATTTGTGCAAATCGTAACCCTAATTTTCAAAATCTCTCATGGCGCTTCAATTCAAACACGATCATAATAAGGTCGCTAAACGGGCTGCTCGGGGAGATGAGTTGTATAGGCGATGATTGCATTCTTACAAGATCAAAGATTCAAGTATGCTTTAGCATTCTCCAAATGCTATATATGAATCCTTGGTTACTCAATTTTGATGAGCGCGGCTACAAAAAGAAGTGATCACTGAGAGATTGTTGCAAGAATTGATGAAGCAGTATGTAGTGAAGAAGAACCGATAAGAAGACAACTCCGTTTGAATGATGAGAATGGAGTCTATCATTTTGATTCTGAGGTGGTACTTGAAGGGCTTAGGGTGATTGGATATCAAGGAACTAGGACTGATATGTGGTTAAAATCGTTGTGTCCGATGTGGAGGTTTTGGTTCATCGCGTTGCTTCAGTGTGTAAGCAATAAGTTTGGAGGATGGGATCAGTTTTCAACTCAATTGGGATGTGGTATTGTTTGTATATCTAAGGGTTTGACTTATAATTTTTCTAAGTTTATTTTTGATAATATGGTTGAAAATATAACTAGGAAAAAAGGTAAGTTTTTGATGTACCCTAGGTTTTTACAGATGATATTGAATGTTTCTACACAAACCTAAGCTTTTCATCCCATAGGAGTTTTGACTTCTAAGTTATTTGCTTCGATGCGAACTAAATTTGAGGGGACACATTTTCCTTTATTAGTTGCCATGTTGCCTCAAGAGAATGAGACTACTGATGAGGGTAATGTTATTATTTTACCTTCTGCCAATACTACTGATGGTAATATTTGGTTTATGTTGATGAGGGCCCTTACGGTGTTCTTTGATGCATCCATACCTTCACCTAGACCATGTCCTAGTGAATCACCTACTCAGGTTAACATTGATGAGGTTCAGGTTAACATTGATGAGGTTCAAAGTTAACATTGATGAGGTTCAGGTTGATTTTGATAGATTGCATACACCGAGTCCTATTAGAAATCCATTTGGTGAAGGATGTTCTAATGTTGATCAGGTTAATGTTACTCTTGAATGGTCAAATGAAGTTCCAATTACAAGCTGAGCAATCGGTGATGCAAATGAGGATCTGTTACACTTACCAAATTATATGCTCGATGAACAAGTATGCGGGTGAGGTGGTGATCTTAAGAAAGAACTTGCAGAGAACAAGTCTATTCTTGGTAACAAGATAGTGGAATTGGAGACTAAAATTGAGCACTTGGAGGAATTCATGTCGAAGGGTAAAGAGAAGTTTGGTTTTTCTCAAGAGGAGGGCGAAGAGAATCTTCATGCATCCCTTGGAATCTTGGTGATCGTCAGCCTATTACATCGATGTTTCTTCTCCTATTCTTGAATCTTCAAGGAGCAAGGTGCCTATTATATTTGCTAGAAAAAGACAAAGACAATATTTGAATAAGGTATCTGCTGAAACTTCAAAGAAGCCAAATGTTGTTGATGCATCTGGCGATGTTCTAGTTGAGGAGGTTGCTTCTGATCATGGTTAAACCTCATCTATACAAGAACAACCAAATGTTTCACCTTCAGCAGATGATGATGAAGTTTTTATAGCTGGGAGAATGCGTAAGTTAAATTCTTCTTACGAAGTTTTCTACTCTCGTGGAGAAATTGTCTCAACACGATTCTTACGATGTTGGTTTGATTGTTCCTTCTGAAGCTCAAATTGGTTCTACTAAGACATCTTCTGACAAAGGACAGGAAGATGTGATTAATGATATGATTAATTGGTATGGTGGTGAAGAAGAAAATCAAGCTTCGAGGCTCATATGTTTGCCGATTATGAGAATATCTTGAAGAGTCAGTATTGTTGCTAAATTTCTTCAAGATCAGTTTGATTCGATTTGTCTCTGAAGAAAATTAGAGCTTGATGCATTACTTCCTAAGATCACGGATGATCAATGGGATGCTTATACTTCTCAAGGTGCATCTGATCCAAATCTTGCCAAACTTATATTAGGAGCATCTTTTGATAATGACAATTTTGTGGATCAAATGGTGGCTCTTGGTAATCAAAGGAAGCAAGAAGCGGCTGCAAAGAGGAGAGCTTTGATTGTTCAAAGACATAAAGCCAAAAGAGAAAAACCAATGACCGCATTTTCGGAAGAGGAATCATATGAGGCGAGTTGTGAAGAATTCTACTCTTTATAATTACGGTAGGTCAATGAAGCAAATTTGTGCTTTGTCGATGATGCTTTGATTAAACGGTATAATATGATTATGAAGTTTTCCTCTTACGGTTCTACTTCTTCTTCTCAATTGGATAGAATTGCTTCAATGTGCGATGTTCCTCAAGCTAAGAGACATAAAGCAGTTGAGGCGATGTGGAAAATTTTGATGATGTTTTACCTCGATGGTCTCTCCGGTTGTTACTTAAAACAACTTACGAAGCTAATCCTTCTTCGATGTGGTTGTTTCTCACTGAATCTTCTTTGGTTTCTTCTTCAAATGTTGTCGGTGTGGATTTGGGTAACTCATTGGGGCAGGATGATGCCCTAAAGATTGTCTGATCCAATAGCTGGTAGGAGGCAGAAAAGTTTGGTGAAAAGGAAACATAGTTCTTTAGGGAGTTCTATCGCATGGCTAGGAAACATTCTTCAAAGACTCCTTATTTAGATCTCAGCGGTGATGAATCTACCTTTATTAAAGTTAGACCTCTGTTGAAGTTTTTCCGAAGGAACTCATGTGGTATTGATCAATTGGAAAGCGGGAAGCTTAACACTATTTATCGCTGGATGATCTGCTATTGAGTTCAATTTCTTGAAGGACATTCTTCATTTGGTGACTAGACATGATTTGAAAATCTTTGTATGAACATGTCATTCAGTATTATAATTTTCATCCACCAGCAGGTTACGGTTTATATTTGTTGGGTGATCTTCAGGTTTTGTTTGATTCTCAATCTTCAGAAGGAAAAGGGTATTCTATCTGGAAGAATTCACATATGTGGGAGATTGAGAGTTGGAGATTTTATTCTCTGCCTTGTGTTCATGTGGTTCAGACCACATGTGGAATGATTTTATGCATGCTATCGGATAAGCTCTATCCTTTATCGGTTACTTTTATGGAAAGCGGTTCTTTGAGACGAAGTTGGAAGTGCCTCCTCATCCAGTTGGCAATGATGAACTTCATGCTTCACAATTTGTTGGTTTGATTAAAATCGACTTTATGTCACATAAAGGTTCATCTTGATTGTATTATTTTGTTTATTTTGTAATTTTTGGTTTCTTTATTTCTTAGTTTAAAAAAAAAAAAAAAAAAAAATTATTTTGGGTTTCTCTAACTTTTATTGCAGGTTTGTTGTATACTTTTGATGGTTCTTGACTCACCAGATATACCTTGTGTATGTCAAAGAGTTAGCTAGTCCAAAGGGTACAGCTTTGGTAAAGACATATTGATTCGCAATGAGCGAGACAACGTCAAGTTATCTCACACAAGCTAGCCACTTGTGAATGACTAACCGTAAGAAACTTAAAACGGTTCGGACACTAATCAATAATAGATGAGAAGTGTGTAGTACGGGTAACTCAAACGTGTTAGGTTTGAGCACCGAGATCGTTCCGAACGAGGGTTGAATGGAATTTCCAACTCACGTCTCGATAACCAGGATTTGAATAAGAGAAGAATAAAATGAAGTTTTCTAAACTACATGGAGGAAGCATAAAAGGGAAATTACACTACGGGAAATCCTAAATACGCGATTTATACTAAAACGAAACGTAAATAAAATGCAATTACGTCTATTCTAAATCCTAAAACTACTTTTACTCTAAAAATGATATTTAAAAACTATTTATGAATTAAAACTATTTTCTAGGATTTTTCTTGATTTTATTAGAATTAAAAACTAATTATAAACTTTAAAAATAAGACTAAATAACTAAAAATTATAAAAACAAAGGGGAAAATTATGAAACTAATTTCTAAAAATTTAAAATAACATAAGAGAATTTTCAAAACTATTTTTTTTATTTTTCAGATTATTTTCCTAATTTTCTATGAATTTTAAACTATTTTAATCTAATTTAAATTTTAAAAAAAATACCAAATAAAAGGAAAAAAATAGGGAAAAATCTTTTTTATACTTTTTATATTTTTCTTAAACTGGAAAAATTGAAAAATTATTTTTTGGAATTTTTTCTTAATTAATTACAATTAAAGCTATTTAAAAATGCCTAAAAAACTTGATTTTATCAAGAAAAATAGTAAATAGTGACTAAAAATTATGAAATTTTCAGGAAAATTCTAAATTATTATACTGAATCTATGAAAAATAAGAAAACATAGGCTTATGTGGAAGATATAAAAGCTGTAGTGTAACTGCTATGAGAAAAAGCTCATGAAAATAAGCAAATAAGCACTATAAGACACCAAACTGTTACTGAAGCTAGATTATGCTAAAATTAACTAATTCCAACTTATAGAAGCTAAATCTAACCTATATAGAGCAAACTATAACTGAATGATGCAAACTACTTTTTAACTAAAACATGTTTTAACCTCCTAATTTGCAGCTATAGCACAAGCTTATTAATAAGAAAAAAGGGAATTCCAACTCTTGGGAACTAAAGTCTACCAGCTAGAGAACATTTCTACCAAGTTTCAACAAATAACAAGCTAATATAAAAAGAAGTATACTAACTGTAAGGTTCCTGTGCACACTCAGTGACTGCTGAGAGTGTGCACAGGGCATTTATTGCCTAGAAAATAAGCCAGTTAAGTGCTTAAGGAAACATCTGAACATTTAGCAAAAACAGTGCTTACAAACTCAACCAACTTAAGTTTATAAATCCAAAATTTCAACCAATATAGACCAGAAATGAGTGAGTTACACATTAAGAAAGACTGGTTCAAAACATGAAAACTCAGCTTTGACTTTTAAAACACAAACTCTGATTTTGACTAATTTGAGATTCTAAGCTACTGAATTGGATTGAAACTGATGTTTAATGTTATAACAAGCCTAATGCAAACTGAATTATCTATATTAGCACCTAATCATAGGATTTGAGCTACTGATTCTAACGAAGAAGATCACAAGGACAGTTTACCATCTATGTTGACTTTTGCTGTTTTATAGTGCAAATGAGTGACTACTATGACTGAGTTATGGCTAAGAAGAACTGAAGCAACTAATTTACACTACTGAATCATCCTAATTTCAACAAAACTGAATAATCCAAACACCCCTAAATCTTATCTGATGTGAGCACAAATGCAACAAAACTTAAATTTATACCATGACTAACTATAACTAAGATTTTATTATCATTATATCAACTGATTAATGCAGGATCTACAACTGTAACTACTAATGATGATGATGCAGATTGCATCAGTTAAGAACAGTAATTATGCGAAACCAATGTTTAAGCTAAAATAACACAAACAATTATCAATATAAGCTGCTAATTGATGAATCTAAGCTAGAATAACTCAATTAAACTGCAAGTATATGATCTACTCTACTCAACTAAATCTGAGATGAAAACTTACAAATGGTCCAAGCCACAATGGCATGCTTATGAAATCAATGTAACCACTATCTAATTCTGATATCAAACCCAAATCTGATTCAAATCAACCCAAATTATCCATAAGACCAGCAATCCAGAGCCATTTCTAACAAAAATTCTAACTGTTGGCTTTATTTGACCAAGAGAAAATGAGATTAAACTCTGATTAACAAACTATCTTAGATATGAAAATAAGCCCAAATAAACATTTGCAAGCAGTAATAAGCTGAGATTAAACAGTGATTAAGAGAAAAGTATAAACTGAACTTAAAACTTGTATTAATAAACTTTGAGTACAAGATAGAAATAACAAAGCTGAATTTAATCTAAAAATATTTGAAAAGTACAAGACCACTCAGAAACTACTTTCTACACTACTCCTACTCTCTACAATACTCTCTATTCTACTTTCTCTCACTAAAACTACATATATTACAATGTGAAATCAGGGGTCTTATAAATAGCTGAAGTCATGAGCTCATGGAAGGATCCAGAAGTTGAGTTGTGCTTTCTCAAGTGTATTCGCAGCCCTTGATCATCCCTTACACGTATCTCACTCATTGATAGCCCTTGGATCATTTTTTCCACATCATATGCACCAATCAGAGGTCAGGAAAGAAAGGAATGACACACGGATGCCAGCTGACACACGGATTGCCAAGCTGGCATCCGTGTGTCAGAGGGTGTCAGAGAAAAGTACTAATATACCCTTAATGATATTCAATTTGCTTAATTGGTAGCGAGGGTGTTTTAGGGTTCTAAGCCTGGGTTTGAGAGGGATTTGGGATTTTATTTTGGGCGCGTGTTATTGTTTATTATATTTTGAGATGTTTTGACCGGGTTTAGTGTTAGTTTGACCAGGATCCAGGTGAAATACGGGTTAGGATATTAAAGGACCGGGTCTTGGTTTGTTTATTTGGGCTTAGACTTGGGCTTTTGATAGATAATGGACATATAATGGATTGGACTTATATTTCAAGGACCAAAGATGTACAAACTGAAATTCTAGGGGCCAAATCTGTAAATTCTGAAAATGTCTTCCAAGGGCTGAACTTGTCATTCTTCAATAGACCAGGGACTGAATTTGCAACTTTTGAAACTTGAGGGTGTTTTCTGTCATTTGCTGAAAGTTCAGGGACTATTTCTGACATTTCTTCAAACTTTGATCAAATCTTCACAAATCATCCTCAGAGAATAAAATCTTCTAAAATGCACAATTTCGACCTTCCGGCTCAGCTCAAACTCTCTTGATCTCTCGTGCTCGGTTTTCTTTGGTTTTGGCTTCCTTTTTGTGTGTTTTAACATATCCGTACCTGCAAATGCACAAACTCAAGAAAACCACAAATATTAGCAATAAACAGCTCTTTCTTGGTTGTTTTGGGTTAGATTTGATAATGAAAAGGTATGTGTTTTAGCACATACCAAAATACCCCAGACGAGACCATTGTCGTGTCCTCACGCAATGCAATCAACTCACGCTTCTAAAACCAAAGATTTCAATCTCTTTCTACTAAACCTATGAAGAAGTAGCAAAGATTCCTCAAAAGAGATTAAGAAAGCCTTAATTCTAAAAACGCCCCGTTTACCTTATATTTCACATGTATAGATATTACGATTAAGCACATTCCGGATATGAATGACGGTTTGTTAAACTTTCATGTCGATCAATAACTCCAACATTTTTCAAACGACACGTTAGGATCACGGAGTAGAAAACACAACACAGCGTGAAGTGACCATACAGATAGAATACATCGTCCCTGATTTATCACAAGTCCCAAACTAAGCGTATAACCGAAATCATTGTTAAATATGACTCTAGATGCTAACACTACCCATGGAAGTTACTTATGTAAATACCTTTTGTTCCCATTTTCCTATTTCCTCTAGATTTTTTTATTTTTGTGAGAAATGAATTTCTTCAAATTCTCGTTTCGATAACTTTTATTCCGATAAAGATACAAAGCTAAGTCGATAATTAGTTATCCGCCTTCTCTCAAAAACCATTGTCGTAAAAATGAGGTCCACATCAAGGAATTTTTATTCACTAACATTTTTAACTTTTTCATTTTCCATTTTTCAACATTTTTTTTTTTATTTTTTTTTTATATATTGCACTTATACCTTTACTTATATGAGCTGTGAACCACGGAGCTTCACGGGGTAATTCCAAGACTATAGGCTTCATGAAATGAGGATCCCGTCTGGCTAGGCTAAGACCTCACTCAATCCTGGCTAAAGATCCAAGGGTCCGATCTCGACACCGCAACTCACAACTTTACTTATTACATTTCACATATCACTTATTACTCATTTATTTATTACGGATCCTTGATGTGTACCCAATTTTTAAAACAAAGATTCTTTTAAGAAGAAAAAGAACTAACTATCGCCAAAAACTCAACATCTCTAATTATTTAGACAGATATGGGGTGAAACAATTTTGTGGGAACAAAAAGCCATAAGTACATTCGATGGGCTCTAAAGAGAACCAACTACTCCACGCTTAGCATCTAAACTCATAAGTAACTCTATCATTTCTCGATCTCTGCAAATTTAAAATCCCAAATAATGAGATCCGCAGATGCTTAGCCGATAATTTTTTAGATTATCTATGGTTAAGGGAACAAGCTAGGGCTCAACACGCCCGGTCAAGTCAGAATTCCATTCCTACTCTCACCAGCGGAAAGTCAACAAGGTGTCAAAACATATATTAACTTAGCAAATGCTTCGTCTAATGAAATCAAGTTATGCATATTTAAAGTCACTAAGGGAGACTTGCAAAATCTTGGCCTTGTGAGCTAGAATTCGCATTTTATAGCTTCTTATCTAAGAGACTAGCAAACTTTTTCAATCAAAAAGACTTAACAAAAGCTTACAAAAAATTTTAAATTTTTCTCATTTTTGCACAATTTTTCATTTTCTAAGGAAAACGGGGTTACGAGAGAAACACGACAGAAAATAGGCAAGTGCAGTCAAATCAAATCGAAGATTACCCTACCCCAGACTAGAACGAAACATTGTCCTCAATGTTTAAAGCAAGGGTATCACGAAAATCTAAAAGCCGTTTATTAAGTATGCTCAAAGATAAACGTTAGTCGATAAGATTAGGATATCGGATTTCCATTAGCATCGATCATGAAACTCGAGTGGAGAAAAGACAAACTTCGAGCACGAGAGTCTTCATATCGGGAACATCCTACACACAACATCACAAACAACCAAACACGAGAAATCGAAGAGGCAGACCCTTCGCGTCACTTATTAGAAAATAGAAAGAAGAGAAGGATAAGCATGGGGTGCCTCCCACGAAGCGCTTCTTGTTTTTCTTAAGCGAGTCGCTAGCGACTCGTCCCCAATTCAGTTGTCCTTGGGGAAGAAAGTGGTAGAGATACAGGGTCAAACGCAGTGTCCTCATTCCCGAAGGAATGAGACTGGGTGGGTTGGGTGGAGAATAAAATGGGTGGATAAGGCATATCATGTAAGAAGGATCCATCATCCGGTGGTTTTGCGGGTGGACGAAAGGATGATGCATAGAAATGAGAAAACTCCAAGAAAGACGGGAGCTCATGGTAAGGAGGTGAAAGCTTAACAATGAAGGCATCCAAGTAAGGATCCTTATATCCAGAAATGATTTTAACAAAAGGCTCATCAATGTATATCCCGGGTTTAAAGATTTTGTCTTCACATGTCGGCTCAACGGGATAAAGGATGGTCGACTCAATAGAGAGAGGAGATTCAAGAAGTCCATCAAGAAACATCATATCCCCCTCGGGATCATTCACAATATCCTCAATACCCGGTGGTATCAAGTCATCAAGAGCAAGAAATGAGTCGGCTTCCTCAATGATCGGGTCATTTGTCGAATTATTGGAAATATCATTCAAAACCTTGCTCATATCAACCTTGAAGTAGAATCGCTCAAGAATCGGAGGATAAACATCTGCCATAGTGGGACTGCCACTAATCTCTTCATCAAATAGGAAAGTCTCAAGCTCGGGAGAGAAATCACTATCTTTAACGGAGATAGGAGGCGAACTCGAATTATCGTTTAGGGCTTCAATCTTAGAAATGAGAAGATAAACATTCGACAATGTTTGACGTAGCGCTTCATCCTCGATCTGAATATCATTGGGCTCAATCTCTTCTTCTTCTGGCTCAAAATCATTTACTTCTTCTATATGGACAGGCTCAGAAGTTAAATCGTCGACGAAATCGATGTCTCCATAAGAATCATCATCGGAATCGGAGAACATCTCAACATGATCATTCAAATTATCAAGAGAAGGCTCATCACAAATATCAACAACCCAGACTCTCTTGGGATTGGGATAAAGATCTCAGCATAGACACTTCCGTTTCCTGAATAGTACTAAGATGCTCATCCCCCATTATGAGAGAATCAACGGGTTCAACGATATCCGTAGAAATATGATCATCGACCTCTTCCAAAACGTCATCACTTCTCTCAAGTGAGTGAAGGGAAGGATCGAGAAATTAAAGGCTCCGAAACGGGAGTGGGATTGCCACTCGGAGGAGTATAATCGTCATCCGAATCAGAATCGTAATAATAGGTGGTTGAACGATGTTGGATCACTTTTGCGGCTTCTTCAGCTAATGATTCACGGTAGGTCATCTGAGGTGGATCTTCTTTTCCGTGGGAAAGTTTTTCAAGAAGACTCTTAAGATCAATCATGATCTCTTGAACTTTTGATTAAATTACGCAGAACATGGAGAAGGTGGTGGTTGAACTTCTTGGTATTGTGGAGGTGGGTTATAAGGATAATCACAATTGTTACAAGGAACTTGCTCGTAAACAATCGGATTCTGCATCTGACAATTGGAATTAACGTGCGGACCTCCACAATACTCACAACAGTATGATTGTTGTGACGAATAAAGGTAAGGTTCATAACCAAAGGTTGAGTTGTTAAATTGAACTTGACATTGAAAACCTTGGTGAGGACCACCATAGTACTCACAAGAGTATGATTCTGGCTCATGGTACAGAGGTTGGTTAGGAAAATCGGTTGTCTCATAGTTAGGATTGTGGTGAAACTCGGTTCCAGATTTTCCATTGCTACAACCAGGACAATTCCAACCATATTCGGGTCCTCTGCACCATATGCACAAGAGCTGATAAATCGAAGAATTATCTGGATGAGAGTTAGCTATTTCCAGTGTTAGTGATAGGCTCGATTCTTGAACGGGATTCATCTCGGGCTCAGAAACATATTCCATTTTCCTCACCGGAGAGGGAGTAGGAATCGAGGGTTCTTCAATTAGAGCACTCTTTTGTTCTAGCCGTGCATAAAGACGAGCGAGATCTGGATTTGGATTAATAAAATTCTGACATACATTACAAAATCCATCTCGACAATTATTTCCGCACCAGTCGCAAATACATTTCAAACATCGAAATTGTGTCTCTTCCATACGGCTTTGGCAATGAAGGCAACGACGATAATTGATCGTATCCATGAGAGTTAAACATATAGAGGGTTAAGAGGAAAGAATTATCGGGTTAAGAGGATAAAAGAAGAATATTTTTGGGTTTTTAAGAAAATTTTGAAAACACAATCTTTTTGTAACCTTCACGTCAATCGGTGCGCGGTAGCTCTCAAAAGTAGCGCAGCTACAAATGAGCTGGAACGAAGAGTGGATCGTTCTTGATCTGCAATTTAATGTCAAGACTTTCCTTATACCCGTGTATAGGTTGTACCTTCAAGGTGAGCCGACGTAACAATTAACGTTCGGGTTTGTTTTGTTGGTTTTTTAAATTTTTATGGTTTTGTAAACACTCTAGGAAGAATGTTTAGGTTTTTAAATGTTTTTGGATTTTTGAAAAAGATATATATACAAAAATGACGGTAACTTCACTCGGGGAAAGATCTTCAAATGCACTGGCGATTGAGAGCGGAATACAAAAACTTCGCTACAAGCCCTCAGCGGCGCAAAATTGATTCGCAATGACCGAGACAACGTCAAGTTATCTCACACAAGCTAGCCACTTGTGAATGACTAACCGTAAGAAACTTAAAACGGTTCGGACACTGATCAATAATAGATGAGAAGTGTGTAGTACGGGTAACTCAAACGTGTTAGGTTTGAGCACCGAGATCGTTCCGAACGAGGGTTGAATGGAATTTCCAACTCACGTCTCGATAATCGGGATTTGAATAAGAGAAGGGAATAAAATGAAGTTTTCTAAACTACGGGGCAAGGGAAGCATAAAAGGGAAATTACACTACGGGAAATCCTAAATACGCGATTTATACTAAAACGAAACGTAAATAAAATGCAATTACGTCTATTCTAAATCCTAAAATTACTTTTACTCTAAAAATGATATTTAAAAACTATTTATGAATTAAAACTATTTTCTAGGATTTTTCTTGATTTTATTAGAATTAAAAACTAATTATAAACTTTAAAAATAAGACTAAATAACTAAAAATTATAAAAACAAAGGGGAAAATAATGAAACTAATTTCTAAAAATTTAAAATAACATAAGAGAATTTTCAAAACTATTTTTTTTTATTTTTCAGATTATTTTCCTAATTTTCTATGAATTTTAAACTATTTTAATCTAATTTAAATTTAAAAAAAAATACCAAATAAAAGGGAAAAAATAGGGAAAAATCTTTTTTATGCTTTTTATATTTTTCTTAAACTGGAAAAATTGAAAAATTATTTTTTGGAATTTTTTCTTAATTAATTACAATAAAAGCTATTTAAAAATGCCTAAAAACTGATTTTAATCAAGAAAAATAGTAAACAGTGACTAAAAATTATGAAAATTTCAGGAAAATTCTAAATTATTATACTGAATCTATGAAAAATAAGAAAACATAGGCTTATGTGGAAGATATAAAAGCTGTAGTGTAACTGCTATGAGAAAAAGCTCATGAAAATAAGCAAATAAGCACTATAAGACACCAAACTGTTACTGAAGCTAGATTATGCTAAAATTAACTAATTCCAACTTATAGAAGCTAAACCTAACCTATATAGAGCAAACTATAACTGAATGATGCAAACTACTTTTTAACTAAAACATGTTTTAACCTCCTAATTTGCAGCTATAGCACAAGCTTATTAATAAGCAAAAAGGGAATTCCAACTCTTGGGAACTAAAGTCTACCAGCTAGAGAACATTTCTACCAAGTTTCAACAAATAACAAGCTAATATAAAAAGAAGTATACTAACTGTAAGGTTCCTGTGCACACTCAGTGACTGCTGAGAGTGTGCACAGGGCATTTATTGCCTAGAAAATAAGCCAGTTAAGTGCTTAAGGAAACATCTGAACATTTAGCAAAAACAGTGCTTACAAACTTAACCAACTTAAGTTTATAAATCCAAAATTTCAACCAATATAGACCAGAAATGAGTGAGTTACACATTAAGAAAGACTGGTTCAAACCATGAAAACTCAGTTTTGACTTTTAAAACACAAACTCTGATTTTGACTAATTTGAGATTCTAAGCTACTGAATTGGATTGAACCGATGTTTAATGTTATAACAAGCCTAATGCAAACTGAATTATCTATATTAGCACCTAATCATAGGATTTGAGCTACTGATTCTAACGAAGAAGATCACAAGGACAGTTTACCATCTATGTTGACTTTTGCTGTTTTATAGTGCAAATGAGTGACTACTATGACTGAGTTATGGCTAAGAAGAACTGAAGCAACTAATTTACACTACTGAATCATCCTAATTTCCAGAAAAACTGAATAATCCAAACACCCCTAAATCTTATCTGATGTGAGCACAAATGCAACAAAACTTAAATTTATACCATGACTAACTATAACTAAGATTTTATTATCATTATATCAACTGATTAATGCAGGATCTACAACTGTAACTACTAATGATGATGATGCAGATTGCATCAGTTAAGAACAGTAATTATGCGAAACCAATGTTTAAGCTAAAATAACACAAACAACTATCAATATAAGCTGCTAATTGATGAATCTAAGCTAGAATAACTCAATTAAACTGCAAGTATATGATCTACTCTACTCAACTAAATCTGAGATGAAAACTTACAAATGGTCCAAGCCACAATGGCATGCTTATGAAATCAATGCAACCACTATCTAATTCTGATATCAAACCCAAATCTGATTCAAATCAACCCAAATTATCCATAAGACCAGCAATCCAGAGCCATTTCTAACAAAAATTCTAACTGTTGGCTTTATTTGACCAAGAGAAAATGAGATTAAACTCTGATTAACAAACTATCTTAGATATGAAAATAAGCCCAAATAAACATTTGCAAGCAGTAATAAGCTGAGATTAAACAGTGATTAAGAGAAAAGTATAAACTGAACTTAAAACTTGTATTAATAAACTTTGAGTACAAGATAGAAATAACAAAGCTGAATTTAATCTAAAAATATTTGAAAAGTACAAGACCACTCAGAAACTACTTTCTACACTACTCCTACTCTCTACAATACTCTCTATTCTACTTTCTCTCACTAAAACTACATATATTACAATGTGAAATCAGGGGTCTTATAAATAGCTGAAGTCATGAGCTCATGGAAGGATCCAGAAGTTGAGTTGTGCTTTCTCAAGTGTATTCGCAGCCCTTGATCATCCCTTACACGTATCTCACTCATTGATAGCCCTTGGATCATTTTTTCCACATCATATGCACCAATCAGAGGTCAGGAAAGAAAGGAATGACACACGGATTGCCAAGCTGGCATCCGTGTGTCAGAGGGTGTCAGAGAAAAGTACTAATATACCCTTAATGATATTCAATTTGCTTAATTGGTAGTGAGGGTGTTTTAGGGTTCTAAGCACTGGTTTGAGAGGGATTTGGGATTTTATTTTGGTAGCGTGTTATTGTTTATTATATTTTGAGATGTTTTGTAGGGTTTAGTGTTAGTTTGACCAGGATCCAGGTGAAATAATGGGTTAGGATATTAAAGGACCGGGTCTTGGTTTGTTTATTTGGGCTTAGACTTGGGCTTTTGATAGATAATGGACATATAATGGATTGGACTTATATTTCAAGGACCAAAGATGTACAAACTGAAATTCTAGGGGCCAAATCATAAATTCTGAAAATGTCTTCCAAGGGCTGAACTTGTCATTCTTCAATAGACCAGGGACTGAATTTGCAACTTTTGAAACTTGAGGATGTTTTCTGTCATTTCTTGAAAGTTGAGGACTATTTCGACATTTCTTCAAACTTTGATCAAATCTTCACAAATCATCCTCAGAGAATAAAATCTTCCAAAATGCACAATTTCGACCTTCTGACTCAGCTCAAACTCTCTTGATCTCTCGTGCTCGGTTTTCTTTGGTTTTGGCTTCCTTTTTGTGTGTTTTAACATATCCGTACCTGCAAATGCACAAACTCAAGAAAACCACAAATATTAGCAATAAACAGCTCTTTCTTGGTTGTTTTGGGTTAGATTTGATAATGAAAAGGTATGTGTTTTAGCACATACCACATATCAAATCTGTTGATAGCTGTAATGATTTGCTAAAAATCATAGGGTATGCAACCACCCATGCTTAATTGCTGAGTGTTGTATGGTTTTCAATTCACCATGGTTTATTTTTTTTGGAATCCAAGAATTGACTAGCAAATTTCACATGTATATGGCTTGTGGTAAAGGCAGTGGCATTTCATATTTGGTTATCAATTCACCAATTCTAAGAATTGACTAGTCCTGAGCAAACGGCTACAGGTAAAGACATTTCAAATCCGTTTATATGGTTGCTGGTTTGCCAATAAATAAGATGGTTATCAGTGTACCATAGTTTACGAACTTAAACATATGGCTACTCCAGTAGTGATGGCTATTGGTAAAGAGACATCAAATCCATTATTTTCATTGATTCACCTCTCACACGGCGTTAACACACGGATGTGATGAGAATAGTATGAAACTAATTTGTTTTGATGTACCTATTGTCATTTGTTGCTGCAAAGATATGGCGTTCGAGTTTCTTCATCATTGAGATGTTCTTATTGGATTTTTCTTGTTGCTGCGTTGCTCGATACACAATCCTCTGGAGCTATTTTGTTATAGATCTATCAAAAAGCTGGAACTTAACCAAGTCAAATTCCAGTTTAGGGGAGGATTGTTGGGAATTATGTGAAGTATGGATTATGCTGAACTTAATGCCGAAGTGTTTCTGTTGAAGAAGAGTGGATTTACGAAGACATAATCTCTGAAGAGTAATAGTTATTAGTTTGTTTCTACGGAAGTGTTTATTCCGTGTTTAGTATATTTAGTTTGGATATACATGAGCTTTATTAGGAAGTGATTATGTATATCTTATTTAGTTTTAAGTTTATACGTTTCTTGGGAAACGGTTTAGCGATTTTGTTTTTAGGGTTCCTTATCTATAAAAGGAACACATTAGAATGAATGAGATCTAAGATTGAAAAATTTAGTTTTAGTTAATATAAAGATCCATAGAGGATCACGAAGTTCTTAGTTATTTGTTACTTGTGTTTATATTCCGCTGATAAATATAAGTAGTAGAGATTGTCTTTTATTGTGCTTGTGATTACATAGGCATATATAACGATCCACGAGCTCAAGATCTATCAAGGTCTGTTTATTTCAACACAAAATAAATTCAAAACATCGGGTAAGCTAATAATATAATTTTTATAGTCTTAAAATGAGTATAAAATATATCAGGATAATTTTTGGGAGTGTCGGATCAATTGTTCAAAATAAGTGATCGTGCGATAGCGTTTATTTAATAGAAAACAAATACGTTAATGAAATATGCAAACCCATGCATGAACTAATATGAAAATGACGTTACTGATGATATGTAGACTAACTCTAGTCTATATGAAGTGCTCTCAATGATGTTTCATGAATACGCAGCTAAACCCTTACGGTTACGCGAATTTGATACTCGTAAACCTAGTTTACGAAAAATGATTATTAAAAATCATGAATATAAAATTTTCTCCGGGAATGAATAGTGTTTTGTGAATAGTAAAATTTGAAATAACCTCTCAAAATATCATATTGACTTCAAAAATGATGAATAGTAACCGATGAATAGTAAATTCCCGAGATAAATAGTAAAAATTTCAAAGTTTGTAAAATGACCTGAAATTGAGAATTGTGACATTCTTCCCCTGTTAGAGGAATCACGTCCTCGAGATTCGCTTACTGATAACTATAGTCCGATCCTTGACAAGAGTTCTAAAAGTTCATGCTCGTGTGTATGGTCTAAATGATTATGTCAATGCTCATGTATATAGGTTTCTCATCCAACTATGTATGCTCTGTGCTATCGTGACTATTTCTCATTCTAAAGACATGCTCTCTTATGGTTAGGTTTGATGAGGCAAACTTTCCCATTCTCGAGCAAAACCCTCAAAATACTTTTAGGTAACCGATTTTTACTTAATCTCACAACTCATCAAACAAGAACTGTTATGAGATTAGGCTAAATCGGTTTGAGTAACAACTTGATTCTAGCTTGATCTTTGCACCTCATCAAACAAGAATTTACTAAGATCAAACTGGAAACAAGTTGTTTGAAGAAAATCTTTTGAAAATTTGGCTCGATTACGGAATTGCTTACACATATGAGACTACTACTCCCTTCATTGCATGATTCTTCCTGAATTAGACATAGGTGATCAGGCTATGTTTAATTTAGGAGTAACTATGCAATGCTTGGACTAATCGACTCATATGATGTTTGGTGTTGAGTTAACTGATAATGTGCGTATAAAACTGCATGTATAATGACTATGCACTTATAATGATATGATGAGATGCTATGATGATGTAGTTATAGTCTAGGGTCAATGATGCAACCTAGTTCTCTATAACCGTTGCTCTGATACCAATCTGTCACACCCCCAAATTACCTGTTCTGCAGCGGAATGGAATACCTGGGGGATGACTGTCATAGCATCAAAGTTACAGTTATATCGAACGACCTAAAGTGTCGTTTTTGAAAATATCGTTTGATTAAGTAAAATAATCAGAGTTTACAAAACATAGGTCCCAAAAGATTTCCAATGTACCAAAATGAGTTTGTTACAATCAAGCGATAGTTAAGTGCATAAAATATATGTGAGACGCGTCGACACCGCGACTCTATGATAAGTCCACATGCATGCTATGAAGTGAATGCCTTAGATACCTGAGATAAAACATGCTAAAAAGTGTCAACACAATGGTTGAGTGAGTTCATAGAGTTTAGTTTATCATGAAAAGCCTTTAAAGA
Source organism: Chrysanthemum makinoi (assembly GCA_910596185.1). Classification (NCBI taxonomy): domain Eukaryota; kingdom Viridiplantae; phylum Streptophyta; class Magnoliopsida; order Asterales; family Asteraceae; genus Chrysanthemum; species Chrysanthemum makinoi. Next base: position 244,485,169 of record OU343222.1, on the reverse strand, counting down.
ACGTTCATGCAGCAAAGGCAAAGTTTTGGTCATTGAGAATAGTCCACAAAGCAAAGGCATTGTAAATCCACTCAGTTCCAAGTTCCGCCCATACAAAACTTGCAACCTGTGTGTTCACAACCCTATTCATGGGTAGGGTAATAACCGAATAAACCGAAAACCGAACCCGAACCGACCGAAAAAAATCGAACCGAACTTATAACCGAACCGAATTTGTCAATACCGAACCGAACTGAACCAAAAATTCGGTTTTCGGTTTGGATATAGTTTTGGCTATCTGAACCGAAAAACGAATTTATATATATATATATATATATATACACTAGTTTTCGAAGCCCGCCTTATAATGACTTGTATGTTGTTTTTTGTTAACGTAAATACCTTTTATAAAATTGTCAAAGAATATTATAAGACGATTGGTCGGGCATTACTTTTAATCATTTGTTTGTTGTTTTTAAATAACTTCTATACATTTTTAAAATTGTCAAACTATATTATAAGACATTGTTGTTTTTTATTATGATTAAAAAAAATGATTTATTAAAAGTTAAATTAAACGGTTAAGAACTATAATTGATGTTACCATAATCCATAGAACGGCTAAAAGGAGGTAACTATTTTATAACATTTTGTTTTAAACAATATTAATCATGAACATCTTTTACATTAGATAATATTATTAACATTTATTATTATTACTCTTTGTTTTTGTTAATTATGTTTATTTTTTTATTGTATATAGGAAATTTAGAAATAACGCATGACATATGTATATATAATATATGCATTCTATAATATATGTTGTATGCTAACATGTACAAAAATATCCTTTCTGTATTATTATCAGGTGAAACAGATAAAATATCGTAAGTAATGGCGTTGGTATCGATGCTCAAGCGAGGAATCAAAATTCAATCGATGATGTTATTACAAAGACAAATAACAACGATTTTAGGAATTACATCGAGGTTTATCCTAAACATATTTAGTTATATAACAAACCAGTTGTTTTTTAGAAAGGTTATATAACATATCAGTTAAACATTAGTTTATTAACCCTTGAAATTCAGGGAATAAATTTAAAACCATGCAAATGATTATTACGTTAACAAAGCGTGAAATTATGGAAGATATAATGTTTAAAGTAAGGTTAATTTTTGTGAAAAATATGATGAAAGATGTTAACATTATGAAAAAAAAGAGTGAAACAGCGTAAATGAAAAATAACGTAACTTTTACTTAATTTAGCCGATGCAAATGAACAAAAAAAAACGCACTTCTTATGATTGAGCTATGTTTATGCATTTACGTCCTCCCATAATGATTAGAGTCACCTTCTCGAGACATGCAAAAAAGAGTGATGCGTCATAACAATCTACCACTAACACACACCACACAACAAACACACAACAAATAAAAATAATTATAAAAAATAAAACACACAACCACTTACCAAACTTATCCGATCAGATTCTCTCGACCACCTCAGAGTGCTCTTGATGGATGTTTTCTCCTTGGGTTTAATACAACCATTATTAATATCTATATATATAAAAAGCTGATAAATTGCATACAGATGACGAATGAAAGATTAACTTGATTGATTTAATTATTCAAGCAATCAACATATATAGTTACTTGGAGTGTAGTTTTTGTTCTTGATCGGTCTACTCCTCTTCCTTTACCACATCACACTCGCCATGATTGAGGGGAGCTCCGTAAGGATATTTCATGAGAAATGAACAACACTTGAAACGTTGAATAGAGGGTGTAATATTAGGATCAAAACACCTATTTACAGACATGGCAAGATGAGCGACACAGGGGGAAATAACAGGGCATAATAGATTCAGGGTGAAAATGGGCCATTTTAGTAAAATCCTAATTCACAGTTAGAAACTTAGAAGTAGCACGTAGTGCAGTAGTGTAAAGCTCCTTTCTTGCACAGAATAAAAAGAGCAAATTTATAAAAACAATTGAACGCTAGAAACTCTAGTTTACTAAAACTTACACACCAAACCGTTGAACATACATTGAAGCTATGTATAAAATCAGAGCAGCCCTTGCTCCGATTAGAACCACATGATCCTTGTCAGTATCCTTAACAAACACCTGAAAAAAAAATTCTTGGTAAAGTACAAATCGAAAAGAAAACTTTAGACTTTTAAAAGAAGATAACTTCAAACTGGTAATAAAAACTAACCTCAATGAGAGTCTTATCGACTGTGAGTTTGTTCAACGTGAGAGTACCGGTCTTATCACTACACAATACATCCATCCCAGCTATTTCTTTGATGGTTGTCATTCTCTTTGTGATTGCACTTTGCTCTCACAACTTATGGGACCTTATGGCCATAGTCACCGACAAAACAGTTGACATGAAAATTGGAATACCACCAATGAGAAGAACCAAGAAATAGTTGATTCCATTCCAGTAAATTTGTTTCTGAATTGGTCTCATAACTTCTATTTCAATAATGAGACCAATCGCAGTGGAGCATATGGAAAAGTTTCCAATGGCCGTCAAATCCTAAGAAACAATCCATTAAAAAGATGTTAGCCTATATTTATATGTTTAGTTTTAAATAACCAGCACGTGCGATCACGTGTACCTTTCGGAAATGGCAGACTTGGTTAGTGCTATCGACTTAGTGAGCAGCCTTTCCGAAGAACGCATGGACTCCAGTCGCAATAACAACTGTTTCAATTATTCATGAGTATGATGTATACTTTTAAAGTTATTCATGTAACTGAATTTTTGTGCCTTTTTCCATCATTATTTCAAGGGCAATACGAAAGTTAAAAAATTTATATTTTTGTGCCTTTTTCCATGCATTATGTTCGTCTATCCGGGATTATCTGGTCAAAAGATGCACAGCTAGCAAATTATTGTAATAGTACTTGATAAATTTTAAAGTGAGTATGGCCACAATATGATTAACGCATTAAGCATGAGCAAGCCATTCATGTGACGTTCTGTCTTAAAGTGTTGTGTGAATTCTGTTGTTACCTATCACTATATTACGACCTGTTGTTGTGGTTACTGCTGTGCAGACGAACGTTGGGCACCAGCAGCACCCTAAGGTTCAGAGTTCTCTCATGCACCGGGAAGTTCGGTTCTCCTCTTCCTTACCATGCAAACTAAAACAATCACATAATAAATAGAGATTAAATATCAATAATCGCAAACAAATATTTACCAAATTATTAATAGGACAAATTAAGCTTAAAAAAATTCAAATCAAACTATCATGAATAACTTATATAGAGGGTGTTCAGTTATGATCATTTGTGAGCTTATGAACTTATGTGATTTTTGCTTACTTTTCATGGACATAACAAAGTACAAAGAAAATATTACATATCAGTTCTACAAAAGAAACAATGCATAAGTTTAGTCACATACATATATTAGTGATCTTTTACAGTTTAATTTTTTGTATTATTAAAGAGACAGTGGTTAATTAATATTTTGATTGTATTAGTTTATGTTAAGTATTGTTTTGAAAGGTGAGTTTGTCATACATTTTAATTGTTATTTTTTTTTCTTTTTTCTTTTTCATTTTTAAAGGTGGGTGACTTAACTAATATTTGATTGTGGTTGTTAACGGAAATTTATTTGCAAGGATTGAGTGCTTAAGTAACAAAGAATTTTCAAACCTTTTTGGCTCTTGACAGTGGTTAAAACTCTGGTGCAGAGTCTTTCTTGTCCTCTAATCAGTTTAAGCTAAAAATCATTCCCGATATCAAAACCAAGACCCTTTTATATTAGAAATTTTAGACAGTGCTGACATAGCTAACATCCAGGGGTATATGAATAAGAAATTATGCATCTTTTTTTAACAGAATTAATTTGAGAATAAGGTTTTTTCTCATAATTAAGAAATTCATATAAATTAAAACTGCGCCAAATATAAAATTGATAATGATATCAGATAAATGAAAATATTTATATGATAAAATTAAATCAGAAGATTTAAGAACTATAACTACACCTTAAGCGGCTTTTGGCCCGTTTGTCTTGCTCACCCCTTTGGCATCTTTTATTACCCATTTGACCCAGGAGACCCATTCACCCTTTTGGCTTTTTCAAATCTCCCAAATCTGACAGTGAAAGCTGGGAGAGGTGGAATGATGGAATTTGAAGTGGAACCTTTGACGGATGTGTACTCTGATATGTCGTTGGTGGTACTATTATCAAATGGAGCACATTGTGCACTCGCAAAAGCTCATGCTACTACATAAAGATTGATCTCAACCTTCCCTTGGTGGGTAAACTTGATAGCATTACTGCACAAAATAATTGAAATGTATTTGGTATACTCCAATTTGTGTAATTAGTAGATGTGTGTAAAGCTTTTAATAAAAAGTTATTAAGTAAGTAGTCTAACAATGTTGGTAGTCATACCTGATCAAGTTGGTGAGAATTTGTCGAATCCTTAGAACGTCACCAATAACCTGAAATTATGTTTAAATCTTACCTTCTATATATTCCTTAATTAAAAACAAACTAAATTGTTATCTCATTATGTGAATGCTTTACAGTCTCAAGAATAACATTAGCTGTATCATCCATTGAAATGGGCTCTTCACTATTCACCTTTTTAGAATATCAGTTACAGTTTGAATCAACAACTCTACATGAACGAACCCCTGGTAGACTATTGAGCTAGATGATTTTATTTTTATTGAGGTTTAATGTCTGCACATGGTGGAGTTACGTCAGCACCTCTTCGCAATGTGTCACCTATAAACCTATGAACTGCATTTTGTCTTAAATGACAACTTTTGTTTTATGCACACAATCATTGTGTTTCTGATGTAACTCGGTACCTACCTCACACACATAAACACGTCTATGGGCTCTATAACACCTGCTTGGCTACTTGTATAAACAATATTCTGAATATAGCTCATGCGTGTGATTACCATAGCCATTAGATAAATTGTAAAATACCTGATGTTCTACACGCATCTCATCATATGCTACATTTGAACGTTCTTGAAGACTCTGATATCTTGTTTCTTGAACAGAGTTAAGTAGCAAGTTGTCGTTTCCATGCATACGAAATAACAGCCCCGTTCAGACATGGTAAAGGCATGTGAAGGCCCCAAGAATATTCATCCTACAATTTTAAAAGTCCAAATTTGGTCTCATTGCGTTATTTTTGGTTTATAATTATTTTCTAAGCCATCTGACCAGAAATGTTTAAAGGCCTAAGAATGTTTAAAGGAAAAGTGATGAACCATGACCGTTTGCACTTGATGGTTGTCCTTCAAGCTTTAAAAATTCATCATGCATCTGACGCGTTATAAAACTTAAAAATTCCTGTGCATCTTCTTGCCTAAAACAGAAATAATTTTCATTAAATCACGAATCAAGACGGTAAATCCAACTAAGCGATGAGTGGGTATTGTGATTAATGATTATAGTGACTGCCACTGTTAGCATATCAGTACAAAGACCAGTTTCAACTCATCGTTGCAGCGGTTTTTATATGAAAAAGGGTTGCCTGATTGTACATCGCACTAATCACTCAGATAACCTACTTGGATATTCATAATTTCGATTCAGATAACATGTATATTTATAGATGATATTAACACGCTTGGGCCTTCCTGCGATGCTATTAGGAATATCAGGAGTAAAATTCTTCAGGACTACTTCAAACATGGCTGGTAGGAAGGGCCGGTTTGCATAGGATTCATGTCCTTTGGGTTTGCACCAACCGGCATCTTGAATTCAGAAATAAATTCCGTAAAAGTAGCTAAAGTCGGATAGCCAACCTATATAAAATAATGCAAGACAACCTTTAGCTATGTAAAAAAATTACATTAATGAACTATCACCACTTCAATATCACATACCTTGTCAACATTACGGGCTTTTAAACCCTGCAAAAGCTGAACTACTGACGAACATGACAAGAGAGCTTGTAGTGTTGCATTAAGAAAGCACATGTTCCCAGAGTTAATTAACCCACGAGGTAATAAGCATGTCCCTGAATCCGTTGGAATAGGTCCATCGGTAGTCTTATTCAACTTTTCCTCTTTCATCACACTCACTAAGGATGGGACATTTTTTGAGGGTATGTGCAATGAAGTAGTATCAACATTTTCAGACGGTGTTAATACAAATAAGCAGTAAAAATGTTTATTTATATTTTACGATCTTCTAATGTTTTGTCGATAACAAACGTAAAATCATTTTAACGAAACAAATAAAATACGTAAATGGTTTTAACTAATAGTTTCTAACATATTCACATTTTCACATAAAACACTAAAACAAGTATAAGTGATTTTATGATTTAACATTACATATGTACAACAACTAGTGTTTACATATTTGGGTAAAATATACACATAACTAGTATGTAGTATATTGGGTAATATAAATGGGTAGACACTTAAGTATCATAAACCATTGGGCAAATACATTGAATGTAGTTGGGTACAACCCAAAGCCCATGCCCCATGGATCTTGACCCATAACCCATTGCATGACATCATGCTTATATCATACATGGATGATATCCATAACCCATGGATCAACCCATACCTAAGTGACCAAGTGCATTGCACTAAAGAGATACATTGTATCTAGCTAAAGATCCATGGATCAACCCATGGCCCATGACCTATAACCAAAATACCCATGGGCAAAGAGGAGTGTCCCACGGATCCCTAGCTTTGTGCTAGCCGGATCTGGGGAACAGTAGAAAATTTCCTCTATAAATAGAGAGCCATTTCTTCCTTTCTACTTACCACTTTACACACATACTTCCCCAAGTATTATAACCCTCTAACCTCAGATCCAAGTGATCTATGTAGTTTGTCTTTTGTTTTTGTGTGATCTTCTAGGTTCCTCTTAAAGGCAAGATCACCACCTTTGAAGACGAGCAAGCTCAAGTCCATGAGTTGCCATGCTTCGTCATCGTCAAGACAACTAAGGTTCTCTTGTTGATAGTTCTTTCTTCCACCGTAGATGTTGGGTTGAAGGCATTAGTGAAGGATGCCGAAAGTGTCAAGATGAAAGCACTAGTGAAAGGTGCTTATCGTCCGTGTCAAAGCATTAGTGAAGAGTGCTAAAGGTGTCAAGACGAAGGCATTAGTGAAGGGTGTCAAGCATTGTGTCAAAGGCATTAGTAAAGGATGCCGAAGAATCAAATCAAGTAACATTTGGGAAGAATGCATAGGTCGTATAATCGATTAGGTGAATCGTTATACATATAAGTATTTGTTTATTTCCAAGGATGGTGATATCCTTGATGGTGTTGTAACAAGGAGTGGATCTCCTTGAGATTAGGTGTTGTGTTGTGAAGGGTAGTAGTTCCTCCATAGTAATGGAACTAGGTGCTTAGCCTAGTACCTAATAAATGGTAGGCGACGTTGTGATAGGATTAGTTCTCCTTGGTGTGAAAGAACTCGGTGGTTAGCCTAGCACCGTATAAAGGGTAGGCGACGTTGTGTTAGGTGTGGTTCGCCTTGGTGTGAAAGAACTCGGTATTTAGCTTTGTACTGGAAAAAGGTGTAAGCGACGTTGTGAAGGCTTCTCCGCCATAAGGAGATTGGTGTAGTGTTTACGAACTCTCGAGTAGGTGACTCGGGGAGTGGAGTAGGGCAAGGAAGGTGTCCTTGTAGCCGAACCACTATAAATACTTGTGTCGTGGTGATGTGCTTCTTACTCTTTATCTTTCATTACAAGTTTATATATCTATCTATCAACGTCCAACATAAACAACCAAATAGATTGACATAAGTCGATCTAAATATTGTAAAAGGAAGTTTTAAATTGGTAAAACTATTCAACCCCCCTTCTAGTTTTCCACAATTGGCATCAGAGCTTCGTTACCAAGTTTTTTAGAGTATGTTGTACTTTAAATACTTGATACGATCCGTGTATGTTTAAAAACTACAAAGAAGGATTTTTTTTAAGTCATGTTTTAAAAATCATTATAATATTTATTGTTGTACAATGATAGAATGTTCTAACATTTTTCTTGTTAAGTATTCTCAATACCTGGATTAAGGATTACCAAGAAGATCATGAAGAATCTATCTAAATATTTCTTTTCGCAAAAAGAATGTTTAGTATTATCCTTCCCACAATATGAATCTGGATATTCCAAGAAGATCACAAAGCATTTCATCTAAATACTTATTTTCTTAAAAAGAATATTTAGCAAAGGATTTAGGTATCTTAAAAGATCATGAAGTATTTCGTGTCTATGGTTTCTAAAACCATACAAAGGGAATACAGCAAAGGTATGTTCTCTTAGTTACAATTATTAGTCAAAGACGTGCTAAATTGCTTGTGGATAAAATGGTAATATATGCTTCTATCTTATAATAAGCATAATATGAAAAGTGTTTTAGTGATTATTTTTTCTTTTCTTTGAAGTTTTGTGTTTGATATATGTTCATTCAAGCTTGAATAAAGATTGGAATGAGTAATATAACCTCACTAAAAAGTCTACAAAAGTTAAACCTTTTCGTCGGGTCAAAACATGCATTTTTGTAATTCTGTGTCAGATCCGCGGGTCCCTCAGTTTACACTGGACTGATCCCTCAAGCAAGGGATCCGTGGGATCCGTGGTACATAAGATAGTTTTTGTCTGAATTTCAAAAATTCATAACTAATTAACCGTAAGTCATTAGAAGTCGTGCCACCTATCGTTTTAAAGGTATTTGAGTCTACTTTCATTTAAAAATGATTTCATAAACTGATTCAAAACAAAAATTTACAGAATCATTGATTTATAATAGAAAGTCATTTTTTTTTCATAACTTTTGCACAAACTTTTGATCTAATTGGAGACGGGTGTTTTCATCTTTGAATAACAATGTGTCCTCTTTTCAAATTAAGGTTTTGATCATATTTATAAAAGAAACTAATCAAGCTTGGTATACATGTTTAACACAAAGCGATGAAAGGAACTTTCGTATGCTATGCTAAATGATAAATTATCTTCCTTGCATTACTTGATTATTTGCTTATCTCAAATAGATTTTGTTCTTGTTTGTTTGAATAACATATGTGGTTTCCTTACCTTGCTATTCATTCTCTTGCTTGTCGATTTAGTAATATTCTACTAATCAATGTGCTACTTGAAGGAGTGTTTTGGGATAACATCTAGTTGTGTCGAAAATGTTAGTTTTATAAGTTGAAAAATGTTTAAAACATATAGCACACTAAATGGATTTTTGATTGAGTTTGTCATGTGTGCAACATAAATGTTTTATGTGCTTATATGATTTCTTGATTTCATATTTTCTCGTATCGTTTTCTAAAAACAACAAAAATATACATCGGATCATAACCTACACTTGTGTTGATGATGTACTCTCCCGTTTTCCTTTTCATGATCGCTCTCCAAGCTTCATAGTAGGATTGACAACTTGATTATTTTATCCGATATACTCAAGTAAATTATTTTGCAACGCAAATATAATTGTTCATATCCGAAAGTCCAAACTCTAGCTTTCCAACAACATATGTTGAACTAACTCATCCAACCATTTTTTTTGTTCACCATATGGAAATCTTTTCATTATTTCTTTTTACACCTTAGTTGTTTCAAGTATAATATGAATAAAAACGAAGAAAAGTATCATCATTGTTACTCTTCGATAGGCCATTGTAGGAATATAAATTTTCCTAACTTGAGAATGAATACTGGAGAACTTATTGCAATAGAAACTCAATTTGACCTAACGGTTGAATTGCTTCCTTGATGGAAGTTGGGTATGTGGAATCACCCGTAAAAATGGTCGTGTTTAGCCGTAATTGAGCACCGCTAGTAATAGTCTCATATTCATTCTCTCACTTGATAAATCTATACTCCTATGTTTTCCTAAAGTAAGTTTACAATGAAAATACTTTGCGTTGTCTTAGGATTACTAATCAAACAAGCTGTAAATTTATTTTTCTTTTAGTTAATCACAACCACTTTCCTCATCAAGCGATTATCTTGCCTTGATCAAGAAGAGCTACATGACTTCACGGATGAAGTTCATTGTATGCTAATCACCATCCGTAATGACTATACATAGCTCATTGCTTCCGTTGACCAAAACAACAACTCCGGATGAAGTATAGGATTTTCTTGAACTAGCACCTCACAACTCTATTGTCGTGAATACTATCAATTACTCTTTTCTTTCTTGACACATACCTTGCATGCCATTGTTAATACAAACAATTTACTAATCTAGATCGTAAATATGTTTTGAGTTTCTTGAATAGTGCTTGTTAAGTTTGATAAACCTCTTTGTTATTTGTGAGCTCGATCTCATTTGATATCTTAGTATTAGAACTCCTGTTAGACTATCCTTGAGATATAATGCATTGTCAAGATCATTGCATACCTTTAGTAAAGGTCGTGTGGCAGATGGGGATCCCAGATTGTGCTAGACGGATCCCTACACTTAGGGAACCGTGGGATCCGGCAAACAGAAAATGCAATTGCAAGCATTATATTTCAAACATATCCTTAGAACACCTCACACTAAGCTAAACATAGTGTCTTAAGGATAATTAAGTCCTTATCAAGATAGGTTGATCTTTCCTACTCACACATAACTCACCTAGATCACACTCTAAGACGCTTGTAGATCTATCGTTTCATTTTTAATCCCTTACTCTTCCGCTCTCAAGCTCACACATCATCTCTCACATGATTCCTCACATCTAGCTTTGAAAATCTTTCAAAAATTGGTCATAATCATCCTTACCTCAAAATTGGTCAAAGTTGATCAAATTCTAGTTCTTCCACCTTAAACCTTTAGGATCTTCTCCAAGACATTATCCTAAGTCACTATCTGATCACTAGGATCATTTAGCTCCATTTGACATCCTCAAAATCTTTAGTGTCATCCTTGTTCATTCATTGGTACTCATGAAGGTTCCAATTTCTTCCATAAAAGGTAATCATTTGCTACAACACTCATTACCCTTCAAGTACTTAAGCACCCATTCAATTAAGACACTTAGGAGGACTGAAACACTCAAGATGATATAGATCTTAGACCTTAGAAACATCATTTCTACTTTTTTATAGCTGCTGAGAGCCGGATCCCTAGGATTAGCCTAGACGGATACCTCTGAGGAGGGAACCGTGGGATCCGGGTGACAGATTATGTCAAATCTTGCTAAAAAAAATCATTTCAACTCATATTCCTAACTCAAACACTCCATCTCATCTTAAATGAGTTCCTAGATCAGTACAAACTTTGAAGTTGACTCTTGTGCATGTTAATCATCACATTCCAATGAATTTTAGTGGCTTAAGGCTTAAATGCACTTGCCAAATCTCTTTGCTTTATAAACCACATTGTTAGGACTCCTAAAGTCATCATCTTCATCCCTACCTACAGCACTTAAACATTCACAAACCTTTGTTGAATCATCTCATCATGAGAAAAACTCCAAGTAGCAACTTTTCCACTAAAGAACCACCTAAGAAAAATTGCTCGTGTTGAACACGAAATTTCTTCAACCGAATCATCTCCGGTCAAACCCACAAATGCAAGGATTGCTCCACAACCAATAAAACCAATTCCTAAAAGGATAGTACCCACAAAACTACCTATGCCAAACACCACCATACCTCCTAGGCCAAACAATATCATCTTCACTAAACCATCACCATTGGTTCCTAGAGCTATCTCTTTTACATCTCCATTATCATCACCACACCTCTACAATTTAGAGGACTTGCCTCCTAGGCCGTCTCATCCGCCTCCGCCGACAACATTCTCCTCATTAGGAGGAATAATGATACAAAATCAAAGTGTTGAGTCAACACTAGCTCCGGCTTCCTTTTCGCCGTTTCCATCATATAATCCCATTTGGATTATGAGAAATCATCCAAGTCAACCATCCGACCATATGGAAGTTGACACCTTTTTACCATCACCATCATTTTTGGTCGAGCTATTCTCAAATGTGCCTCCACCAATTCCTCCATCATTTGAGGCTCCACAAGCTGCTTCACTTGATCCTTCGCATCAAGCTATTTCATTTCTTCCACCACCACTACCTAGCCACGACAAAGATTGTTATCATTGTCAACATGTTGAAAGTTTAATACATGAAGTACGAGAAGACCAACGTTTCATGTTCTATCATCTCCTCGAACGTTTCGACGAGATTAAACCTAAACACACTTGAGCTAGAGGATTTTAGTGGTGTCCTAGTATCAAGCGTTAGTGGGTCTAGAAATTCCTAGTCATGTATCGTTTATTTTCTTTGTTTTTAGAGTCATGTATATCATAACTCTAGTTTTATTAACTGAAATTACATGCTACTTGTTATATTTCTGAATATATGATTACGTTGTATTCATATCTCACTTTTGTGATAACATTACTTGTTATATCACCATTGCTGAAATTGATCATCACCTATACGGATCCCTCAGAATTGCCTAGACGGATCCCTACTAGGAGGGAACCGTGGGATCCGTGAGACAGAAAACTATTCTTCTACTAACTTGGATCACATATGCAGGAAATTGTGCATTATACTTGCTTTCTACCCTTTGTTTTGTAGTTATTCAATCTACACTTGAAGACTTTGACACCCTAAAGCTAGGGGAGCTTTGTGTCAAAGCAATACATTGCAAATTACTTGCAATATTAGGATTACATTTCTTGACATCCCTTTGCAAAATTGCAATCATCAAGGGGGAGCACATTCGTCACTTAGACGCAATCTTTTGCAAACTTAGTTGCAAACAAACTAGCTTAGCATTACTTTCTTGGCCCTTACATAGGGATGGACTCGTCAAGGGGGAGTAAAGACGAGATCCTTTCCGTTACTTGCTCTCTATTTCTTTTTATTTCTTTCACATGTTTTTCCTAAAACAATGTGTTAGTTTCCTTTCGAAGCTCTTTTGTTTCGACAAAAAGGGGGAGAAGAAAGTAAAAACTACAAATTCAAACTCTTACGAATTTTAGCTTTTCCTTAAAATAATTTTATGTTTTGTCATCAACAAAAAGGGGGAGAATGTTAATACAAATAAGCCGTAAAAACGTTTATTTATATTTTACGATCTTCTAATGTTTTGTCGATAACAAACGTAAAATTATTTTAACGAAACAAATAAAATACGTAAATGGTTTGAACTAATAGTTTCTAACATATTCACATTTTCACATAAAACACTAAAACAAGTATAAGTGATTTTATGATTTAACATTACATATGTACAGCAACTAGTGTTTACATATTTGTGTAAAATATACACATAACTAGTATGTAGTATATTAGGTAATATAAATGGGTAGAAACTTAAGTATCATAAACCATTGGGCAAATACATTGAATGTAGTTGGGTACAACCCAAAGCCCATGCCCCATGGATCTTGACCCATAACCCATTGCATGACATCATGCTTATATCATACATGGATGATATCCATAACCCATGGATCAACCCATACCCAAGTGACCAAGTGCATTGCACTCAAGAGATACATTGTACCTAGCTAAAGATCCATGGATCAACCCATAACCAAAATACCCATGGGCAAAGAGGAGCGTCCCACGGATCCCTAGCTTTGTGCTAGCCGGATCCCTTGTGGAAGGGATTCGTGAGATCCGGGGAATAGTAGAAAATTTCGTCTATAAATAGAGAGCCATTTCTTGCTTTCTACTTACCACTTTACACACATACTTCCCCAAGTATTATAACCCTCTAACCTCAGATCCAAGTGATCTATGTAGTTTGTCTTTTGTTTTTGTGTGATCTTCTAGGTTCCTCTTAAAGGCAAGATCACCACCTTTGAAGACGAGCAAGCTCAAGTCCATGCGTTGCCATGCTTCATCATCATCAAGACAACTAAGGTTCTCTTGTTGATAGTTCTTTCTTCCACCGTAGATGTTGGGTTGAAGGCATTAGTGAAGGATGCCGAAAGTGTCAAGATGAAAGCACTAGTGAAAGGTGATTATCGTCCGTGTCAAAGCATTAGTGAAGAATGCTAAAGGTGTCAAGACGAAGGCATTAGTGAAGGGTGTCAAGCGTTGTGTCAAAGGCATTAGTGAAGGATGCCAAAGAATCAAATCAAGTAGCATTTGGGAAGAATGCATAGGTCGTATAATCGATGAGGTGCATCGTTATACATATAAGTATTTGTTTATTTCCAAGGATGGTGATATCCTTGATGGTGTTGTAACAAGGAGTGGATCTCCTTGAGATTAGGTGTTGTGTTGTGAAGGGTAGTAGTTCCTCCATAGTAATGGAACTAGGTGCTTAGCCTAGTACCTAATAAAGGGTAGGCGACGTTGTGATAGGATTAGTTCTCCTTTGTGTGAAAGAACTCGGTGGTTAGCCTAGCACCGTATAAAGGGTAGGCGACGTTGTGTTAGGTGTGGTTCGCCTTGGTGTGAAAGAACTCGGTATTTAGCTTTGTACCGGAAAAAGGTGTAAGCGACGTTGTGAAGGCTTCTCCGCCATAAGGAGATTGGTGTAGTGTTTACGAACTCTCGAGTAGGTGACTCGGGGAGTAGATTAGGGCAAGGAAGGTGTCCTTGTAGCCGAACCACTATAAATACTTGTGTCGTGGTGATGTGCTTCTTACTCTTTATCTTTCATTACAAGTTTATATATCTATCTATCAACGTCCAACATAAAAAACCAAATATATTGACATAAGTCGATCTAAATGTTGTAAAAGGAAGTTTTAAATTGGTAAAACTATTCAACCCCCCTTCTAGTTTTCCACAGACGGTTTTAGCTTCGTGTTACCATTACTATGTGGCCTTCCGTTTTGTTTTGGATGTACTAAAGCTTCTACCTTTAGATTATTGTTAGCATCAGTATGGCTACCTTTACCATTCTTCAAAGTGCTAGCCGCGTTACCATTAACTATCCCCTTGGAAGAGTCAATATTCTTGTAAGATGATTCCCCGTTAAAACTACCAAAAGATATCTCACTTGATATCTTCAACGAACCAAGATCCAAAGCTTTCTTCTTCATAATCTTTTCACCATTTTCAGATGGCTTACTAAGCCATGATCTTACTTCATCTTCAGAAAACGATCCAAATAACAGTACCTAAGCAACCACATCAAAATATTACTATCATTTACTCGATAATTTCATCTGCTAAAAACCACAATCCAATAAGCAGCCACATCTTCGCTCAAACTTTAGTGACTATTTAATAATTAATAAAGTTTCAAAAACCAAGTAGGCAAGTAACTATCCGCAATCTAAAGTCGAACGCATTTCTTCAAAAACTTAAAACTGAATTGTATTTTTTATACATTCCACCACATTTAAGTATAGTATCGGTTCGTTTAGTCCATATACTGATCTATCATCCCAAAATAGAGCGATAACTACAATACTTGGTGATCAATACACAGTTACAAATCACAGTTACCAAAGCTCACTACTAAGAATATAGCATTCAAATCCAAAGCATCAAAACTGACTTATGCAGTTACATATATCAGAAACTCAGAAAGTTACCTTCATCTTCAACGACGGATGTGTCATTCGCAGCCTCAGCTCCAGATATTGACTGCCGTGAAGGGGGCTTCGACAAATGGTTTGAATCTGAAGGGACAGAACTCTTTTTCACGGACGATTCTAGGTGCGATGGTGCAGGATGCCCTTTTGCAACTTGCAACTTCCAGAAATGATGAGAACAAAATGTCAATCCAAGGATAGATATGTGGGTGAAATGTTTTATTTACAGCAGAAAAAAGATTAGTTACATACAATAGAAGCGTAAGTGTGCTTTTGAGGCTCTCTTACAACTTCCTCAGCCGGAGTCGAATGATTTTTCAGTGCAGTTACTGGATTTTGGACTGAACCATTCGTCTGCATGGCGTAGTTGTCTTCATGAATGTTTTTAGTCACAGGGTCTTGCAACTGTTGCTCTTGGAAGCTGTAATTGTTCACAGTACCATTTTCTTCAGCTGTGGTTGGTGGCACATAATCCCTGGCTTGGGTATCATCTGCTGACATGTAGCTTGACGCTGTATAAGCCATTTTGCAACCAATAAATTATGGACATGTGTCACATACAAAGCATATATCTCAATTCAGATTCCAGAAACAATCTACAAAATCATTTGCTTTCAATAATCCATAATTATTCACTAAAACATATACTGTATAATATATGATGTCGGCCTTTCAAAAAGAATTGTCATAATGTCTTATCTATTCACTTATTTTATCTCACAACTCTTATCTAAATTAATGTAACAGTAATACCTTAAGTTCATAGTTTTTGTAGTTTTAGAATGTACGAACTTTTTGCCATAAAAGTGGGATAAACTGTAAATAACGCTGTTGTGAAGACTTGCTACGTTTATAGTCATCAGAAGATGCTGCTATGAACATAACTTGAGTCAGAGTAAAAGCCCTCTTTTCACCAATATACTGCGCATGGATCAACGGAAAACCATCAAAAATTATGAACATAATAAAGCATTAAAGAAGCAAAATAAAAATTATAATCATTAAGGAAGATGGTTTAGGAAAAATTAGGGTTTTGTGATGAATAAAAATAAAATGCCGAGAATGATATTAGGGTTTTCCAAATAAAATACAGCATATTAATTTAAGATATTGTAAAGCTATAATTAAGGATAGATACTCTAATTTAATTAATACATTTATCAATAATAGGATGCAAAATAAATACCGAGAATTGTGTTGGCGCAGTGGTAAAGATGTATGGCAGTTTTACCCACAACCCATGTTCGAATCCAACACCATGCTTTTTTGAGAAATATAAATCCGAATTTTATGAGAATAAATTACATCATGTATTAAATATAAATCCGAATTTGTCTAAACAAATTTCAAAAATTAATTAAAAAAAACCGAAAATTAAATAATAGCTAATTAAATTAAAAAAAAATTATAAACATTTATAGATTATAATATGCAACATAATAATCAAAATAACATGTTGCCTAAGTGGTAAACACACAAGTTATTTATGAAAACAACCAAGGTTCAATCATTGGAAGGAACCTTTTTTATAAACAATTTTAAAAAATGTTAAAAAAAAAATTCCGAAAATTACAATTTTAATAATTGCTTAGTTGGACCAAAAATGCTTATGTGGCATGAAAAACAATTCTTGGGATTAAGGTGGCATTGAGGTGGCATTAATACAAATGCCTCATATATATATATATATATATATATATATATATATATATATATATATATATATATATATATATATATCATATATTATATATATACACACACACACACACACACATATATATATATATATGGGTAAAAGTTAAAATAAAAAGACAAATATCCGTAAAAATAATAAAAAGATTTATTTTTTTTTAATTATTCAAAAATTTCAAAAAAAATCCACAACATTGGGTTTGTTGGTGCATAAAACTTTTGTGAAAACATTTTTTATAATTTTGAGTTTTGATATGTCTTTTTTAATGCACAAAAAACAAATTTTGATGCTCAAAAAAATTTTGATGCACAAAATTTTCAATGTTTTGGTACAGTTAGATGCAAGTATTATTTTTGATGAAAAAGTCAACAAAAGGAGTTATTCCATTATCCTTTTTCCATTCCCTTCCATTCCATTCATTTCCTGAATTTTCCTTGTTTTCTCTTTCTCTTTTTCTATATCTCTTTTTTTTTCCTTTCCTTTAATATATATATATATATATATATATATATATATATATTATTCATTATATATATATATTAATATATATATATATATGGATCCAATATATATATCTCTATCTCTCTCTATATATATATCTTTCTCTCTATATCTATCTATCCTCTCTCCTTATATATATATATATATATATATATATATATATATATATATATATATATATATATATTATATTATATATTATTTTGTGGGTCTTGATTTTATTCTGTGGGTCCCTGAATCAATGCTAGTGTTGGAATCACTGATAAACCTTTATTCAAGTATTAGTTACTCATATGTAATAGTTAGCTTAATTATGGCCTTTATGTTTGTTATTAGCCTTAAGCTTATGTAGAAGGCCTATGTGCTTAGGCCCAAGCCATAGGAAAGGAAGGGACTAGGAGTGTTGCCCTAGCTTCCCTCCTATAAATACTATGTAATAACCTCACTTGAGGGTTGGTTGTTCAAGGATTCTCTTTCCATACTCTACGCATAACCATTACTCATATATGTCGTGTGTGTTTGTTTGTTTACTTGTTCAATCGCCTCTCTATCTCTCTATTAAGCTTGTGTTGTAAATCTAGTGACCTAACAGTGGTATCAATCGCCTACTAGTTGGGTGAATCGTGTTTGTTTTTGAAGTGGGTTGCGGTCCTACGCTTAAAACCGTTTGATGATACTGGTTAAAGCAAAGCGTTTTTTCACTTTTGAATCCAGATTCTTGTACTTTCAAAGTTTTAAGGTGTTTAAATACGTGTTTTTGGTAAAAAGTTTCAAACTTTATGCGTGAATCGTTGTTTTTAGACTAGTTTTTATCGAGGGGTTTCAACCTAGCATACTTGTTTTAAGAGCTTTGGATAATCAAGTTTCACACTTTTGTGTCTTTTGGTGTTATTGAAGCTATTTCATCACACAAAAGCTGGTTTAGAAACATATTTGGGCATTATCATTTTATGAGTAATCCTACGGCGTAGCAAAACCAAAACTACGCTAAGGTTATCCTTGGTTTGATCTTCGTTTTCGTGGTTTACTCCGTGTTTTCTTGGATAAGCACGAAAATACGTCGACTTTGGATATCTTTTGCACTGAGATAGTGTAAAAGATCATTTGGGCAAAAACCCTAAAATTACGCATAAGCATAAAGCTTCGCGTAGAAATCGCTAAGATTCATCTTACGCCTAAGCCTAGTCTTACGCATAAGATAATCCTAAGCCTAACGTTCTACGCCTAACTTTGTGTCTACGCGCATAACGTCTTTTTTCCCTACTACGCGTAAAAAGCTAAATCTGGCGTAACTCTTGTTACGCGTAACTTTGGTGTTTTAACGGTGCTACTTGGTTATTGTGATTTCTACGGCTAAGGACTCTTCATCAACAAAGGTTCATTCGACTACAAAGATCCATTTTTACCAACACAAGTTTTCAACATGTCACAACCACCATACTCTAACTATTTCCCTAACACTTATTCTCAACGTCAACAACAACTAACTCCACAACATCAACAATGGAATCAACAACAAGCAATTTATCAACAACAATTTAATCAACAACATACTCCACAACTTGGCGCAATTCCACAACCTCAAATGGTTCAACCACCACCAAGTCTTCAAGTTCAACCCTACACCAACGAATTCAATCAACATCCATCAAGGAACACTATGAAGGAACCCACTTGGTTTGCAAAGATGTGTGAAGCTTTAAGTAGCCAACAATCACTTCATGAGGCTCGGATCACTTGATAGACCTCCAATGCTCACTCCAGGAAACTACGATCAATGGGTGATAAGGTTCTTTAGGTTTTGTGATCGAAAGAAGCCACATGGAAAGTTCTTAAAGAAGGTTATCCTGGAAGGTCCATTTGATGCCTCTACTGTTCGTACCCGCCGATCCAAATGCTAATCCACCAAGAGATGAACAATCCAACATTGCTATTGTTGCCGACTTGAATGCAGAGGAACTTCTACACTATGAAGCTGATGAACTTGCAATGCAATATAACCTCTTAGGATTACCTAACCCAATTCTTCGAAGTGTTGATGCTCAAAAGACTACAAAGGAAATGTGGGATCATATTCATCTTCTTATGGAAGGATCTGTACTCAATCAGTAGGATTTGGAATCCAAAATTTACTTGGCTTATGAACACTTCATGATTGAACACGGAGAGACACTAGAGTCTTATCATCATCGTTTTTGAGACATCATCAATGATTTGGATAAACACAACATCATCATGCCCGAATGCGGTGAATACTAAGTTCTGAGTAGTCTTGGTCACGAATGGGAGAAGTATGTCATTTCCTCCGTCAAGAATTTGCATCATTCTACATATGAATTGTTGTACGATTACTTGAAGCCTCATGAAAAGGAAGTTGATAGGGAAAGGATTCTCCGTGCTCAAATTGCTCCAACGACATCAGAAAAATCAACAACTTGCCTTATATGCTCAAAATAGTTATTCTCCTCAACCAACAACTCAACCAACTGCTACAATCACATCATATGATCCTTCACAGCCTCAATCTCAAACTCAAATTGTTCCATACAACAACAACAATGCTCAAGCACTTGTCAGTGAAGCTAATGAGGAATGCGATCCGTTGAAACCTTGCAACAAGGATTTGCTATGATTGCTAATGCCTTTAGCCGTTATACCAACAAGTCCAACAACTGTATTCGATCCTCATCTAACACAAGGAATCAAGCAGTTGTGAACAATGGACGAGTTGAAGTTCAGAATCGTGGTTATGGTCGTCGGATGAGCGGTGGTCAAGGGTTTAATCATTGGGTAGGAATAACAATCGAGCTCAAGTGGTGGAACAAGGAAATGCTCAGAATGGGTTGAATGGTCTTCGATGCTACCGCAATGAGAGGGATACTGGCTAATGCATGCCCAAAGTCGAGGACAAGGGCGGTGCTTATCACAAAGAGGCTCTTCTTTGGCTCTTAAGGATGATGGTGGAACTCTCAGGACAATGAACAGAGCTTTATGGCAAATCGTTCGATGATGATATGGAGGACTTGCAAGCCAATGCAATTTGTTATGTTGATGGCTAATATGCATGAGTTACACATGAGTGACAGGGCCCGGTGTATGACACCGATGGCTTGTCTTAGGTACCGAACAAACCATATTTACCTCGATCTCATATCTCGCCAACATTTGAATCGGCAAGGCTCGAGAATGTTCAAAATGAGTCGTCCACATCTCATTCCGACGATTTTCAACTAGACCCCGTGGTTATATTTGACGATCAAGATGACCAAACGGTCTCCCTTGATAATCAAATTGACTCCGTGGTTATACTTGAGGATCTCGGTAATGATCATGTTGTGACTCACGTTGAACACGCCGAACTTTTGCCTCATCCAAATTTTGTTCGTTTAATACAAGACCATCGAGACCATAGTGGAAAAATGTCATGCCATTAATCAGGACTTGAAAAGCAAAAATGCAGCATTAACCAAGGATTTTAAATGTTTACATAAGCAACTCAACTTTTTCAAAACTCAAGAAAAGCGTGAAAGCGGTTTTGAAGCGACCTTTGCCAAATCTCATCAAAAGCGAAAAATATTTAGAAAGACAGATCATTGATCTAGCTTGAAGAATGCTTTGTTGTGCGAAATAGAACAATGAAACATGAACATAAAAAGCAAATTAACGCTCGCCTTGGAAAATCAAAAGCTGGTAGTTGTTAACTTGTCAAAAACAGTTCTCACGCATACAAAAAGCATTCAGCGAAACGAATAGATGATCATCTTGAAGAAATCATCGACGCAAAACAAACTTAGAGTTTAAAATTGTTGTTTACAAACATGGCGGTGGTCACGACCATTGAAAAGTTTACTTCAAAACCCAATCCAAATGGATATGGACCGAATCTTGCTGATTACAAACCTAAGCTTTCAACCATAACATTCAAACCAAATCGAAGTTTCTAGTGGTCATATAAAATTGATAATTACATTATGAGTGTTGTTGAATATCATCAAGAGGAATTAGATGCGAGAAAGACGAGAGTCGATCAAAATTAGAAAAAGTTGTTTACAACAAACCTTTTAACTATTCAAAAGCGGTCACTTTCGTCACACCAGCGGATTCTTCTAACACACCAAGGATTATCATAAAAGCGTTATGATTCTTCTAATGACAATCCCAAACCGTTATGCACAAACTTATGGTCCTTTACCTTCCATTAGTTGAAGTAAACTCAAAACACGAAAATCGCAAAATTCTCGATATTTTGACCTTTTCATGGACGACTCAAAACTTTACAACATGAGATAGAATATCATTAAAATCAAAGTTCAACATTTTCAATAACCTCACGCACGAGAACAAAGAGACATTTTTCCGAAAAATCTTTTACCAAATGTTAAAAATTTGAAAAGTTGTGCATTGTCTTGGGAAAGGGACTTTCTTAAGGAACTTGGATTGAATGGTTTAATGAAACATCTATTTCTAACACTAAACGTAAAAAGAAACTGTTTAGAAAAGATGTTGATCGACTCTTGGAAGATGTCATCGTCTTTGATGTCCATAATCTGTGTTATTGAATTCTTTGTCATATGCATTTGATTATATCTCTGCTGATACTGTTGATTCTGTGGTAAATGTTGAGAACAATGATAATGTGTGGTATGTGCTAAAACACATACCTTTTCATTATCAAATCACGATAAAATAACCAAGAAAAAGTCGTTTATTGCTAATATCTGTTGTTTTCTTGAGTTTGTGCTTTACAGTACGGATATGTAAAAGCAACAAAAAGGATCAAATCAATGAATAATCAGAACCTGAGAGATCGAGAGAATTTGAGTGTAGGAAGGTCGAGTTATTGCATTTTGGAAGATTTTATTCTATGAAGATGATTTTTGAAGTTTCAGTCAAGTTTGAAGAAATGTCAAGATTAGTCCACTAACTTCGATATTTGGGAAATGATCCCTCAAAGTTTCAGATTTTACAAATTTCACCCTTGGAGTATTTAAGAATGACAAGAAAGGCCCTTGAAAGATATTTCAATTTACATGTTTGGTCCTTGGATTTTCGGCGTGGCATATTTGGTCCTTAAAGTTAACGGATCATGTATGTCCTAAGTCTAAACTACTCTTGCCCAAAATAAATAATAATAAACCTACGCCCAAAGGAAACAACCGGATCGGTCAATCCTAAACCCAACTATCACGTTAATATCACAACCCGTTAATCTTTGGACCCGTCTAATCTTACGAGCAGAATTCAATTCATGTTTGAAATATATTTAAAAAACCCAAAACAAACCAGCAAGTTTTTCCCCAAACTTACCCGGATGAACCCTAATTACCCACTCAAAGTCAATTGGTCAAATTAACAGTGATTAAGGGTACTCTGTACTTTCGACACCCAGCACATGGGAATGCGGGTCACCCATCCAGGTGTGCTTAAGGCCACATGTTGCTTTTCGATTGGAGGAAGAGGTCATCAATAGTGATCCAGGGTTTATATCAGTGTTAAGGGATGGAGTAGGATTTGATCTAATGGTGAAAGGCTGAAGAAGCACAAATGAGAATTCTAGAAGCTTGGTGACCTCAGCTCGACTATAAAGAGACCTTATTAGATCACATTGTATTCATCATTTTTTCTTCTAGTTTGATGGTTTAGCTAATTGTAATTTCCATTTTTAAATGTTTTAAGTCTTTTGTAATTCTATTTTGTACTCAAATTTCTCATATTAATAAAATTTAGAATTTCATTTTCAAGTGTTTGTTTAAGTTTTTATAATTTGAATCTACTTATTATCTTTGTTTAGTGCTTATTTCGTTTTATAAACTGTTTTAGCTTCTTCATCATAAAAAACTACAAAAATCAAATAAAATCATTGAAAAATAAAAAATCATATAAAAGCTATTCTATGGATTGATCCAAAGTTAGCTATTGTTTCTATAAGGTTCATTTAAGCTTTTAATAGCTTATTGTGAGCTTATTTCTCTTTTACACTCAAATCACAAAATAAGCAGTCAACAAAAAAGCCATGAGTTACTTCTGATCTATATTCCCGGTGTTTGATTGAATTGATATAATAAAATTTTGTTTTGTATGGTTTGAAATTGAAATTTGGAATTGGGTAGGTTATGGGTTTTATAGGTTAGAGGTTCTATGTTTCATGATTGCAAGCCATAGTGGCTAGGAGACTTGTAAGTTCATCAATCTGTTTTATGCATTTCTTGATTAAATCTGTTGTTTGCATCTGATGTTTAGTGATAATTAGTTCTTATAGATCTGTGTTTAATGATAGTTTAGTATAATCTAGTGGTAATCTGTTTTTAGTTCTCATCAAGTAGTTAATTAGTGTTTGGATTAGCTTGTTAAAGCTGTGGTAATAGTCGGTTAATGAGTTTTGAGTATTGATACATGCTTAAGTAGGTTATTGATTATGATCTAAGGTCTTTGTTTTAGCAGTTTTACATCAAATAGTCAAAATTACTTTTGATGGGATTTTAAAAAGCATAACTGTTGGATTTGTTATAAATCAAAAGCTTGAATCAGGTTAAAATATCAATAGAGTGGCTGGATATAGTGTTGTTATAGCTTAAAACATTGAAATCAGTTCACTACATTGGATTAAATCTCACTAAGGTCAAAGTTTTCAAATCTGTTTTTAACAAGTCAAAAGCTGTCAGCTCTTGGTTTTGACCAAACTTCAATAGTCAATCTGATTCATTTACGAGTTTCAGTGTTTTAAACTTTGAAAATTTTCAATTGGTCTAGTTTTGATAATAACTTTTTGTCAATCCGATAAAGTCTTTTAGATCTCAAATAAAATTGTTCAATAAGCTATATCGCCTGTTCACACTCGACCATGGAGTGTGAATGGAAAGACTTGATCTTGTAGTTCTCATTTCAAAGAGTTAGAGTCTGTTACTTGGCTTAGTTATATCTTGCCGGTGTCCTTAAGAACGCATTATTGGTTTTACACAAGCTCCTCTAATAAGCTTATGCTTATGCTCCAACGATGGGGTGAAAGTGCTTATTGGTTATTGTGAGCGGTTTATAGATCATATAGTAAAGCTTTTGGCTTGTTAGGAGTAGGTGTAATTAGCTGCAATTAGCTTATTTTAGTACACATTAACTGATTCTTGTTTGGTAGCTTAATTCACTTTCTAGCTTAATTTCCTTAGCTTATTACTTAATAGTTTGCACTACAACTTTCATATTTCACACACAAGCTGCTTGTTTCTCATTTTTTATAGATTTATAATAACATTTTAGAATTTTCTTGAGATTTTCACAAGTTTTGGTCACTGTTTACTATTTTTCTCAATTTAAATTAGATTTTAGGCATTTTAAATTAGCTTTTATTGCAAATAATTAAGAAAAAGTTCCAAAAAATAATTTTTCAATTTTCTCAGTTTTAGAAAAATATAAAAAGCATAAAAAAAGATTTTTCCATATTTTTCCCTTTTTATTTAATACTTTTCACAATTTAAATTAGATTTAAATAGTTTTAAATTTGTAGAAAATAGAAATTAATCTGAAAAATAAAAAAATAGTTTTTAAAAGTCTTTTGAGTTATTTTTGATTTTTAGAAAATAGTTTCATATTTTTCTCTTTGATTTTGATAATTTTTAGTATTTTAAATTAGATTTAATAGTTAAAAATTAGTTTTAATTTAATAAAATCAGAAAAATCCTAAAAAATAGTTTTAATTCTAAATTAGTTTTCCAATTGCATTTCTAGAGTAAAAGTCATTTAGGCTTTTTAGGTTAATATTTAGAGGCGTGTTGCATTTTAATTCGTTTGATTATTTACAGTTTTAGTTGCCACTTTTCCGTAGAATAGATTCCTTAATTACTTTCCCATTCCCGTAGTTTAATAAAATCATTAATCCGAAACATCGAGCATTAAATTCCAAACCAAAACGGCGTTGTTCACCTACGTTGGGAAAACGATTGGCTTGTCTAATCCGTATACAAGATCACACGCACAAGGATTTGATTTATTCTTTTCCTAAAGGAATTTGAATCCATCTTAGTGATTATTTTGATATCGATATTAAGGTTTTATCCATACACATAACCCTAAGCCTTCATTATCAAATCGATTAAAGGGCGTTTTAAGTTTCTTACGGTTAGTCATTCACAAGTGGCTAGCTTGAGTGAGTAAACTTGGCGTGTTTGCTGCAGATTTTAAGCCATTGCCGGGGAGGTTGTGTCCACGACAATATCGTTTGAGGTTTGACGATTAGTGACTCAGATCCTTCATTAGGTGAAGTTACTATTTTCTCAAAAAAAAAAGTAAAAAATATTTTCCTTTTTCTTTTGTATATATATATATATCATATTAAAAATACAAAAAGATTTTCTCTTTTGATTTTGAGATAAATAGAAGACACCAATTATATAACATTCTCAGCGGAGGTGTTATCATTAATAAGTTCCCGAACTAAAGATCAAAAACTTGCCTCTGTGTCGCTTGTGAATTGATTTATTTCTATTTGATAAACAACGTGTGGTGGGTATAGGACGACGACATTAAATTGCGGTTGTAAAGCGGGTTTTAATAAGCTTGTGACCTAAAACTTCTCCTTCGCTTGCGTTTGTCTTATAGAGGTGATTTATTCACTTCGGGATATGTGGTTATGTTCATTGTGTTTTGAATACGTTATCATTTTAATTGCCTTGGTTTTAAGTGCATGCTTTTCGATCTCGATCTAGGCGACTTGGTAGTCGAGCATACCCGAGTTACGTTAATGGCTGCTCCCAGCGGACCACAAATCAGGTCCTAATCCTCCTCCGATAATCAAAATGTAGCTCCTGATCTCCGAGCGATGGAGGAGTTATGTCAACCTACCATGTGCGGGAGGGGAGGACCAATTACCGACTAATTTTCAAGCTACCGATTTTAGCTTGAAACACCATATGATAGAACAAGTAAGCGATTGTCAATTTCATGGTTTACCGGATGCGATGCAAACAAACATCTTGATAAATTTTTGACCGTCACTGGAGGGTTAAACGAATGGGGTCTCCGATGGCGCCCTGCGTATCTTTTCCCATACTCTTTGACTCATCATGCCGCGTCTTGGTTTGATCGACTCGAAGAATTCGATTCATACCCGAGGAAATGGTTTGAAGTTTATGAAAACTTTTCCACCGTCGATGGTGACGAAATTGAGAGCGATATTCGTAATTTCCGGCAATATCCCGACGAATCTTTGTTTGAAGCTTGGGAACGATATAAGCTTGCGATTGATCGATGTCCGAATCATAACATTTTGCTTGTCACCAAATTGATCGGTTTTATAATGGTTTAACGTTGAGACACCGTGAAAGCGATTAATCTTCTTCCGGATGGTACTTTTATGGCGATCCCGAGGAATGTTACGATCTTATTGAGAACATGACCGCTCATTATAATATTGAGATTCTACAGCGAAAGGGGTGCATCATCTCGATCAAATACATCTTCTTCTGAAATAGCGCCATGAATTCGATGATATCTTACTGGATTACTCGGATGAACAATGAGAATCAACAACAGTGAAAGCGGTACACAGTTGTGAGACTTGTGGAGGTCCACATTCTTATTAAGTGCCCAGCCTGTGGGGTGGCTACACATGAGAATGTTTATCTTTTACAGGAAAATACAATCAACCCCTTGAAGATCGAAATCTTAGCTACCGTTCAAACAATTATCTGGACCTCCCGGTTCAACCAACCTCAACAACAAAACCAGAATCAAAACCGTTTCAATGGTAACAACAATCAGAACCGAGGAGCTAATGCTAATCATGGTAATCAACACTACCAAGCTCTACCTCAAGTTTACCAACAACACCTCTCACTCAACAATCTTATCAAGCACCTCCTCAAAGAGCGGCCGAATAACGATTTTCTAACTTACATGAAGAACTTCGATTACACCATTAAAAGTTTGCAAAATCAAATTAACGGCATGTGGACGGACTTTAAAAAGGAGATGGAAGCTACAAGCAACAAAAAGCGGTCTCCAAATAAAGAATATGATGGCTAGTTTCTTTCAGCCAGTCAAATCCTACATCTTATCAACCCTCGGTTCCGGTTCTTTCCCAAGTAACACAATTCCAAACCCGAAGGGGAGAAATGAAATCTATACATTCGAGATGATGGCCCTCGATGACTACTTCTCGGTGAGGAGTGTAGCACGAGAGACCAGAGGTGAGGACTTGGTAATTTCTCTTGATAATGGAAAAGCCAAATCGTCAACCTCGGTTGCCCAAGTTCCTTCTATCTACTCGTTATAATGCCAAGTTCTAACCTTACACCATGCAAATCTGTTCAATGCAGATTCGACAAAATGAAAGTTGTTTCGGAAGAAGTTCAAACTTACGATGATATGATCAAGGCTGCGAAAAGATTTATGAAGAGTGGAACAAATTTCAAAGATTTCACTTGAGCCTACACCGTCTAATTCTTCCTCGACAGCTCCCCGAAGCTTGCTTGGTGATCGGAGAAATTTCTTCTTTGCTCCTTAAATGATATTAAGGAATGTAATGCCCTAACGATTCAGGTGCAAATAAGTCTCATGCCTGCTGCGATATATCATGAGCTTGGATTGAAGACTCTTATACCGACTAGTATGACTATCGAATTAGCTAATCGAACAATTGCTCACACGGTTGGTGTAGTCAGCGATGTTATGAATGCAGGTGGATAAATTCCAGTTTCCGAGTGGATTTGCCAAAGTTGATATAGAGGTCGATGCGGAGTCCTCTCACTTTAGGAAGACCATTCTTGAGAACGGCGAAAGTCATTGTGATCATTACCAAAGGCGTTGGCGATCGAGAAAAGGAAATGAAAAATAGTGTTCTATGCCGAAAAAAGCGTCAAAACCTCCACCGATGATCATTAGATTCATAGCATCGATGTGATTGATTTCTCTGAAGAAATTGCAATCCCTTTTACCGTCTAATCGATTATGACCGACTCTTTCCGTATCTCCTACGGAAAGTGACCTACTTGGAAGAGATCGAGAATTTCTTAATGATGATTCGGTTCGTTGAGATTGATGATGCTACTTTGACGGGAGAGGGACATTCTTTTCTTGAAAATTGTTATGGCGAGCCATCTCCTTCTTACCCCCCTCGGACGATCCGGATGATGTTAAGTTGAAGAAAGTTGAGCCTAAAGCGTCGAATTGATCTTTCAAGGTTTCTGATCAAGAATATGTGACAATACAAGCTGAGAGCGAAAAAGAAACAAAAATGGAGTTCTACAACGGTGAGTGGTGAGCTGCCCAGCTCTAAGAACACCACTTGTCCACCTCCGATTTCTAAGAAAATCAACCTTCCTTTGGTGGCAATCCCACTCCTTTTTAAAATCATGAAACCTTCTTTTGAGACATCTTTCAATCGAGAATCTTTTAAGACATTCTGATCCCTTGTTTGAATTTAGTCAGATATACTCAAAATTTTGAAATCAACTCTTTGACGAAGAAAGTGAGGAGTTCACCGATGAACTTGCTCCAACCTACTCGATTTTCTCTGAGGATAAAGAAGAATCTGATGATCCGTTTTTTCCAAAAATAAAGAGTGAAGTTGACGGATGAACTTATTGATCCCGGGTCCAATATTACTTTTAGCAGTGAATCCTCTCCTTGTGAGGATTTTCACATAGATGACACTTTGATCTCCTTTCTCTCCGAAGACAGATTTTCAACCGGAATACGCGTTGATAAGTTTTATGCTAAAATGCTTCGTTAGGATAAGGATCCTCTCTGGATGCCTTGGTTGATGAGCCTTTGAGTAACACCTGCCATGGACTCGGTTCTTCTTTGGAGTATTCTCTTATTGATCCTTCATCCCTTACGTCGCGCCCTTAAAACCACCGGATGATGGATCAATCTTTCATATGCCTTATGAGTTTGGGAGGTCATTCCTTATTGCTTGAGCGACGATTTTCTTTCCCTCCCGAACCACCCGGTCTCATTCTTTGAGGGAGGACACCGATTTTGACCACCGTATCTCTACCACTTTCTTGGGACAAATAGATTAGGGCGAGTCGGTGCTGACTTCGGTGATCCAAAACAATAGCGCCAGTGGGAGGCCCATGCTTATCCATCTATCTTCTTTCTATTTTCTAATAAGTGGCGAAGGGATGCATCTTCGTTTCTCATGTTTGGTTGTTTGTGATGTTGTGTGTAGGATGTTCCCGATATAGAAGACTCTGTTCTACGAAGTTTCATGATCATTCTTGTGAAATCATGTCTAATCTTATCGACTAACGTTTATCTTTGAGCATACTTAATAAATGGCTTTTAGATTTTGATACCACTTGCTTTAAACATTGAACAATGTTTGGTTCTAATCCTGGTAGGGTAATCTTCGATTTGATTTGACCCTTGCTTATTTACGTTGTGTTTCTCTTAACCCTCGTTTTCCTTAGAAAATGAAAAATTGTGCAAAAATGAGCAAAATTTAAAAATTTTTGTAAGCTTTTGTTAAGTCTTTTTGATTGAAAAGTTTGCTAGTCTCTTAAATAAGAAGCTATAAATCTTGAATTCTAGCTCACAAGGCCAAGATTTTGCAAGTTTCCACGGTGACTTTAAATATGCATAACTTGATTTCATTAGACGCTGCATTTGCTAAGTTAATATATGTTTGACACCTTGTTGACTTTCCGGTGAGAGTAGAATGAATTACGACTTGCCGGCGTGTTGAAACCTTGTTCCCCTTAACCTTAGGTAATCTAAAAATTATAGGCTAAGCATCTGTGGGATCTCATTATTGGGATTTTAAATTTGAAGATAGAAATGATAGAGTTACTTATGAGTTTAGATGCTAAGCGTGGAGTAGTTGGTTCTTTAGAGCCCATCGAAGGTACTTATGGCTTTTTGTTCCCACAAATTGTTTCACCTATATCTGTCTAATAATAATTAGAGATGTCGGTTTTTATATTTAGTTCTTTATCTTCTTAAAGAATCTTTGTTTTAAAGTGGGTACATCGGGATCCGTAATAGAATAAATGAGTATCGGTGCTAAGTGATAAAGTAATAAGTAAAGTTATGGCTGCGGTGTCGAGATCGGACCACTTGGATCTTTAGCCCGATTGAGTGAGGTCTTAGCCTAGCCAGCGAGATCCTCATTTCATGAACCTAGTCTTGGAATTACCCGTGAAGCTCCGCCATAGCTCGCCTGCGTAAAGTCTAAGTTCTAATTCATATATATATTAAAAATTGTTGAAAAATGAAAATGAAAAATCAAGTATAAGTGAATAAAAATTCCTTGATGTGGACCTCATTTTTACAACAATGGTTCTTGAAGAAGCGGGATAACTAATATGGACTTAGCTTTGTATTTTTATCGAATAAAGTTATCGGCGAGAATTTGAAATTCATTTCTCACAAAAATATAAAAAAATCTAGAGGAAAATAGGAAAATGGGAGCGAAAGGTAAGTACACAAGTAACTTCCATGGGTAGTGTTAGCATCTAGAATCATACTTAACAATGATTTCGGTTTTACGCTTAGTTTGGGACTTGTGAAAAATCAGGGACGATGTATTCTATTCGTATGGTCACTTCACGCTGTGTTGTGTTTTCTACTCTGTGATCCTAACGTGTCGTTTGAAAAATGTTTGAGTTATTAATCGACATGAAAGTTCAACAAACCGTCATTCATAACCGGAATGTGCTTAACCGTAATATCTACATGAAATTGGCGGGCGTTTTTAATTAAGGCTTTCTTAATCTCTTTGAGGAACCTTGACTACTTCTTCTCTAATGGTTTTGTATGCACTTGTTTTAAGTTTCTTCGGTTAGTCATTCACAAGTGGCTAACTTATTGAAGTAAACTTTGACTTGTTTGGACATATCAATGGTTTAGTAGAAAGAGATTGAAATCCTTGGTTTTGAAGCGTGAATGATTGCATTGCATGAGGACACGCGACAATGTTAGTCTTGGGTATTTTGGTATGTGCTAACACATACCTTTTCATTATCAAATCGACCCAAAATAACCAAGAAAAAAGTCGTTTATTGCTAATATCGTGGTTTTCTTGAGTTTGTGCTTGTGCAATGCGGATATGTAAAAAAACACAAAAGGATCCAATCAGGCGTAAATCCAGAACGAGAGATCGAAATTTAATTTGTGAGCCGAAGGTCGAGGATTGTGCATTTTGGAAGATTTTATTCTATGAAGATGATTTTGAAGTTTCGGTTTGAAAAATGTCAAGATTAGTCCACTTTCGATTTGGCGAAATGATCCCTCAAGTTTCAGATTTACAAATTTCACCCTTGGAGTATTTAAGAATGACAAAAGGCCCTTGAAAGATATTTCAATTTATGTTTGGTCCTTGGATTTTCAGCATTGGCATATTTGGTCCTTAAAGTTAACTTGGATCATGTATCTAGTCCTAAGTCTAAACTACTCTTAGCAAAATAAATAACCTACGACCCAAAACAACCGGATCATCCAATCTAACCCAACTATCCGTTAATATCACAACCCGGTCATCTTTGGACGTCTAATCTTACCCAGCGGGTCCATTCATGTTTGAAATATATTTAAAAAAACCAAAACAAAACGGCGCCAAGTTTTCCCCAAACTTACCGAGATGAACCTAATTACCCACTCTCAAAGTCAATTGGTCAAGTGCGAAGATTAAGGTACTCTCGTACTTTCTCGACACCGACACATGGGGAATGCGGTCACCATCCGTTGCTTAAGGCCAAGGCCGCTTTTACGATTGAAGGAGGGTATCAATAGTGATCAGGGTTGATATCGGTGTGGGATGGTGGGATTTGATCTAATGGTGAAAACGAGCTCGAAGAAGCACAAATGAGGAATTCTAAACTTCGGTGACCTGGCTTCACCTATAAAGAGACCTTATT
>OU343222.1:244386083-244452540 GCA_910596185.1 Chrysanthemum makinoi | reverse complement strand
GATCACATGTGTGAACCTCTCATAAATTTTCACGATAGATTGCTAAGATCTGTGAAGGACTTGATCATGAATCACTTGCGTTCTTATTGTTGAACAACAAGCGATGAATTGTCAAGTGTACCTAAGAGATCTTTTGATGAATCTCGTGGCTCTAGACTCACTAGTGCGCTTTGGTTTTCCTGAGCGGAGACTAGGTAGAGGGTCCCCTTCTTTAATATCAGCAATCTCTAAGAGAAAGCCGATAGTTTACGTAGGGTTCCCTGTGAGAATGAAACAAGCTTCGGTTGAGAGAAACTTGAGTGGCTAAGAAGGTTTAGTGCATGTGTCACTGGGTCCATGATGACTTTGATCTTCAATACTGGTGTCATCAAGTGACAACCAAGAGCATATGAATTGAACCCTAATGTTCCGCCTCTAAGTTGAATAATCTAAAGGGCTATTTCTTTTCACCCTTTTCTTTGCATTTCTTTTTAATTCTTCAACTCCTTCTTTCTCCGATTCTCATTTTCTCCTTTTTATTATCATACCTAAGGACTTCTAATTCTAACTATTGGTGGTGTCCTTGGGTAGATCCCTCCGGCTCTGGCTGATCATAAGACGGTTATTCCTAACCTTAGTCACCTTATAACTCCATGACTAACCTATGTTGCCTCAAAACCATTTCATTGAAAATCTCTCAAAGTATTTTTAAGCAAACATTTTGTTATACTTCTAGAGTTTTATATTTAGCATAAAATACTCCCCCTCCACACGTGCTTAAGTATTTTAACAGGAATTTGCACGGTGAGAGAAGAGCGCACTTTTGAATTGATCAACTCATGATAGACAATTCCCCGCGAGACACGGTTACGTTGTATAGTTAAAGAGTTACATTGTCAGCTTTTAAGTGACAACTAGCTCTAATAACTACCTTGAAGGTGTGGACAATCTCGATAGGCTGTCAAACCCGTCAAAGTTCATGTCTACCAAGAGTTTCTCGAATGGTACATTCTACTCGGACAAGTCTTTTATAGACAGCTTACATCACTAGCGAACTAGTTTGAAATTATTACCCGTCTGGGACAAGTCTTTTCGAGTTACTAACATTTCAGAGTTCGTCAATTCGTTGGTAAGTCTACTCACACGATGATTCTTTTGCAAGTTACAACATATTTCTTATCACATAAATTTTTCTCCCCCTCAAAAATGGCATATAAATGTTATTTTTGACGAAATTTTGATGTTGAATATGCCCATTTTGAGTTTTGTGGGAAGATTAACACAAAGAATAATTTGTGAACAAAGTTTTTAATCAAATACTCCCCCTCAACAAGTGATATAAACTTTTGAGGGTTTGAAAAAATCTTAAGTGGAAGTACTTGTTCTTTTGAGCAAAACTTTGAAAAATAAAAGTTTTGATAAGTTTTACTCAAAATTAAGAAGCTTTCGCTTCTTTTATAGGATTGTGGCATATCAAGCGCGTACCACAGGTGGTCCTTTCATTACAAGTACGGGTTGTACACTGTTATGTGTGCACAACCCATCATTAATAAATAATCACACATCCAAATCAATATAGAAAATGAAACAGTTTAAGGGGTACCAGGGGGATTCGTGTAGTCCAAAGAATGTCTCCGGAATGCGAAATGGGCGTTGATAGCCTGTGAGAGTAATCCTGGGATGACCACCTACAAAGCTCTCCAAGGTTCTGAACTGGTCCCTTCTGAACAACCTTTCATCAATCCGCGTGATAATTCTCTTAACATCCATTCTCTCCTGAGAATTCCATCTCTTCGGTGACCCAATGACTTGTTGTATCGCCTTTAACCGATAAGCTAAGCCGTCCCTGACTTTCTTCGGTGTGTGATCTCCAAACTTATGAAGATCTCTACACGCCATCAAGCAGTTGCGATGTAGTTCACTACGGTAGACTACTCCAAACGGTTTTTTGATGAGAGTGTATTGAGGAAGATGATTGATGTTAGGAAGTTCTAGCCGAGGTCCGTGAAGTTGACGCTGTGGTCCATAAGATTCAATGGCAAGTTGCAAGTCTTCTACACGTTCTTGGATCACTATGCTTCTGATGAAGATGAGCAAGGACTTGATGTATTCACGTTGGATTTCAGTCGAGAATTGTCTCATTCTTCCCTGTACCTTGGCAAGATACAGATCTTCAATGTCATTGAGAGACAAACTCTGAAAGTCCGCTTCACAGAAATCATAGTCCCTTTCGTCTTGTCTTTTGACCATGATTTTTTAGATCAAAGTGTAGTCCCATTTAGACGAGAGAGCTACATGCTTAACAAAGAATGATCTCTTTATCAACATTTGTACACTTCATGTTTAGACTTTCGAACCCGGCGCTTTTGTAGTAGATTCTTCTGTTCGACCAATGGTGAATCCCATACATTGCATCGATGTCATACTGTTCCACGCTGTTGGGAAACATGCGGTTAGCCTTTTCCTCGATGGCTATACGGTTGGAGTATATGGTCTGTCGAACGGAAGTGTAAGTCATGTAGCGTATTTCTTTGAACCATCGCTACCGTGTAGAAGAAATTCCAACTCATTGTTGAAGAAGTAGCGGAATGGAATCTTAGGTTGACCGTTGGCCAATCGGTGGTAGAGGTCCGGTCCGGTGGTGTAGTATGGAGCATTGTCTTTCGTAAAGTCAATGTTAGCCGTGGTTGAGCCAATCGATATTGTTAGACATGGCTCGTGCTATGTTTTCAAGATGGTATTCAACTTCGATAGCACTTTCCGAGCTGTCTTTGAGCAATTGAAAAGCTTCATTCTTGATAACGTTTAACTCGACTTGGTCATCTTCTTCATCCGAAACTTCTCTTGAAGTAACTTAGCATGCTCCAATGTTCGACCTTCTACCATATCTTGATCATCAGGTATAGCGGAGTAGCATCAACAAGTGTAGAGAACCATTCAAACTCGGTGTCATCTTCGTTTAGCCATGAGACGACATCACCTGAGGCGTTTCTTCTTCTTCTTCTTTGGCCTAGATGAGGATGATGGTTTCTTTGATGAAGCGGGAGAGGTGGGTTGTTGTTGGGGCTCGGGGACTTCTCATCGCCACCACCACGGTGTATTGAAATGATCACCGGTTTTATCCATTCGAGGTGGTAACTCGAGTCCCTGAGGTTTATTAGCAGCAGCAGAACTTGGTGGAGATCTTCTTTCGGTTGGAGTTCTTTGGGGTGGTGGTTGCATGGAGGATGATTCACTAGTTTTCTTCGGGCGTTTAGGCTCTCTGGCACTTTTTCTTTATCCTTATCATTGTCTCTTGGACGCTTAGGCCTGCTTTGCTCCTTGCATGAAATCTTGAGTTGGTATTCCAATGCCTGCCTCAAATAGTTTACTTTCGCCGAGGTGAAATTTGCAGATCGTTGAGACAATTGTAGCACCAGCTTAGAAATCAACTCTGCATCGGAGAGTACCTTGCTCAATTGGATTGATCTTCATTGTAACCAGGGTGGTTTGCATTGTTTGCTTGACCAATTTCATGAGATTTAGATAGAGTCATGCGGTGAACATTTTCCTTGTAACTCCGAGAACATTGTCGAGAAGAAAATTATGAGTATATTCTCTTGCCGTCTACTCCATTTCCTTTTGGAAATCTCCTTTGATAAACTTCTGGATATGCTCCCTTTTTTCAACAACTCGTTTATCCCGCTTTTGAAGAAAGTTGATTCACAAGAAGTTGATTCAGTTTTTTGTTGATCACGTCTTTCTTCTTGACTTGCTTGATAGCTTTGACAATCTTTGTCTTAGCTCGGGATATCCAAGAGTCGGTTGGTTTCTTCACTGATTTAGATGTGGATCTGGTTGTTCCTTTGGATGGTGGAAGTGAAGAGTGAGAAGATGAGTCTGATAATGAGGAGATGTGAGGGCTCGTGGTCCTTAGGTGGCTCGAAGTTTCCTCCTTGGAGCGCATGACTGTCTAGAAGAAAATTATCATAATCAAGATCTTCATCATTTTTAGACTTAGCCGTTTCATCGACCTTAGTATCTTCACCGAAGTTTTCTTTCCGTGTACGGTTCCTTTATGTCAAAGTTGATGGAGTCCTCAATCCGCCTTTCCGCTTTGTTCGTGGGTGATGGTGGTACGGGCCTTCCCTTATCGGGTGATTAACCGCATGATCGAAACCGGTGTGGCTTGAGTTCCACCACTTGACCCTCCCGGCTACGAGTTTGAATCTTTACGAATTCATGTGCAGGTATTTGAGTCGAGGTTCTTCAACTTCTTTTGATATTCTCTTTCCTCATCAACCGGTTCTTCTTCTCGAACTTTCCTTATCATGCTCAAGCACGGAGTTTTTCCTTTGCCTTTTCGCTATTAGACTGGGAGGTTTAGCTACTATTGGAGTGTCATCAATTGTAGTTTCAGAGTAGGTGACCTCTTCGTCGATTCCGGTTTCTCGAGCTTTCATCCAAGAGCTTTCGTGGTTCAAAGGCTTGGGAATAGGAATAGGAATAGCTTCCTTAGAGGGAACTTTCCTTTTTATAGTATGTGATCTCTTAGGAAACTTTCGCTGACTCTCAGTGCTTGTAACACTTCCTGCACTGCCTCTCCTGGTTTTCCTAGTAGGTGTACCGGTGGACTTTTCATCAAGAAAACCTACTTTGCCTTCATCAACCGCTACCAGATACCTTTTGTATGAATAGAGTTGTTTGACTGCATCAGTTAGAAGGTGATTTGGCAACACTACACCCTGTTTCTTTGTTGTAGATTCCTTAAATCTGACTGTGAGTGTAGTCTCATACAACATGGAGTGATTGTTGGGATAATTGTTTCTTAAGGGGATATCAGGGTTATTCCCTAGAGCTCTTTGAATCAACAATTTGGTATATCTGATATATGGAATCTTGGAGCCAAGCTTTTTGAGGAAAGACATCATGTCGTCCCATATTAGAGCTTCAACTTCAATGTGTTTCATGTTGACCAAAGCCCAAAAGATCTATAGTTCCATGAGCTTGGGATGCTCATAACCACTATCACGTCCAGAAATGGATTTGGTGATGATAATGTAGGTTATCCATGGTGAGGAATATTCTTAAGATCCACGTTATGAATGCTTGTGATTACTCCTGGCTTTGTCATAACCAATGTTGATCATGAATTGCGCGAACGCCTCTTCGGTTGGTGTGGCATTGTATTCGGTTGGCTCGATGAAAGGAATGAGAAGAATAGCTCTTAAGTCCGGGTGTGTGATGGTGACTTGTTTATGGTTGAGTGTCACCGCCGTCAAACGATTTTGACCTTTGATCTTTTGCATTGTATGCCGAATTGGTGAATGTAGATCTCCCGACACTGTGAGCGCAGTTGGTGAGCATATTACGATAAGGGGTGATTCTTCGAATGTCTACAAAAGAATCGCACAAGAAGACTGAAAGTGTGAGACTATCAAAATCAACACGAAGGTTATTCTTTCCTATCTTCATTGGATAATCATGAGGAAGAAGATATCTTCAGTGAGAACGTTTGGTACTTCCACATTTTGCATTTGAGCGTCCATGTCGTGATCTGAAAGATATTTAGCCAAAAGAACCAACATATCGAAAGACATTACATTAGTCAACAGTTGATTTTATTGTCTATTATTTGAATGTGATATGTCGATGATTGTTACGAGTCCAATGTCACTTGTTAATCCAATAGTCCAAAGATGTCGTGATAAGTTTTGTGAGTTGGTTAACTTTGAGTTTTAAAGTCCAAGTTTTCACAACTTATTAAACGTTTAAGCTAGTTAGTGACATTATGGTTTCGTGGCATTATGATTTATTTATTTACAAGTTTGCACGCGTAACAATTCATAATTTTGGTTAAAACTAGGCTTAGGCGTAGATTTTGCAAGCTTATTCGTTAACAGGAGTGATTATACGCGTAAATGTAAGCTTATGCGTAGGTTCTTGACTTAGCGAAGAAATATTATGCGAGGAAAAGAGTGCCTTATGCTTAAAGCTTACGATAAGCGGATATGGAACCCACGCTGTAAGGCTTACTTCGTAGAGTGAACCTTATGCGTAGAGGTTCATTTCGCATACGCATATCCTTCACGGGATAATGTGTAGTCCCCATTGTAGAACCTTACGCGTAAGATTACTCTACGCATAACATGCTACGCCGAAGGTGATCCTTATGCGTAGATGTTCAAGTAACCTTGATTCCGAAGTTATACACGCGTAAAAACTCCGAAATAAACACATCATAACACCAATATTATCATCTACATACATTCCTTTTCAGTTCTAATCATGGAAACACTTTCATTTAGCGCTTATGCGTAGAAACAGTTACCGAAACTTAAAACCCTAAAGCTTGATTTCTACGAAAAAGCGTTCTAGCCATAGGAATTGCACAAAACTTGTTCCGGTAAGTCTAAGAAGCCTAATGAGTTGTTCTATCCAAGTTTTAACATCAGAATCTAAGCGAATCAAAAATACCCAAATACTTATGAACATAAACCCTAATCTTCAATTTTCATGCAATTATTGTTTCTGGGTAAATTCTAAGCATGGATATGGTCAATTCAACTTGTAAAAAACATCACTCAACTATCTTTTTATCCAAAAACATTCACATTTGAAAATACCCAATTGTCACACCCCCAATTTACCTGTTTTGCAGCGGAATGGAATTCCTGGGGGCATTGACTGTCATAGCACCACATCACAGTTATATTGAACGACCTAAAGTGTCGTTTTAAAAAACACATCGTTGGATATTTCATAAAAACATAATCAGAGTACAACATGGTCCCAAAAGGTTTACAAAGTTTGCAGAAATACAAATATGTTACAAATCCAAACGATGTTTTGAAATAAAGAGCCATAATGTACATAATGTAAGTCGACATGACTCAAAATGTAGGTCCCTAAACCATGTCATGATGAACGTGCCTCGTTACACGAAAATACATTGCTAATAACGGTCAACAATAATGTTGGTGAGAAATCATAGGTTTATGTAAATGTTTTATATGACTACACAAGTATCTAGCATGCATGACCATCCAACACGTAAAAAAAATAATGTTACAATTGCCTTAAGCCCATGACCGAAACTAGATGATCAATTATGTATGCCCTCCACAGAGTGTTTGCCGCACAACTCTGTAATGATATCAAATGAAATGCATCCGTTTTCCTGGTTGGGATTCACCAACCCGGATGGAGGCGCCACCCTCGATAGATCTATCCACTCATCCTCGCTTCAAAGATTAACGGTTCATGGTTCAGGAAATGGGGACTTTCAAATTGGCATATGTGGTAACTTAAGCAATGTAATGAATTTAACATACTTGGTATCGTATAAAGAAAAATGTAGTGCAATGTATTCTCCCCCGTGGGTTTGAAATAATCGAAAGCATGTAAAAAGGGGCTATGAAAACTCACTTGGATAAACTGGAATAACGGCAAAAGTGAGTACACGAGGTTTAATGTGATCGTCAACCGACCTATTATCAATGAAATGATATGTCATGAATTGCAATGTAATGTTATGCATGCACTTGATATGTTATTTATACCATTTACGACCTTTTGAAAATATACTCGTCGTCGAAAAAATACTCTTTTGACGCTTTGACCAAACAAAAATCACTTTACATGTTTATACGTCAAAATGTCATCCCACAATGGTTTTATAATGATTTTTAGAGAAATT
This sequence comes from Chrysanthemum makinoi, assembly GCA_910596185.1. Taxonomy (NCBI): domain Eukaryota; kingdom Viridiplantae; phylum Streptophyta; class Magnoliopsida; order Asterales; family Asteraceae; genus Chrysanthemum; species Chrysanthemum makinoi. The sequence continues at coordinate 244,444,883 of OU343222.1, read as the reverse complement.
ACCACTTTTTGTCGCAAAACAATGTCGTTGGAAAAATCATGAAATTACCAAAAATGGCTCCGGAAAAACAATCGTAAAACAGTACACGTTGATCGTTAGAGAACGAAATCGACGGTTTTGGAAAGTTTGTATCCATATCTAAAAGTTTCAGTCAGAGTTTTCGTTCAAAAGGTCTCGACATAAAGATATTAAGGGTTAAAGATGGTGGCTTTTGGCTAATAGTGTGCAGAAAATTAGTTACGGCAAGTTTATGAAAAAGTGCATATCTTTGTCGTTTCAAATCCGTTTTCTACGCTTTATATGTCCTTAGCTTCGTATCAAAGTATACTAATATATTTTTGAGAAGTCGAAATAATTTGTGAAGCTTAAGGCTCGTTTTGACCCGAACAAACTAAAAACATGTTGCTGAAATTTCTGAAAATAATATTTTCCGTCGTCAAACTTGTAAAATCCATAACTTCTTCGTTATAAGTCCGTTTTATCCGTTCAAGCGGCCACGGATTCGTTTTAAAGTATATTTTCTAAAAATCAAGGCCAAAGTGTCGTGCCTACTGTCGGATTTTCCAGAAATTCAAAACAAGGACAGAACACAAAAATATACTTATCGAAAATAGTTTTTCTCGGACAAAACCTATTCTAATCCCTTCAAATCAACTCCAAAACTAATCTAATCCTACCATACACCTTCTTAGGGTGTCATGGGTTCCTAATCACCATCAAGACCAACCAAAACCATGGGAATAATTATAGGATGACCTTAGGTATATATATAACTTAAAAATCAAGAAATAAATGGTATAAACTACATAACATGCATATAAGTTCCAAAAATGATAAGAAGCATATGAAAATGAAGAGGAAACATAAAAATGACAAGAATATGCTTACTAGAGAAATGAAGAGGTGTAGGTAACAAGGATTACACTTAAATATCCTTGGTTTTTATTTCAAAACCATGAAAAGGATATGTTCTAGGTTGTTATAACACTTGATCTTAGCAAAAATCTTGATCCCTTGGAGCTATGTATAGTGGCCGGTTATGGAGTCCCAAGGAAGAAGAAGAGATTTTTTTTTTGTATAACACTAGTAACTATGTGAAAATTTGGTTCATGAATGGGTTAATAATAGAGTAGACAAACTAGTAAGAGAACCATATCAACAATTAAGACTTCCCTCCCCCTGGCGGTTTTGGGGAGGGTTGTCTCCATTATATTTTTTCAAACTTGTATACTTGTAGATATTTGTAATAATTTGTAGAAGAAAGTAAGTAAAATGTAAGTAAAATGTACAATTAAAGGAAATTGGAAAGTTTTGGTAAAAGTAAGTTTTTATTAGGCCAAAATAGAATGTAAAGGGATGATAAAAATTGTAAAAATACTTTCCTTGTGAAAATCGGGTGATAAAATAATTATCGTAAGCTTTTAAGAAAAACGACGTAATAATTAAACGTTAACGATTAAAATACCAAATAAATTTGAAACACTAGGAAAACTAAAAATATAGTTTTATGAACTAAATGTAAGTTTAAAATACCTCGGGATCATTTTTGAAAGTAACGGGTTAAATAATCAAAATAAAAACTCACGCGATAAAAATTATTAAACATAAAAATTACTGCAGAAAATATGAAATGAAATGTCGTGAATGAATGAATGATATGCACATGATGTCCATGGAATGTAGACTAATCATAGTCCATATGATATGTACGTGATGTCATGATCATGAATTCGCCGCTAAACCTCCAAGGTTACGCTAATTTGAAACAAGTAAACCAAGTTTACTCAAAATGTTGAAATAATGAGACATGAATCGTGTCGAGAAATGACCTGAAAGTACGGATTGTCACATTCGCCCATCCAAAAGGGGAATTCAGTCCCTGAATTCAATCGTTGTTAGGTGTAACCGTGGTCGGTGAAAAGATGAGGATACTTGCGCCATGCACGACCGTCTTCCCGTTCCCAAGGAAACTCAGGACCTCGTCGAGAATTCCAACGAACTTTCACAATAGGAATACCTCTGTTTCAACCGCTTGACCTCAGCGGTCCATGATTTCTCTGTGTTCTTCCACAAAATTGAGTTTGTCATCAAGCTGAATTTCGCCCAATGGAATAACAAGCGATTCGTCCGAAAGACACTTCTTCAAGTTTTAAACATGAAACGTGTTGTGCACATGACTAAGTGTCGATGGAAGATCAAGACGATAAGCTACGGACCAACTCGCCCAAAATCTTGAATGGTCCAATGTATCTCGGTTTAACTTCCCGCTTTCCAATCACCACGCCTTTCCAAGGCGATACTTTCAACATAACTTTGTCACCTACTTGAAATTCCAAATCCTTCGCGTCTAACATCCGCAGATAACTTTTCTCGTCGACTCCTTGCGCACGAGTCTATCACGAATTTGAACGATCTTTCCGTGGTTTCCGTACCATTTCTCGGACCGAAGTTGCGCGCCTCCTACTTCTCGCCCAACAAACAGGTGAACGACACTTACGACCATAAAGTGCCTCAAATGGTGCCATCTTGATACTGGTGTGATAACTATTGTTGTACGAGAATTCTATCAATGGCAAATGGTTAGCCCAACCATTTCCAAAATCAATAACACATGCTCTAAGCATGTCTTCTAACGTTTGAATGGTCCTTTCACTTTGACCGTCGGTTTGTGGGTGATATGTTGTGCTCATCTCTAATCGTTTCAATGAATCTTGCAATGAATTCCAGAAGTTTGAAGTGAATCGACTATCTCTGTCGGAAATGATAGAAATTGGTGCTCCGTGCCTCGAGACTATTTCCTTGACATAAAGTCTAGTGAGTTGCTCCATGGAATAAGTCTCTCTAATCGGTATGAAATGAGCTGACTTGGTAAGGCGATCAACAATTACCCAAATAGCATCGTAACCTCCCGATGTCTTAGGAAGTTTCATAACAAAGTCCATTGTAATGCGTTCCCATTTCCATTGAGGAATTTCCGGTTGTTGGAGTAATCCGAAGGCTTCGATATTCGACTTTTACCTTGCGAGGTAAGGCATTTGCTAACGACGCGGCAATCTCCGCTTTCCTGTTCGGCCACCAATAAAGCTTCTTAAGATCTTGATACATCTTATCCGATCCTCGATGAATAGAATACTTTGACTTATGCGACTCATGCATAATCAATTCTCGTATTCCGCCATACAATGGAACCCACATTCTATCCTTGAAACATAATACTCCATCTCGCCTCTCTTGACAAAACCATTTGCGCTTTCGGGCATACCATAAAGCTTTTCACTTGGTCGATTCTCTCTCTTTAAGTGCTTCGACTTGTGCTTCGTGGATTTTCGACGGTAGAGGAGAAATAATCGTCATTCCCAATGAACGAACTCTTAAAGGTTTAGGCCTCTCTTCCGACTAAGAGCATCAACCACAACATTGGCTTTTCCCGGGTGATACTTGATTTCACAATCATAGTCGCCGAGTAACTCCAACCAACGACGTTGCCTCATATTAAGCTCCTTTTGATCAAGAATATATTGCAAACTCTTGTGGTCGGTAAACACTGTGCATTTTGTACCATAGAGGTAGTGTCTCCAAATCTTGAGCGCGAAAACTACGGCTCCTAACTCGAGATCATGAGTTGTGTAATTCTTTTCATGAGTCTTAAGTTGTCGAGAAGCATACGCTATCACCTTCTCGTTTTGCATTAAAACAGCCCCAAGTCCTTTATGCGCCGCCACAATATACAACAAAGTTCTCAATGCCTTCGGTAGTGCCAAAATCGGCGCATGCAAAGCTTTTGCTTCAACAACTGAAAAGCAACTTCTTGTTTCTTTCCCCACTCGTACTTCTTGTTTTTCTGTGTCAACTTGGTCAAAGGTCTCGCTATCTTGAAAAACCCGATGAACCTTCGGTAATATCCTATAGTCCTAGAAATTGTCGAATTTCCGTAGGATTCGTTGGAGTAGCCCAATCTTTCACGGCTTCAATCTTTGCTGGATCAACTTGTAGTCCTTGACTATCAATGATATGACCAAGAAATTGCACTTTGTGGTTCCAAAAATCACACTTCGAAAACTTGGCATACAACTTCTCATTCTTGAGTAGCCTTAAAATCATCCTTAAATGCTCTTCGCTCTTCTTTGCTCTTGGAGTAGATCAAGATGTCGTCAATGAACACTATAACAAACTTGTCCAAATACGACTTACAAACTCTATTCATGAGATCCATGAATACCGCCGGTGCATTAGTCAATCCAAACGGCATCACTTGAAACTCGTAATGACCGTAACGTGTTCTAAACGCTGTTTTGAATATCCTCTTCCGAACTCGAAGCTGATGATAACCCGATCGAAGATCAATCTTGGAATAAATACTAGAACCTTGCAACTGATCAAACAAGTCATCAATTCTGGGGAGTGGGTAACGATTCTTCACCGTTAACTTGTTCATTTCTCGATAATCTATGCACATTCGGAAGGATCCATCCTTCTTCTTCACAAACAAGACCGGTGCTCCCAAGGCGAGGAACTCGGCCTAATGAATCCTTTGTCTAGAAGCTCTTGCAATTGACTAGACAATTCTTGCATTTCGGATGGTGCTAGACGATACGGTGCTCGCTAATCGGTGCAGCACCGCACTAAGTCAATATGAAATTCTACTTGACGTGCCGATGGAAGTCCCGGTAAATCCTGAAATACCTCTAAAATTCGCGAACAATAGAAACATCTTCAAGTCGCTTCTCTCCGACTTTTCTCATACACATGGGCTAAGAAATCAAGACAACCTTTCTTAATGTACTTCTCCGTTTTGATGCACGATATGATACTAAGTCTGGTTCCACTTCGTTCCCCACGAATAATCAAAGTTTCGCCGTTATAAGGAAGATGAACAACTTTCTCATCACAAATGATCTTTGCGCGATGCTTAGATAACCAATCCATGCCAATGACGACGTCAAAACTACCAAGCTCTACGGGCATGAGGTCTATGTTGAAAGGATGATTAAGAAAATTGAATGTGCAACCGCGGACAATGGTGTTTGTGTTAACTACGCTACCATTAGCTAATTCGACAATGTATGATATGTCTAAGGTAGTTGGCTTAATGTTGAGCAAAGGTGCAAATGCATTGGACACAAAACTTTTATCGCACCAATCAAATAAAATCGGCATAACGATTATTGAGAAGAAACGTACCGTTATGACATTCGGTCCTCCTATCTTCTCCGCCTCCTATGACGTAAACCCTTCCTCGTGCCAAACCTTCTTGATTCGGATTTGCTTGATTCTTTCCTTTCTTACAATCCCTCTTGTAGTGTCCAGTTTCCCTGCAACCAAAACAAGTAACTTGTGGTGCTTTGCAATCCCTAGTACGGTGACCAACTTTCTTGCAATTTTCACACTGATCGGACATCGACCGGATTGTGGTGACTCAAACATCTGTTACATTTCTACAAAACTCCCGTATATCCTTTTCCTTCTTTCGTCCCCGCAACATAAGCCTTAGCAACCTCTTGTCTCTTGGCGTTGTGAGTAGCATTCCTACCTCTAGTGTTGTCCCACTTGCGTTTGTTATTGTTGTTGTAGTTGCCTCGGTTATTGTTGAAACGGTTGTTGAGGTTGTTGTTGTTGCTTCGGTTGGTGGTGGTGTACTTACCTCGCTTCACCACTTGTGCCATCAACTTCTGAGTCACTCGAATAGCTTCCTCAATTGTTTGTGGATCGAAAGATGTCACGTCTCCTTGAATCACTTCGGGAAGTCCTCCAATAAAAGCCTCTAGCAACTTTTCATTATCCGATACCATTGATGGGCATAACGCGGCTAATTCCTGGAATCTTCGAATGTAAGTGTCGATATCGTAACCAATAGTGACCAATTCATAGAACTCCGTCTCCAACTTTTTGATTTCCGTTCGAGGACAAAACTTCTTAGTCACTAAGCCCTTGAATTCCTCCCAAGTAAGCTTAAAAGCATTCTCCATTCCAATCGGTTGAGCGTATGAATTCCACCATGACAACGCTCCATCGAGTAATGTGCTTGTGGCAAACTTAACCTTACTGTCATCCGGACAGTTACAAAGCAAAACCACCGATTCCAATTTCTCAAACCATCGTACCATTGCAGTAGCTCCTTCGTATCTGAAACTTAGTGGGTTCACCACTCTTGAAATCTTTGTAGGAACATTTCTTAACCCCAGATCCTCCGGCATTACCAAGTAGCAAGAGCTAGCCTAGCGGCTTCAGCAGCACCACATTGTTCCCTTTCGACTCTTCGAGCATTAGCAATGCTATCATTCACCAACTTTTGAATTTCTGCTTGGGTCATTTCCGTTGTAACTTTCTTAGGCGCCATAATTCTTCAAAATCACAAGATGAAACAATCATGAGAACTCGTAAGTAGAAACAACCATCATACAAATATATCCACAACCACAACATGCATAAAGATAAATGGAATCACAACGGAACAATAACGAAATATCACAAATATAATCACAACACACGGGGATAATATACATGAAAATTTCGGCCTACATGGACCGATATCATAGATAATAATAACCATTCCTACATAGTAGAGTCAATACTTGATAATTTGTTTGTACAACAACCAAAATACAACAAGTTCTTTGAACTACGTCACACACCCCGTGACTAGGATGATAATGGTCAAAACTATACAATGACAAAAGTCTACATAAGGCACCTCATGGTGTCCGCCGCCCCCTGTCCCCGAAGATCGCGAACCTGAGGTAACCAAACTATCCACCAAACTCCTCAACTCATCAACTGAACTGCAAAGAAGCAATAGTCTCCCTGTCCTCTAACTGCTATGTGAATACTCGATGAGACAAGTCAATACAAACCCTGCCTAATATCAAACCCTCGACCTCCTCAGCGATGGGTTCAATCCTATCTACCGACAACTCCCCAACTGTCGCTGTCAAACTATCAATCAGCTGCTGAGCATCATGCGGCTCCTAGTGCCATCAGAGAAGGCCGACGCGCAACTGCTGCCCTAGAACTCTCGCCTAACTCAAATCTAACGGGTGGCTCGGGCTCAGTAGATGGTGGTGTCGGGATATCAAAACGAGCACGCTTTTTAGGCGGCAAGTCTGTCGTAGGCAAAGGATCTCTAATAAAATGTGATGGAGATGGTGATGATGGTGCTAGCAGTGGTGCTGGTGGATCGTGAGCGGGCTAACGTGGAGATGGGTGCAACCTCGCCTCCTCGGGGTTCGGTCTCCGTCGATCATGATAGGGTGGAAAGATGGAGTAGATCCAATGGAAGATACGATCTCAGTGGAATGTGATGCAACATCATCCATGATGGGTTATGGAACATCATCCGAGCTAGAGTCCGATGATATGGTGATGGGATGTGAATCAAGACATGTCTGTGATAACCGATGTGAAATAAAAGTAAATAATCTCGAATAAAGTGTAAGTGAATCCGCATGATAAACATGAATATGTACTATGATGAAATGATGAGATGCTATGATAATGTAGCTATAGTCTAGGGTCAATGATGCAACCTAGTTCTCTATAACTGTAGCTCGTAATTGTCACATACCTTTTACAATGTAGGTTGAATGCCATTGACTGTCATAGCACCACATCACAGTTATATCCAACGATGTGTTTTTTAAAACGACACTTTAGGTCGTTCAATATAACTGTGATGTGGTGCTATGACAGTCAATGCCCCCAGGAATTCCATTCCGCTGCAAAACAGGTAAATTGGGGGTGTGACACCAATTCACGCATAAACCCTAGTTTTCAATATTCATTCAATTCGTGTTTCTAGGTGAGTATTAATGATGAAAATGGATTCAAAGTGATTATACAAACGTTTTGACACTATCATTTCAACCACAAACACTCACACTTGATTGTGTGTTCATACGCTTATGCGTAGAACACACAATCCTCTCTAGGTTAAAATTTAACCGTTGGTTTTCAAAACAATTCAAAACCTTTGTTTAAAATCATGTTAAAAACCTATAAACACTTACAAAATGATGATCAAATACACGGATTAGTCGGATGAATTTTATGCGTAGGATTTGGTAGGTGTAAAAATAAATGTGAAGAGTTAATGTGGTTAGGTGGAGTGTTTTGTTAAAATAACTTTGAACTTTTGACACAATTCGTCCCTCCACCTTAACCATTTACAACCAATGCCCATAACTTCCATTTTGGTTACCAAACGAAGGATATTTGGAAAGAAACATGACGACACCCCCCCTCGAGTTAAGAAATAATGAAATTTTATAAATTTGAGTACGAGGAGTGTCAGTAAACCAGAAATGTGACCACAATTATTAGAGAAACAACCGGGATGAGGTAACATGCAAGTACAAGGTTTTATGAAACCGAAAAATATTTGCTTTCTCCCCCTCAACACTTGATCGAGAAAATACTAAAATTTGAAAGAGTAAAGTGTTGACGGAAGATTTGTACTTGCAATGTTGAAAGAAATATAGATAGAAGAATATTTTTGTTGTTTTATTAGATTTTATATTGTTGTATTTTGTTTTTGAAAAATATTTACAAAAGAGGTTTTGGTGTTTGACTGGTTTTAAGAATGTTTTAAGAGTTCATCCAGCCCTCTGAGTCAAACACCTCATACCAATCCAGTGGACCAACTCATTAAACCTAGCAGGAGCTAAGGCTTTGGTGAGAAGATATGCCAATTGGTATTCAGTACCCACAAAGTATAATTCAACAGTACCCTGTTCCACGTGCTCCTTGATGAAATAATATCGAAGATCGATGTGATTTGATTTCGAATGTTGAACAGAGTTGCACGAGATCATAATAGCACTCCATTGTCGCAAAGACATTGATTTACAAATACGTAACCATAGTCTTTGAGTTATGTTCTCATCCAAATGACTTGAGCACAACACACCGAAATGGCTACATATTCTGCTTCTGAGGACGATGTAAAATCCTCGCTTTGATTGCCATGACACCAGTTTATCACCAAGAAATTGTAATGCTCATGAAGTACTTTTCTGTGAATCTAAGCATCCTGCGTGATCAACGTCTAAAAATGCTATTAGTTCAAAACCAGAATCCTTCGGATACCAGATCCCCAAATTAATAGTTCCCTTGATGTATCGAAGGATTCTTTTAGCCTCAGAGAGGTGGGTTTCAGTTGGTCTCGACCGATAACGGGAGCAAAGATATACGGCAAAAACAATATGCTAGCTGTTAGATACATGAGAGACCCAATGATACTACTAAGATTTGGTAGGTCCACCAATTTCCCATGTAAATCAGCGTCTAGCTTCTTGGTATGTGCCATTGATGTGGCATAGGTGTCACAGGTTTGCATTCCAAATTTGTTTAAAAGTTCAAGGGCATATTTGGATTGACTCATGAAAATACTGATGAGTGTGTAAATACTCATCATTTTTGGTCAAATCTGAACTGCAAAACGTTTAAAAATGCTCAGAAATGCATCAAAATACTAAAAATATTCCAAAATTGCATTTTATATGTTTCAGATGCAAAATGTTTAAAATCAGATGAAAAATGAGCTAAGTTTGCATAATTGGCGTTCATTCCCCCAAGTTTCAAAAATTGTCAGAAATAGTCCCTGAGCACTTAATTTCAAAAGAAAAATCACCAAAGGCCCTTTTAAAATCATAAGTTGTCAAAATTAGTCCTTTGGTGAAAAATATCAAAAGTTTTGAGAAATTACAAGTTTGGTCCTCCAAGTTTCAAAATTGTCAAAAATAGTCCTTGGAAATTTGAAAATGTCTATTTTGGTCCTTGTACTATTGGAACTTGTCATTTTTGGTTCCTTGGAACAACTTTGTGAAATTGGCAGCCTTGGTCCTCCAACTTTCAGAAATTACACAAAAGGTCCTTGTTTATTAAAGCCCCTACCCCTTTGGACCTGCCATTACCCATTGTGACCCCCTGCCTATCCAATTGACCCCCTTGTTTTGACCCCCTGCTAATAATATTACCCAGTCAACCCACTGGTCAAACAAATCCACTACCCGCCTTTTTCTTTCTCCTTCAACTGCTTCTCTGCAACACTCCACATCCCATCCCCCCAGCTCATCCTCCACTTCCCTTATCCTTCCACCTCACCAAACTCCAAAAGACATTTAATGCCTCTTCAACCCTTGCACTCAACCCCAACAGGTCAAAACCTTTTTGGCGCCAAATTCAATCAAACGGCCAAAAATGGCTCAAGCTATCCTATGGCCCCAAATTAAAGTGGGATCTGCTCAGAACAAGTGGGAGAGATGTTTTGCATATAAAAAGAGGAAGAAGAAAGAGAGTGAAAGTGGTAGTTAGTTTTTAATATTAATGTATGTCGTTTTTAAAATCCTCATGTCTTAAATAGGATTTAAGTTGTAATTTTAAGTTGTATTGTATTAAACTTGAGTTGTTTTATCATTATAAACTGTTTTTGAGTATCAATTCAAGGTTTGTTCCAAGTTTCATTATTTTAAGCCCCCTCGTCATAAAATCGATTACAAGGTCTTGAATTCTAGCTTAAGCTAGCTTATTTATAGTTCAAACAAGCTCACTTGAGCTTATTATAGCTTTTAGTAAGATCATAACTCAGATTCAAGTAAAAATGGCATTTGGTCAACGAAAGTCAACTATGGCACTGGATTGATGATACAGAGCTGGAATTGGGTTGGAATTGGTGTAATGGTGTAGTAGTGATGGGTTTGAATAGCTTGTGCAAGCCATAGTGTCAAGGGAACTTGTAAGTGTCATAAGCCTGCTCTTGAATCCTCTGCACATAACTGTTTCATTGCATGGTTTTTCTTAGCTCTAACTTGTTTGATATGATCATCATTATTGTGCCTAGAGGTCCTCATTTAACTGCTAGATTAAATATTTAAACTGTTTTAGATTAGCATTGAAGCTCTTGATTAAGTAGCTTGTAATTCAGTTTTCTTAAGTAATGTTTGGCATAAAATAGTAATCTGAGATTTAGGTTAAGTCAGAGGTTAATACGTTACATTAGTCTTATTTGGCTTCATTGAGTAATGTTCAGTCATTTATTTGCACCTTAGCACCTTAAAAGTCAAAATCACCATGATCATGACTTAATTACTTATCTGTTGGAATTTCCAAAAAGCCAAAGCTTGATTCATGTTTAGAATTCTTAGAGGTATCTTAATATAGCTTTATTTTATCTTAATACATCATAATAAGTCCATAAATTAAGCTCAAAACTCATGAAAGTCAAAGTTCCATATCTGTCAAAAAGTCAAAAGAGTAAATTCTCGCCACCAAACTGAGATGATTTTTCCTTGATTCAGTTTTAGGCCAAATTAAGTAAAACTTTGGGTTTTATAAGTTCAATTGGTCTAGTTTCTTATTATGATTTTTATAGATTTTTAGTAATTTTCTAAAAGCTCCAAATGAGCTTGTCAAAAGGAAAAAAGTGCCCTGTACATTGAACTGAGACTTACAGTGTTGTGCATGTTCTTGAGCTTGTCAAGAGCTTATTAGAGCTTCTAGGTCACGGTTTTTGGTTTATAGGTTCCTAGCCAGGTCTACTTTAGGTCCTTACTTTTGGTTTTAAGTTTAGCTTATTGGGTAGCTTATTCTTAAGCTACAAAGTAGTAGTCCAAAATCTGTTTTTGAAATTAAGCTCAAATCATCAAATCTAGTTAATCAGTATTATAGAGGTTAAGAGTAGTTGATATTAGTTGCATTTAAGTACTTTTAGCATATTGTAGCTTCTGTTTCAGTTTGGTGCTTATTTGTGGCTTGTGGCGTATTCTAAGTGCTTATTGATAAGCACTTTGCATTGCAGTTTCATTTTCTTGCACACAAGCCACTGTTTTTATATTTTTCCTAGATTCATAATACTATTTTAGATTTTTCTTGAATTTTTTAGATTTTTCCAAGCCTGTTTGCTATTTTTCTTCATTTTAATCAATTTTTAGTATTTTTTAATTAGCATTTAATACAATTAAATCAGAAAAGTTTCAAAAAAATAATTTTTCATTTTTCTTAGGTTAAGATAAATATAAAAAGTCAAAAAAATATTTTTCCAGATTTTTCTTAGTTAAATTTGTAATTTTTAGCAATTTAATTAGTTTTAGATAGTTTTTAATTCATAGAAAATAGAAAAATAATCAGAAAAATATAAAAATAGTTTTGAAAATTCTCTTTAGTTATTTTAGATTTTTTCAAGTCATAATTTCATTTTTCTAGCTTTATTTCATATTTTCTTGTATTTTAGGCTATTATTAAATAGTTAAAATAGTTTTTAATTAATAATAATTAGATAAATAGTTTTAAAAATAATTTTCTTTTTCTAAAAATTTTCTCTTATCATTAGGATTGTAAAAATGTCATTTTTATATTTTTAGGATTTATATTGTTTCAGTTCACATTTTCTTTTGTAAGTCACGTAGTTTTTAAGTTAAATTTGTAATCAAAAACATCATTTTGCAAATAGTGATAGCGTTTATTTAATATTTTTTATCTTTTTAATTTTCTTTAATTTGCAATTAAGCCCCTGTAGTTTATATACTTTTTCTGTAGTTATAATCAATCATACATCTTTTCCGTTCAAATCTCTCGATCACTATACGTTTGATTATTCTCGACGTATCGTTGGGACATAACGACCTGGGGAAACACTGTACTCTCCTGGACTTCATTGAATTTGGTGTCTGAACTGTTTTAAGTTTCTTACGGTTGGTCATTCACAAGTGGCTAGCTTGCGTGAGATAACTTGACGGTTCGGGACCAATCAAATACCACGGGGTGATTGATGAACTTCCAGTCCTAGAAAGAACGTAAGTTCACCCATCATGGACATTTCAAAATGTTTTTTCATAAGTTTTGAAAAAGCGTTTGAGTATTTTAAATGTGTTGACCCAAAAATGATGTCATCCACATGAATTTGTACGATTAAAATGTGTGCCCCGTGATATTGTGTGAACAGTGTAGGATCGACCGAACCTTTTACGAAATTATTGGCGATAAGAAAGGATGATAACTTATCGTACCACGCCCGAGGAGCTTGTTTGAGCCCATATAGAGCGTTGTTCAGTTTGTAGACATGGTTCGGGAACTCGGGATCAACGAATCCTTCTGGCTGGCTGACATAAACCGCTTTCTTCGCTGACCATTCGAAGCGGTTTGACGTCCATCCGAAGACCGTTATATTCATATAAGCTGCGAACGCGAGAAAGATCCGAACAGCCTCAAGACGAGCAACCGGAGCGAATGATTCTTCAAAGTCAATACCTTCTTCCTTTCTATAACCCTTAGCCACCAGACATGACTTGTTTCTGATTACGTTCCCTTCAGCATCCAATTTGTTCTTCCAAATCCATTTGATACCAATGACGAAGACCCTTGTTGGTCTTTCAACCAATTCTCATACTTCAAGACGTTTGAATTGATTGAATTCTTCTTTCATAGATTCAATCCAGTTGTCTTTTGTCATTGCATCTTTAATGTTTTTAGGTTCAGATTGGCAGACAGTGAGTGCATAAATGCAATGTTCACCATCTGTGTGAAGACGTTGTCTCGTTGACTAGTTGATTCGGGTTACCAATAATGTTTTCAAGAGGATGGTCTTTTGTCCAACGATGTGTAGAGGGTTGATGTTGGTATACATTGTGCGGATTTTGAGGATTCAAATGGCTTGTAGATGATTCGCAACATCAAGTCAAGATTTCATTAGCAAACGGGGTTAAAGAACGCATTTGGATCAAAATCTGCCGGTGGGGGTACTTCATTGTTTAGAACATCATCACCGGTTCGTGTCGTTGTTGCAAGTTTGTTCAACTGTTGTTGTAGAGTCAACTGGGTGCTTCTTCAACAAGTAGTTTTGTAGCAGTGTATCATCGTATTGGCATATGATCGGTTGAGCAACGGAAACATTGGATACACCAGAGCACGCTCATCAATGTCATCACTAAATAGAGGAGCAAATAGCTTTTCCATTTGTTGACGAGTAAGTCGGGGCTTGGTTGCTGATGATGGGGTTTGAGGGAAGTTTAAACGTTATGACCGGTTCCAAGTCATATGCTCGAAGCCATATCGTAAGCTCATCGAAATTTGCATGAATCGTTTCCATAACCTCGCTTTTGTATGACGATTCCAGTGACCGTAACCTTTAGAATTATCACAAGATCCAATAAAGACTCCAATGTCACTTTGCTTTGAGCTTTCCAAAGTCATCTCGATCATTATTCGGGTAGCAAAGGGATCCAAATACATGAAAGTGTTTGAGATTCGGTTTTCGTTTGTGGACAAGCTCAAATGGTGTTTTGTTGTGGCGTTTAGTAATCATTGAGCGATTCTGAGTGTAACATGCAGTTGATACGGCTTCAGTCCACAAGTAATCTGGAAGTTTAGCATTGATTAACATCGTTCTGGCAGCTTCCACTAACGTTCGGTTTCGTCTTTCAACAACTCCGTTTTGTTCTGGTGTATGTGAAATAGATGTTTGATGCTCAATTCCCACTTTCTCATAAAATTCTTGAAGAGTTTGATTCACAAATTCAGCCTTTGTCTGCTCGATTTGTCGGTGTTGCGAGTGAACTTGAATTTTCTTGAGAAAGGTGAAGATCATCTGTGGAGCTTGATCTTTACTTCGAAGAAAGTAGACCCAAGTCCATCGTGAGTAGTCATTGACAATTACCAAGATGTAGCGTTTGCCATTTATCGTTTGCACGCGTATCGGGCCACACAAGTCCATGTGAAGAAGATGAAGCACATGCTGAGAGCTATGTTCCACCTTTGAAGTAAAATGAGCACGAATGCTTTTTCCTTGTTCACAGGCTGAGCAAAGGTGATCTTTAGAATACCGGAATCTCGGGAGACCTTCAACAAGTTTGTATCGAGCAAGGTTAGTTATTGTTTGAAAGTTTAAATGTGAGAGACGTCGGTGCCATAGCCAAGATTTTGTTGATGTTGCCTTTGAAAGTAGACAAATGGGAGATGAAGCAATCATGTCTTGCATTGAGATAGTGTATAGACTTGAATTGCGAGTACCAGACATAAGATCGTTTCCTTGTAGATCACGAATGAAACAAGTTTTCTCCCGAAAAGCAACTTCCAAATTTCAATCACAGAACTGACCTACTGAGAAGAGATTGTGACCGAGACCTTCCACATAATAAACCCTGCTAATTTCGATATTGCCATTGATATAATCTCCGTAGCCCATGATAGCTGCAAAGTGATCATTCCCGAATCTGACAGTGCCAATGAACTTTGCAATAAAGTTTGACTACAGTTTAAGATTGCCTGTCATGTGTCGGGAACATCCGCTATCAACAATCCAAAGGATGATCTATATCACCTGCATTACACACAGACGACGCAGATGGAATAGAAGTAGATGTGGAACCTGAAGAGTTAGAGGGTTCCGTAGCAGTTATAGTCGAAATACATACATCAATGATTTTAGGCATCCATTTAAATCCTAGTGTATTATGTATCCATTTCTGCCATCTCCAACTAGTCTTTGCTTTAGTCTTAGTGAATGCACTATGTGGTACTACATTCATTGGAGGTGACACTGGAACTACAGGGACATCAATGCGTTTCTTTGAATCTAAAAAGGGTGGTTTACCAAGCACAGACTTAGAAGCATTAGTGGGCCTAGAGGTATTCCGTTTCTTAGGATTCCGTAACTGAGACAAGATAGCTTTAGCAACACATTTATCATGAAAATTAGAAAGCATACTTTTACGACAAATAACGAAGCTTCAGACAATATCAAAAGTACTTAAAGGTTCAGCATTCGTTACATCAGTTTTTCTATTATATTTGTCAGACGCAATATCTAAAGTGGGTGCAACTTGAGTCTTATTCAAAGTCCTAGGGTGTTCTTCTACTTTAGTATTCTTTATTGTTCTTTTCTTAGGTCACAACTTCCTATTCTTCCTTGTATTGCTCTTAGGCTGTGAAGTGCGGACGTTTGGAAAAGAGGCAACTATTCCTGTTTCAGAGAGGGAATCACATTAGTATCTTGTGGTTTGTCAGTAGGCATTCGGGGTCACGCTTGCTAAGTGTTAAGGTGAAGTTTCTTAATGATGCTAGGCTGAACATGTTCATACTTTCCTAACATCTCTCTTAACTTAATGATAGTGTGCACCAAATCTTGATTTTCAGAATGAAGATTTCCGGAAAAGTTCATGACTTCTTTAATGTGTGCAAGATAATGATCAAGTTCGTTTGATGCTTCCTCACTAGTTTGTTTGAGTAAATCAAATATGACACCATATTCCTTTTTAACTTTTGCAAGTTCTTGTTCATATTTTGAGATTAGACATTTCAAAGACGCGTTTTGATCATCCAGTTGCTCAAATTTTGGATTAAAAGTTTTGGAATGCAACTGGTCGATTTTGTTTTGCAAAGAAAGTTCACGATTGTGACAATCTTTTTGACACCATTGAAGACGACGTTTTGCATTTGAAAGCTCGTTTAACAGTCGTTCATTTTCAACTTTTAAAGACTCGATCTGAAGCACATTATCAGTATTCTCAACAATTTCAACAGAATCAACAGAATCAGCAGAGATATAATTAGATGCATATGGCAAAGAATGCAATAACACAACATTATGGATATCAGCACATATAACATCTTCCAAGAGTCGATCAACATCTTTTCGTAACATTTTCTTTTTACGTTTTGTGTTAGAAATCGATGTTTATGTTTTCTCGAAAACGATTTTCATCAATCCGAGTTTCTTACGAAATTCCCTTTCCCAATACAATGCACAATTTGTCAAATTTTTAACATGGGGTAAAAGTATTTTCTGAAAAATATCTCTTTGTTCTCGCGCCTGAGGCAATTGAAAATGTTCAACTTTTATTTCTGAATGAAATTCAATCTCACGTTCTAAAAGTTTGAGGTCAGAAGTGAAAATATCAAAATATCTAAGAATTTGACGATATTCGGGGTTTGATTTTACTTCACTGAGTGAAGGTAAAGGACCATAAATTTGTGCATAATTTGGTTGGGGATCAACATTAGAAGACTCAGACGTATTTGTGATAATCCTAGGTGTGTTAGAAGAATCCTTTGGTGTGACAAAAGTGACGGCTTTTGAATAGTTAAATGGTTTGTTATAAACAACATTTTCTAATTTTGACCGACTCTCGTCATCTGCATCGAGTTCCTCTTGACGATGATACTCAACAACACTCATAACAGAATCATCAATTTTTATTCTCAGACCTGGAAACTGTGGATTTGCTTTGAATGCTTTGGTTGAAAGCTTTCGTTTGTAATCAGCAAGATTCGGTCCATATCTATTTGGATTAGGTTTTAAAGTAAACTTTTGAATTGTTGTGATTGACTCACCATGTTTATAAACAACATTATTGTTGGAATCACTCCTAAACCTTATTCAAGTGTTAGTTACTCATATGTAATAGTTAGCTTATTATGGCCTTTATGTTTGTTATTAGCCTTAAGCTTATGTAGAAGGCCCATGAGCTTAGGCCCAAGCCCATAGGTGAAAGGGAAGGAGTAGGTGTGTTGCCCTAGCTCCTTGCCTATAAATACCTTATGTAAACCTTCATTTGAAGGTTGGTTGTTCAAGTTATTCCTTTCACATATCACCCACGCCTAACCGGTCTTATATCATATCGTGTGTGTGTGTGTGATACATGTCACAACCACCATACTCTAACTATTTCCCTTATACTTATCCTCATCCTCAACGCCAACAACAACTAACTCCACAACATCAACAATGGAATCAACAACAAGCAATTTATCAACAACAATTTAACCAACAACATACTCCACAACTTGCTGCAAATCCACAACCTCAAATGGTTCAACCACCACAAAGTCTTCAAGCTCAACCGTACACAAATGACTTTAATCAACATCCATCAAGGATCACTATGAGGGAACCCACTTGGTTTGCAAAGATGTTTGAAACTTTAAGCGGCCAACAATCAATTCATGAGGCTGGATCACTTGATAGACCTCCAATGCTCACTCCAGAAACTACGATCAATGGGTGATAAGGTTCTTTAGATTTTGTGATCTAAAGAAGCCACATGGAAAGTTCTTAAAGAAGGTTATCTTGGAAGGTCCATTTGAGATGCCTCCTGTCATTGTACCCGGAGATCCAAATGCCATTCCACCAAGAGATGAACAAACGAACATTGCTATTTGCAGTGGACTTGAATCCTCAAGCACTTCTACACTATGAAGCAGATGAACTTGCAATGGAATATATCCTCCTAGGATTACCAAACCTAATTCTTCGTAGTGTTGATGCTCAAAAGACTGCAAAGAAAATGTGGGATCATATTCGTCTTCTTATGGAAGGATCTGTACTCAATCGGGAAGATTTGGAATCCAAAATTTACTTGGCTTATGAACACTTCATGATTGAACACGGAGACACTCGAGTCCTTTCATCACCGATTTTCAGACATCATCAATGATTTGGATAAACACAACATCCACATGCCAAGAATTGCAGTGAATACTAAGTTCCTAAGTAGTCTTGGTCCTGAATGGGAGAAGTATGTCATTTTTCTCCGCCAAGCGAAAAACATGCATCAGTCTACCTACGGATTATTGTACGATTACTTGAAGCCTCATGAAAAGGAAGTTGATAGGGAAAGGATTCTCCGTGCTCAAATTGCTCCTCAGACACATCCGGAAAATCAACAACTTGCCTTATATGCTCAAAACAGTTATTCTCCTCAACCAAACTCAACCAAGCTGCTACAATCACACTATATGATCCTTCACAACCTCCATCTCAACAAACTCAATTGGTTCCATACAACAACAACAATGCTCAAGCTGAAGCTAATGAGGAATCGATCCGTTGGCTTAAGCACCGCAACAAGGATTTGCTATGATTGCTAATGCCTTTAGCCGTTATACCAACAAATCCAACAACCGAATTCGTTCCTCATCTAATACAAGGAATCAAGCTGTTGTGAACAATGGACGAGTTGAAGTTCGGAATCGTGGTTATGGTCGTCAGATGGGTGGTGGTCAAGGGTTTAATGCTGTGGGTAGGAATAACAATCGAGCTCGAGTGGTGGAACAGGGAAATGCTCAGAATGGGTTGAATGGTCTTCGATGCTACAACCGCAATGAGAAGGGACACCTGGCTAATGCATGCCCAAAGCCGAGGACTAGGGCAGTGCTTATTTCAAAGAGGCTCTTCTTTTGGCTCTTAAGGATGAAGTGGTGGAACTCTCACGCAGACAAAGAACGAGTTTTATGGCAAATGCAGATTCAGATGATGATATGGAGGACTTGCGGCCAATGCGCTTGTTATGTTGATGGCTAATATGCAGGAGTTACACATGAGTGACACGGCCCGTGTATGACACTAATGGCTTTTCTCAGGTACCCGAACAAACCATATTTATCTCTGATCTCATATCTCCGCCAACATCCGCATCCGGCAAGGCTCAGAATGTTCAAAATGAGTCGTCCACATCTCATTCTGACGATTTTCAACTAGACCCGTAGTTATATTTGACGATCAAGATGACCACCGGTTTCCTTGATAATCAAATTGACTCCGTGGTTATACTTGAGGATCTCATTAATGATCATGTTGAGACTCACGTTGAACACGCTGAACTTTTGCCTCATCCAGATTTTGCTCGTTTAATACAAGACCAACAAACCATAGTGGAAAAATGTCATGCCATTAATCGGGACTTGAAATGCAAAAATGCGCTGTTAACCAAGGATTTTGAATGTTTACAAAAGCAACTCAACTTTTTCAAAACTCAAGAAAAGCGTGAAAACGGTTTTGAAGCAGCCTTTGCCAAATCTTATCAAAACGAAAAATATTTAGAAAGAGAGATGCGTGATCTAGCAGCTTGAAGAATGCTTTGTTGTCGAAATAGAACAATGAAACATGAACATAAAAAGCAAATTAACGCTCTTACCTTGGAAAATCAA
The DNA here is from genome assembly GCA_910596185.1 of Chrysanthemum makinoi. Lineage (NCBI taxonomy): Eukaryota > Viridiplantae > Streptophyta > Magnoliopsida > Asterales > Asteraceae > Chrysanthemum > Chrysanthemum makinoi. The sequence goes on along the minus strand of OU343222.1, from coordinate 244,424,969 downwards.
AAAGCTAAGGATGAGTTGTTAACTTGTCAAAAACAGTTCTCTGCATACAAAAAGCATTCAACGAAACGAATAGATGATCATCTTGAAGAAATCATCGGCTTGCAAAACAAACTTAAAGAGTTTAAAACTGTTGTTTACAAACATGGCGAGTCGGTCACGACCATTGAAAAGTTTACTTTAAAACCCAATCCAAATGGATATGGACCGAATCTTGCTGATTACAAACCTAAGCTTTCAACAAAAGCATTCAAACCAAATCTGAAGTTTCGGTCAGAATAATATAAAGTTGATAATTACATTTATGAATGTTGTTGAATATCATCGTCAAGAGGAATTAGATTCTGAAGACGAGAGTCGATCAAAATTAGAAAATGTTGTTTACAACAAACCTTTTAACTATTAAAAAGCGGTCACTTTCGTCACACAGCAACGATTCTTCTAACACACCAAGGGTTATCATCAAAACACTTGAGTCTTCTAATGTTAATCCCCAACCAGATTATGCACAAATTTATGGTCCTTTACCTTCCATCGGTGAAGTAAATTCAAAACCTGAAAATCGAAAAATTCTTAGATATTTTGACATCTTCATGGTTGACCTCAAAATTTTACAACATGAGATAGAATATCGATTCTCGAAATCAAAATTGATAATTTTCAATCGCCTCTGGCGCGAGAACAAAGAGACATTTTTCAGAAAAATCTTTTACCTAATGTTAAAATTTTGAAAAATTGTGCATTAGCCTGGGAAAAGGATTTTCATAAGGAACTTGGAGTGATGAAGGTCGTTTGAGAAAACGAAACATCTATTTCTAATACTAAGCGTAAAAGAAAATGTTTGAGAAAAGATGTTGATCGACTCTTGGAAGATGTGCTGATGTCCATAATGTTGTGCTATTGAATTCTTTGTCATATGCATTTGATCATACCTCTGATATCTGTTGATTCTGTGATAAATGTTGAAACACGATAATGTGCTTGGTCGAGTCCTTAAAAGTTGAAAACAAGCGATTGTCAAACGAACTTTCAAATGCAATACGTCGTCTTAATTGGTGTCAAAAGATATTCACGATCAACAAATTGCTTTTCAACACAAAATCGCAGATTCGCTACAAAATCTTCGATCCTAAATTTGAGTAACTGGATGATCAAAACGTGTCTTTTAAGTGTCAAATCTCAAAATATGAACAAGAACTTTAAAAGTTAAAAGGAATATGGTGTCATATTTGATTTACTCAAAAGACTCGTGATGAAGCATCAAATGAACTTGATCATTATCTTGCACACACTAAAGAAGTTATGCATTTTTTGGAAATGTTGATCCGAAAATCAAGATCTGACTCACACTATCCTCAAGTTAAGAGAAATGTTAGGAAAGTATGAACAACTTCCGCCAACCATCATTAAGAGATTATCCCTAGTAACACTTAGTACTCATGAACCTAGAATCTCTACTGCCAAATCACAAGTAGCTAACGTGCTTCCTTCTACTGAAGCAGGAATAGTTGAGCCTTTTCCAAACGTCCGCACTTCACGGCCTAAGAGCACTCAATCAAAGAATAGGAAGTTGCGACCTAAGAAAAGATCAATCAGGAATGCTAAAGTAGAAGAACACCCTAGGACTATGAATAAGACTCACGTTGCCTCCACTATAGATATTGCGTCGGACAAATGTAATAGAAATAGTGATGTAACGAATGCTAAACCGTTAAGTACTTTTGATATTCGTCCGATGCACCTTGTGTTACTTGTGGTAAAAGTATGAATTCTGATTGCCATGATAAATGTGTTGCTAAAGCTATCATCTCTCGTTTAAGGAATCCTAAGAACCGAATACCTCTAGGCCCACTAATCTTTCTAAGTCTGTGCTTGGTAGACCGCCTTCTTTAGATTCTAAGAAACGCATTGCTGTCCCTGTAGCTCGTTTACCTCCTAGGAATGTATTACCACCTAGTGCATTCACTAAGACTAAAGCAAATACTAGTTGGAGATGGCGGAAATGGATATATAACACACTAGGATTTAAGTGGATACCTAAAGCTATTGATGTGTGTATATCTACTATAGCTGCTACGGAACCCTCTAACATTTCGGGTTCCAAATCTACTTCTATTCCATCTTATGTGTCGCTGTGTGTAATGCAGGTGATACTGATCATTCTCTGGATTGTTGATAGCGGATGTTCCCGACACATGACAGGCAATCTTAAAGTGTTATCAAACTTTATTGCAAAGTTCATTGGCACTGTCGGGTTCGGGAATGATCACTTCGCAGCTATCATGGGCTACGGAGACTATGTCAATGGAAACATCGAAATTAGCAGGGTTTACTATGTGGAAGGCCTCGGTCATAATCTGTTTCGATGGAGTCGGTTTTGTGATGGAGATTTGGAGGTTGCTTTCCGGGAGAAAACTTGTTTCATTCGTGATCTACAAGGAAATGACCTTATGTCTGGATCGAGTAATTCTAGTCTCTACACTATCTCTATGAAAGACATGGTTGCTTCATCTCCCATATGTTTACTTTCAAAGGCAACATCAACAAAATCCTGGCTATGGCACCGTCGTCTCTCACATCTAAACTTTCAAACCATCACCAATCTTGCTCGACACAAACTAGTTGAAGGACTTCCACGGTTTCAGTATTCTAAAGATCACCTTTGCTCAGCTTGTGAACAAGGCAAAAGCACTCGTGCTCATTTTCCTTCAAAGGTGGAACACAGACTCGACATGTGCTTCATCTTCTTTACATGGATTTGTGTGGCCCGCTGCGCGTGCAAACGATCAATGGCAAACGCTACATCTTAGTAATTGTTGATGACTATTCACGATGGACTTGGGTCTACTTTCTTCAAAGCAAAGATCAAGCTCCACAGATGATCATCACCTTTCTCCGCGAAAATACAAGTTCAGCTACTGAAACACCGTTCGACTAATCGAACGAGATAAAGGCAATGAATTTGTTAATCAAACTCTTCGTGAATTCTATGAGAAAGTGGGAATTCAGACATCGAACATCTATTGCACGCACACCGAACAAAACGGAGTTGTTGAAGGCGAAACCGAACGTTAGTGGAAGCTGCAAGAACAATGTTAATCAATGCTAAACTTCAGATTACTTGTGGGCAGAAGCTGTATCTACTGCATGCTATACTCAAAACCGTTCTATGATTACAAAACGCCACAACAAAACACCTTCCGAGCTCGTCCATAACAGAAAACCGAATCTAAAACACTTTCATGTATTTGGATCTCTTTGCTATCGGAATAATGATCGTGATGACTTTGGAAAGCTCAAAGCCAAAGCTGACATTGGAGTCTTTATCGGATACTTGTGATAATTCCAAAAGTTTCAGAATCTGGAATCGTCGTACAAAACAAGTGATGGAAACGATTCATGCTCATTTTGATGAACTTACGGAGATGGCTTCGAGTATAACACTTGGAACCGGACACAACCGCTTAAACTTCCCCAAACCCCATCATCATTGAACAAAGCCCCGGCACTTACTCACAACAAATGGAAAGGTTATTTGCTCCGCGTTGTGGCGATATTGATGAACGTGCTCGGTGTATCCGCTTGCTTTCGCTGCTCAACTGCGATAATACTCTTATACCGATACACTGCTACAACAACTACTGTTGCAGATGCACCTACACCTGTTGACTCCACCACAACAGTTGAACAAACCTCTTCCAACAATGATGAAGCTGCCGATGATATTCTCAATGTAGTACCCCACCTGCAGATTTTGATCCAAATGCGTTCTTTAACCCGTTTGCTAACGAGACTGCACGTGATCGATGTCGCTGGAATCTTCAACAAAACCATTTGAATCCTCAGAATCTGCACAATGTATATCAACATCAACCCTCCACACATAGATGGACGAAAGACCATCCTCGAAAAACATTATTGGCAAGTTACATAACAACGTCTTCACACGACGGTGAACATTGCATTTATGCACTCACCGTCGCCAATCGAACCTAAAACATTAAAGACGCAATGACAAAAGACAAATGGATTGAATCCATGCAAGAAGAACTCAACCAATTCAAACGCCTTGAAGTATGGGAACTGGTTGAAAGACCAACAGGGGTCTACGCATTGGTCTCAAATGGATTTGGAAAAACAAATTGGATGTCGAAGGAAATGTTATCGAAATAAGTCACGCCTGGTGGCTAAGGGCTATCGTCGAATAGGGTATTGACTTTGAAGAATCTTTTGCTCGGTTGCTCGTCTTGAGGTCGTTCGGATATTTCTAGACTTCGCGGCTCATATGAATATGACGGTCTATCAGATGGATGTCAAAACTGCGTTTCTCAATGGACAACTTAAAGAAACGGTTTATGTCACCAACCGGATGGATTCGTTGATCTGAGTTCCGAATCACGTCTACAAACTGAACAAAGCTCTGTATGGTCTCAAACAAGCTCCTAGGGCATGGTACGATAAGCTATCATCCTTCCTCATTGCTAATAATTTCACCAAAGGTTCGGTTGACCCAACTCTTTTTATACAATATCACGGGGCACATATCTTAATTGTTCAAATTTACGTGGATGACATCATTTTTGGGTCTACACATAAAAAGTTTTCAATCGCTTTTGCAAAACTAATGAAGAAAAATTTTGAAATGTCCATGATGAGTGAACTCACGTTCTTTCTCGGACTGCAAGTTCATCAATCACCCCGTGGTATTTTCTTGAGTCAGTCCAAATATGCCCTTGAACTGTTAAACAAATTTGGAATGACAACCTGTGACACTTATGCCACACCAATGGCTCATACCAAGAAGCTAGATGCTGATTTACATGGGAAATTAGTTGACCCTACCAAATACCAAAGTATTATTGGGTCTCTCATGTATCTAACACTAGCGCACTGATATTGTCTTTGCCGTTTATCTATGCTCCCATTATCAGTCGAGACCAACTGAAACCCACCTCTCAGAGGCTAAAAGAATCCTCCGATACATAAAGGGAACCATTAACTTGGGGATCTGGTATCAGAAGGATTCTGGTTTTGAACTAATCGCTTTTTCGACGGCCGACCAGATGCTTAGACTCAAGGAAAAGTACTTCGGAGCTCTACAATTTCTTGGTGATAAACCGTGTCTTGGCAATCAAAGAAGCAGGATTGTACATTGTCATCAACCGAAGGTAATATGTAGCCATGTCGGCGTGTTGTGCTCAAGTCATCCGGATGAGAACACAACTCAAAGACTATGGTTACGTATTTGACAGAATCCCGATGTACTGCGACAATCGGAGTGCCATTGCATCTCGTGAAACTCATTCAGCACTTAAATCAAAGCACATCGATCTACGCTATCATTTCATCAAGGACCACGTGGAACAGGTACCGTTGAATTATACTTTGTGGGTACAGTAATACCAATTGGCAGACCTTCTCACTAAAGCCTTGCCTCCCGCTAGGTTTAATGAGTTGGTCCACCGGATTGGTATGAGGTGTTTGACTCAAGAGGAATTGGATGACCTCTCAAAACAGTCTTAAAACCTGTCAAACACCAAAACTCTCTTTTGTAAATAATTTTTCAAAAACAAAATACAAAAATATAAAACCCGATAAAATCAAAAATATTCTTCTAATCTAATTTTCATTCAACATGTCAAGTACATTTCTTCCGTCAACACCTTAATCTTTCAAAATTCGGAATTTTTCCGATTAAGTGTTGAGGGGGAGAAATCAAAACTTTAACTGTTTCAAAACATCTGTGTACTTGCATGTTATCATATCTCAGTTGTTTCTTTTAACAAATGGTGGTAAATTTTCTGGTACAATGACACTCCTCGGACTAAATTTATAACCTTTCATTATTTCTCAAGTCGAGGGGGAGTGTCGTCAAGTTTCTTTCCTAAAAATCTTTGTTTGGTAACCAAAATGGAAGTTAAATGGCTTTGTTTGAAAAAGGAAAAGGTGGAGGGACCAAAACTGTCAAAATGTTAAAGATAATTTTAATAAAACACCTCACCTAACTTATTCACTTCTCATTTATTACTCTCAACCATATACATCTACGCCTAAGATTCATTCAAGTTATCCGTTGATTTGATCATCATTTTGTAAGTGTTTTAACGATCTAAACATGTTTTTAAGCCAAGGTTTTTAATTTCATACAAATCCAACGGCTAAAATTGTTTTACGCTGATTGGGTGTTCTACGCATAAGCGTATGAACACACAATCATTGTGTGTGTTTTTTTGGTTAAAAGGAAGGTGTCAAAATGTTCCAAATACATCAAGAATATCATTTTAACCATCAAAACCTACCTAGAAACACTTATTAATGATTTTTGAAAATTAGGGTTTATGAGTCGAATTGGGTTTTTCCAAATGTGAAGTGTTTTGGTCTAAAAGATTGTTGGGTTATGGTCATATGAGGTTGAATTGATGATTTCCATGGTTGTTAACCACCTAGAAACACTAATTGTTTGACAATTTGAAGTTAGGGTTTAAAGTTCATAACTTTGGGTAAATTTGATTCACAACGAGTTAGATGTTATAACTTGGTTTATAGACTCTCAACACATCATAGAACTACCAGAATTTATTTGGTGCAAATCCCATGGCTAGAAATTATACGCGTAAATCTTAACCCTTAGGGTTTTGACCTACGCGTATGACTTTCTACGCGTAATTGTGTTATGAATGTTCATGCCATAACTTGTTGATATAATGAATGCTTGTGTTAATTTTGATGATTTGATGAATTTATTTCAGGCTTTGCTACGCTTAAATATTCAGAATCAAGGTCATTTGCAACTCTACGCATAAGGATTACCCTACGCGTAGTCAAGTTATCGTAATAATCCCACGCATAACTATTATGCGTAAGGTTCTACAATGGGACTACGCATATCCTGTGAAGGATATGCGTAAAAAGTGACCTTTACGCATAAGGTCTACTCTTACGAGTAAGCCTTACGTGTAAGGTCTTTATACGCCTACGCGTAAGCTCTACGCATAAGGTCCCCTTTTCCTACGCGTAACATTTCTACGCGTAGTTAGATCCTACGCGTAAGCTTTCGTCTCGCCAGATATCATCATCGCCACGCTTAACTTTGCCAAAACTACGCTTAAGCCTGGATTGACCTTCATAATGAATTATTACGTGTACAAACTTGTAAATAAACTAATCATAACGTCACGAATCCAATAATGTCACTAATAAACTTAATCGTTTGATATGTTGTGAACAATAAGTGATAACATAAACTTTAAAACTTAAAGTTAACTAACTCACGAAAACATTTCACGACGACATTGGACTATTGAACAAACAAGTGACTTAGGACTCGTAACAATCATTGACACTGTACATTCAATAGCTAGACAATAAGACCTTCGGTTGACTAACACTATGTCTTTCGATATGTTGGTTCTTTTGGCTAATGTTATTTCAGATCACGACATGGTTGAACAAATGATTGTGGATGCATCAGAAGTTCTTACAATTGCTGATATCTTTCCAGAGGGTTATCCGAGAAAGATTGGAAAGAACAACCTTAGGGTTGACTTTGATACCCTCACTTGCTCAGAATCTTCCTGCTTGATTAAGATATCTCGCCTAAGCTTAGTGGTTCTCTCCGGTGGGAAAAATTGAGCAAGGAAACGAGAGGTGATATCATCCCAACTTGAGATGGAATCAAGGGAAGTCACTCAAGCCAATTACTAGCTTGGTCCCGGAGAGAAAATTGGAAGAGACGCAGGCGCGTGGTCTCCCGAGTAGTAGCATCAAGGTCGATGGAATCGACAATTTTAAGGAAATCCCTTAGATGCTGATTTGGATCTTCGGATAGAAGTCCATGGAATGCACATCCGTTTTGCACCAACCGGATGGTGTCGGATCGCAGGGCCGTAGTTTGGGCTTGGTCGGGAAGCTCAATGGTGTTCCAATAGCCTAGGTGGCTTGTTCTCGAGTATTCACCAAGAGTACGGGCTCTTGGCGGGTCAATTGGTGGTGGTTTGATGAATGGTGGGTGGTTATCACCTTCCATGATGAAAAGTGATGGGATTATGAACAAAGGTCACGAAGAAGGGGGATAGACTATGAGAAAGCTAAAAATGAGAAAAATTTACTTGATAGGAATCAAGCAAAGAAACCTAAACGAGGTGGACTACTAACTAGCTATTCTATTCCCCCGCAGCCGCCAAAACTTGATAACGCTACACGCTGCTGCTACAGCCGGTCGGGTCAAAGGAACTTCCTTTTCTTCATGCAAGTTTTATAACACCCTAGGCAGTGAACCTAATCGTTGTAGTGTAGTATTAGGTAAGCCACGGGTATTGATATCGCTCTCTAGGAGAATAGGAATGCTAGTGAGAAGTTACTACGCTAAGGTTGGGGTTGAGGAAGATTATTTTTTATCTTTTTATGTTTTTTAGAAAATTGAAAGGTACGAATCTCGGGGTTTGGATTTGGGGGTTGGTATTTCTACCGATTACTCTACTTATCTAATTATCTAATCTAAGGTGATGGTAGTCTATGTCTAATTATTGGGTGCTCGTATGATGGTTTAAAGATGTGTTACTTAGGTTTTACTACTCCTTAATTATCTTCTATTGGTGGTTGAATTGTCACGTCCTTATTCTTAATTGCGTTGTGTGTCTAAAGTCGTAGGGTATGCGTTTCTCCCTAACTCTTTGAACTTACCAAAGGGTCTCGTCTACAAAACCCACTAGGGATAATAAACTCTTACTCTAAGGCACTCTTTGGATGGTTTAGCTTACAACTACTCAAGGAGTTATATTCTAAGGTTCACAAAGATTTAATCAAGCATTAAGTACACAACGAATGACCTATCGCATTACTAGATCATTAACAAACTAAGATAAGAGACAACCAATCAATATTCAATAATTAAGTTTCATATTCCCTAAGCAAACACAAAAGTAAATTAGCCGAACATGGAGAACATGCAAGCATACACACAAATAATCAAAGACATAATTGTATTAATGAAGTAAAGCACTTATCTTGATGTAATATAGGGTTTGGAACCCTAAAATACTGTACAAGACAGCCTTGGTTCGGTTTAGGTTTTTACTCCAAAAGACTACACACCAATACTGAAAATTTCGGATTCCATATATATAAGATTACACTATGCGACGGGCGTCACCTTATGTTTTGTGACGCCGTCGGATCACCGTCATTAGGGTTTCGTCTTGGCCACGTTAGACTTGCGACGGCGTCACCTTGTGATTGTGACACCGCCCCTCGCTTCGACGCCGCCCTGATTGAATCTAGGTCGCCTGAAAGGCGACGGCCTACTCTTTTATAACTTGACGTTGTCACTTGAAAATAAGAGTTTTGGCTTCGTCGTCCCCACAAAATCCTCCGACGGCCGCAGATAAGCAAAGTGACGCCGCCACCTTATGTTTTCAGCAGCCTGAGTGTCTCGATTCTTGACTTTGGCCATTTTCTTCGTATCTTCGCACCTTTTCATCCAAATAAGTGCCATTACAACAATTTGCCTTCAAGAGACCTAAAAAGTGAAAAGGGACGATATTAAGTAATAACGGATACAAAAGTGATCAAATAAGGGCTTAAATGACCCCTCAAAAAGGTACATTTTAAAACCTGATCAGTTACGCCGTAACTCATAAGGCAGGTTATGGCGTAACTCAGATCTGTCGACGGGAACAACCCCTGAATCCGTATCATTGGCCTGAACCTTCGAGTTATTATCAGCGAAAATCACTTTACATTCCATAGCGGGTTTCGATCCCTCAGGTTTATTCATCCTTACTTTTTCACTGAGCTTTTCCACCATAGATTCTAGGTTTTTTAGGGTTGTATCGTGCTTGGAAAGGTTTCTGTCAGTGTTTTCCTGGAATTCCTTCAACCACTCATCTTGCTCCTTTTGTCTTTGGACTGAACTCTCCAGAAACTTGTTGATTGTTTCTTCAAGACTGGGCTTTCTTTCTCCATAAGGCCTACGGTTGTAATCTCCACGATACCCGTTATTATTTCGATTATCTCCGTAAAACGGTCGATTTTCTCCATACTTGGCTTCTTCAATATTTTCATCGTCGACATGAGGACAATTCTTCGTGAGATGTCCTCCTCCACAGTTTTCACAACCCACTTGGATGGCATGGACGGTTTCTCTGACCTTCAGCATATCTCGACTAAGATTTTTAATTTTACTAGCGATTGCTGCAATTCTGGCAAAATTTCCGCCTTGGTTTCTTTTACTTCCTCCGTCGTGCCATTTTGGAGAGTGATCAGCCATTTTTTGAATGGCTTCAATTGCAAGAGTAGGAGTCATGTTCGGGATAGGTCCTTGATAGTCCAGCATTTGTCTTGTAGTTACGTTAATTCCTTTGTAGAAAATGTTGACCTTCTGTTGGTTGTTCAGATCATGTGTAGGACACTTGTAAAGGAGATCGTTGTATCTATCCCATGCTTGATATAACGTTTCATCGTCTTCTTGCTTGAAATTATGGATCTCCAAAAGCTGGTTAGAAATCTTCGACGGCGGACAATATCTCTGAATAAAGTGCTTCTTAAGTAGAGCCCAAGTATTAATTGCCCCGGCGGGCAATCTTTCGATCCATCTTCTGGCAGCTCGAGTAAGAGTCATTGGGAATACCCTTAGCATAACAGCAACATGAGACATGCCCGGAATGTTGAAAAGGCTAGCGATGTATAGGACATTTTCAACGTGCTCATATGCATCTTCGTCCCTGTTTCCTGAAAAAGGGTTAGCACGAAGCTCCCTCATAAATTGGTCTTTGTTTTTGAAATGGACATCCGCTCCAATTGCCGGTCTTACGAGACCCGGCCCTTGTTCCGCTCTTGTCAACGCTAAATATTCCTCAAGAGTGAGGTCATCGATGTTAACAACTTCCATGGTACCTGAAAACTTGAAATATGATCGTGAGAAAAGTTTAAAACGAAATGAAAGACTTAATATTAATCCTAATATAACTCCCCGGCAGTAGCGCCAAAAACATGATGCAGGTTTTACTGACCAGGTTTTAATATTTATAAAGTCTCGTTATACCTATGGTCTTCCCTAGTGCACTAACGGGCAGTGTACCCGGTCGTGTGTAATGTAGTAATCGGTAAAGCCGAGGTCTTGCCAAGAGCTATGTGTGTTGGATTATTACTAAGTCTAGGTGTCACAGATTTTAAATGGTTTCGATAGGGAATTAATTAATTAAACTACTAAAGCAGAATAAAGCAAATAAAAGAAAATAAATGGTAAAGAGTAAATCAATAGAGGAGAGTGGTGCTAACCTAGTTAATCCTCCTAGCTAGTTATGTCTATGTCTACTTACTTCCAATTACTTCAGGTGGGGTCAAAGTCGAGAGGACAGCATTTGGTCAATTCGCCCTAACCTATCAGCAAAGATGCCACCACATGAGAAGTCAGGTGTCCCCTCATAAGTCCTGTTGTTCTTGGTCCCCTAAGCCAAGTCATTAAGTTCTGCTACATGCTAGATTTATAATAGTGAGTGCCCGGCCGTTAGAAACTTAGACACTCACCCCCTAATTCTTAAGTTCATCAAAACGGTAGGTGATCAGTTGGTCAAATCGCACGAGTAGAAAGGCTCGTCAGTTGGTCATATCTTACCCTTCCCGTCTCAGTCCGCTCACCTAGTGTCAGTTGGTCATATCTCCTAGGCAATTGGCCTCTACCGCCATTCAAAACTACCGAACCAAGGGTGGCTACCAATAAACTATGCATGCATACACTTAGAAATAATTGTACGGAAGTAAAGTAAACGTAAACAAAACAATTAAGGAATCATAACTAGGCCAGTACCAAAAGGTGCTTAGCCGCTCATATTAATCATACAAACCAATTCAATATTCAAAGGTACGAAATACATGAATTGAAAGTAAATAAAATATAAAATGCTAATGCTTATCGTTGGGGAGTGATTTCTCCCTTGGAGATATCTTTGTATGCTCCTCTAGACCTGCCTTGAGATTTTTCCCACGTTCTCTGGTTTTTGTGTGTGGAATGGGATGATTAGAAATGCTGGAATTCGTGGGGTATTTATAGGCAAAATCTGGGTTACGGCGTAACTAATATAAGAGTTACGCCGTAACCTTCTATTCCATCGTATTTTGCACTATATCTACTGGTTATGGCGTAACCTTATAAGTGGTTACGCCGTAGTCTTCAATAAACTTGGTTACGCCGTAGTTGATGTAATAGTTACGGCGTAAGTATCAGCGGCATGGAACCTCAGTTGATATAATATAGTTACGTCGTAGCCTTTGGGAAGAGTTACGCCGTAACCTTCTGATAAGTTGGTTTTCTGAGTCACGCAATAGTTACGGCGTAATGTGAGAGACGAGTTACGCCGTAACTTCTTCAAAATCAGCATACTACGATAAATCTTTAGATAATTCTCCAATTCCGCGTCTCTTTAGCTTCAATGCTCGTAATTTACCTGAAAGTGGAAAACAATGGAAAACAAGCGTAAATCCATATAAATGATATAAATTACAAGCATTATCGGGGGAAATTGACACTTAATATTCAGGATAATTTGATGTTATCATACCATCACAATGGCTCATCGTTTAATGGACTTGGTGATTCGTGACACCACTGAGAAGGTGGTTGACAATAAGAGGAAGTAGGAGGACCACCCAAGGGGTAATGACAAACAGAAAAAGCGACAAGAGGTCGTCAAAGTCTATGCTATTGGGTCTAGAGACAAGAAAGTTTATGTTGGGAAGCAACCATTGTGTAAACGCTGTAACTACCACCACAACGGGGCAGTGCGCTGGGAAGTGCCGAAACTGTCAAAAGATTGGACACAAAGACAAAGACTGTAGGTCTAAAACCCTCGCAATAGCACCGGCAATACCAGGGAACGACCAGAAGGTTGAGGAAACCTGTTAGGCTGGGCACAGTCGACCGGAGGAAATCGGTTGGTCACCGAAAATTTCGTCCCACGACCGATGTTAACATCGGTCGACATGGTTGTGGGCTCGGGTCATCACATTGGTCGACAAGCCAAATTTTGGAACATCGGTTCAAAACAACGACCGAATTAATGTTACACTTTCCCAAGTACTTTTGCCCGTTTGGGGCTTAAAGTTAAAAAAAATTAATTTTTTGACCGTTTGGTCTTTCAAACTAAAAAAATAAAAAAATAAAAAAACTCACTCTATAAATAACTTTTTTTTTAAACAATTTTGCCACTCTATAAATACCAGCTTCACCTCAAACATAATTCACCAGTCACTATTTCTCATATATATTCATTTCAATCTAATTCTCATCCAAGTTCAAAATGTCAAAGAAAAATACCCCACCATCAAAAAACCGACGATCCCGACTACCACAAAATCAACCGAATATGAATTTCTCGCTGGAAAACAACTTCGAGTTAACCGGCATAACACCACAACAAAACCGGCCTATTCGCTTTTGTCCACAAAGTTTTGAATATCAATCACAACTAGCCCAACCAAATCAAAACAAAGGGTTCTACCACTACCTCTGGTTCAACCCAAGCTCGTGATCCTTTCGATGTCCAAGATGTTAATGATTCTGATGAGGAAGGGACTAGAGAATCACGACCTGATGAACCATCAGAATCATTTGTAAAATCGTTGGCCAAAAATTTCTTCAAGAACAAGAAGACGTCAAAAGGGGAGAAAGGTAAGAATAAGGAGGGTTTAGAAGATGCTTGGATACGGTTGCATGAAAAAGAGCTGGATATGAAAAAAGAGAAACTTGAGCTCTTGAGGCTATCAAAACGGGAGACCGACATAATCTTCTACAACACCCCAATCGACCCAACTTTGACCGGATGACAACTAGAAGAATTGATGAAAGTCAAGGCAACAATCAAGGCACGCTAAGATTTAGATTATTAGTTTAAGTACTGTAATGTTTATTTTAATTTAGTATTGTAATTTTTATTTTATTTTTAATGAATTTAAATTTAATGTTTAAAATGTTTGAATTAAAAAAAAAAAAAAAAAGTCGGTCATCGACTGTGGCATCCTGGTCATGTCTGGTCGCCGGAGAGAGAAAGCTGATGTGGCACCTGGTGACCTGGGTCATGTCTGGTCACGATTGTGCCCAGCCTTATGTATGTGAAAAGAAGGGGCATTACAGGTACGAGTGCCAGGGACCAATGAACCAAGGAAATGTGAACAACTAGGGAAAATGTGGATTTGGAGGAAATCACGACTCAAATGTGATATCATGAGGTTGACTGCCTTATACGAAAAGATCTAAGTTAGACTCTCTTAAGTTGCATTCCTTAATACTTATTTAGTATTTCTTGAACCTAGTAGTATTGTATAGATTTGGAGTACGTTTATTATGAGATGTAAGCTTATTTGACTCATGACAATCGGCAGTCCTATATCAACTAGATGTACCAATCGCCGCCCGTTGCACTACTTATTTTTACTATCTTTTAACAAACCCTTTTATCATCATTGTTCGACTATTTGAACTCATATTATAAATCAGTTGTCTACTCATCTTCTTATGAGATAACAAACTATATTAATATTAACACACAAACTGTTTGAAAGTATTTTACAGACTATTTTGCAACCACACTACAAATTGTTTTACTGCGACCCCGTAAGTGGGATAATCGATATTTTTCTTGTAACTAAACTCAGCATTGCATCGTTTGACCTTAATTATACAAAGCTTGGCCACCTGTGTATAATTCAGGTAGGAATCATGTTATGTTAGGAGTGGTTGCTTTAAACTTTTAACAAAACCGAATTTCTATTTTTATTTTTGAAAAATCACAACTCATGTGAGTACACAATAGAAGTGCAACTTCTGGGCATTCAAACTAGTGAACACAATAACCAGATAGATTTCTACCCCACTCTCGTTTCATAAATCCAGCCTTGTCCCGTGTTATGATCTAATTCGAAGGGATACGTTACGTCATTTTCCATCATAGGACGACCCTACCGAGCGTACTCACTTTACTCTACCCCTTTTGATTTCGAGAAACCTTATCGTCAATTAGAAAAATATTTTTAAGTTAACTACCAGATAACTAATAACCTTATATGTGGCTGAAACATCTTCTTACTTTATAGCATTTGTGCCAAATTGCTAAGAAGGTTATATTCAAATCCCTAATCGAAATCATATCTTTTGCGTTGGACACTAGGTACTCTACCAAATCAAACGACCGATTACTTGTTGCAATCAACGCCGTTCTATGAGATCCCCCCCCTCCACATTAGGTGTTAAGTGCACCACTGAGACTAGCCGACTACTAATAGGAACCAATATACACTTGCTTAGTTTGATAAGGGAGCCGATAGAAGTTTTGTAGCAACTGTTTTAGTCCTTGTTTGGATAAGACCCCAACCGCCTTAGCCTTAGTGATGTGTGCTAAAACACACATCATTTTATATCTAAAAAATGCCAAATTGAACTAATAACCATGAAATATGTCAAATTATATTTCAAATATGTTGGATATGTGTTATTATGTCATGCAGCTACAAGGGTTTGAAAACAAATTATTCGAGCACACAATTTGAAAGAGCACAAATAATCAATTCCAACGGATCTGGCCTAGCCTCATGAAGTGACCCGAGTCTCCTCAAAACCGCTTAACAATGAGTTAGTCAAACTATGTTATAAAATCAGCAGCAGTAATCAAGGCCCACTAAAAGTAGCTCGACCCATTAATTAGTTCCAGTCAGTAGCAGTTCAAGAATCCTCGAGGCCCAATGATCTCACTCCACGAGACCAGCAATCCATGGCCCAGTGATATGAAAATTTACAATTACATGTGCAACAATTATGCGGGGATGTTCAAGCAATCACTTTTACATGGGTGAAGCATGGAGCGAAAAAGGAATGGACCTGGGAGATGTGACGTGATTTCGACATACCAACAACATAAGTTCTTAGTTTGGGTGCCTCTAATAAGGTGATGTACTAGGTGATACTTTGTAATGTCTAGAACCTTTCTAGTCGATCTTTTTGTACATACTCTTGGGTGAAATGAAATGATACTTTGCCGTTCAAAAAAAATGTTCCATAATAAATTCTAAAAAAACGCGTGGGTATTTTTTCTCTATCACTCGCAGCACCACTTTTTGTCTCAGCCAACAAAAGCGTGACACGTGGCCATCTTATCATAGGTTTACAAGGTTCATGAATCGATGGAATGATCTAGAATCAATGAGGTGCTATAAAAACACCAGATCCGAGAATGACAAGATCAGCACACATTTTACACACAGTTCTCATTTTTATTATTTAGGAGTAGTTTTATTATTAGGTGTAGGAGCAGATTAATTTAGAGTAGGAGTAGAACAGTTTTAGTAGTTTATTGTCTTAGCTTATTTTGTATTAGCTTATTTCAAGAACTTATTGTAATCAACTTTTTAGCTTATTTCTTAATGAAGATGATGAAGTTATTTGAAGCTTATTTCTACTCTCCTCTTTCTTTATTTTCTTTTAGTTTTCTTATCTAATAAGTCATGAAAACTTATTAGCTTTTTGTGGCTTATTTAGATCTAGCTTATTTAATAAGCACTCTTTTTCTACTTTCTTTTAAATTTTTTTATAAACTAAGATCTACTCTTTGTATTTCTAATTACTTTATAAAAACCCAAGAAGATTTGATTTTTGTTATTTTTTCTTTTATTAAAAGTTATCAATTAGCTTATTACTATAGATCTAGCATTTTTAGTTAAAAAAGTTTTAATCTTTAAGCTTTTTCTTAGCTTGTTTCAATTAAAGTTTAGTAGTTTTTAAATCAATAAGCTTTTTCATAGCTTATTTGATTCATATTTTTGCTTATTTGTCCTAACCTTTGATAAAGTTGTGATCTTTCATAGTTTCTCATCATTTTCAACCTAAGGCGAGGAGCTTAAGGGTTTTATAAGCTAGATTCTTACTAAAGTTTAAAGCTTTTTAATCTTAATAAGTTAATTAGTTAATAAAGTCGCAAACTTTATTAATTATTTGGTTATATTAAAGCTTAAAAAGAAGTAAACTTTATAATTTGTTTAGTTTGTAGAATCGGGTGGTTATATTTGTCTCGTAGCTTAGATCGGGTTATATTTCCTTGCTTTTCTCATTAGCTTAATTAGTTTAATTAAAAATGCTTATTATTGTTGAGATTATTATTGTTGGCTTGGTATTTATGCTTATTGAGTAGATTTTTATATGCTTGTTAAGTGATGGTGATACGTGAATAAAGTGTGAAAACTTAGTAATTGTTGATTCATAATCTTCGGTTACTTGGATTGAATTTGGTTGTTTTAACGGGAAAAAGTCGTTAGGGTAATTAATTAAATCTAATAATTTTACCTAGATAAAGAATTGTTTTCAAAATTAACTAATGTTGTGAGAAAATATTTTTTAAACGGGCATCGAAGATTATTGATTAATAATTTCCGGATTATTTTTAGATATAATTAGTTTATTGTTTTAACGAGCAAAAGCCGTGGGAATAATTGATTATTTAAATCTAGTGATTATTACCAAGAGAAAAAGGATTGTTTTCAATATAAGCAAACGTTGTGAGAAAATAATTTTATTTTGACGGGTATTAATTAAAAGGGCTTAATAGATTATTCACACTCAATTACCTTTTCACCTCACTTGATAAGCATAGCTTTTATTATCATTTTCTTAGCTTAATTTTATTTCGTCATTTGTTGTTATTTAATTTTAATTAGTTAATTATATTTCTTAATAGATTAATTAGTTTTAAAAATCATTTTCAAAATCCAAAACCAAAAATATTCGACATTCAAGCATAAAACAAAAAACATTAATGTAAATTTCAATTCATATCTCGCCGTGAATTACGACTCCGGAAGATTGATTATCATTTGTCCTTAAGTGATTGTTAATTCTAATAGGAAAACTTATCAAAATTAAAACCGCTTCGCTACACTCGAATCACCTAGCATATGACGGCGAGTTAGTTGATTGTGAAGAGCCGACACCCTCTACTGAGAATTGATGATCTATTTGATCAGCTCCAAGGATTGATCATTTACTCAAAGATTGATCTGCGATCTTATTACCAGCAACAGAGAGTTCGAGAAGAGAATATCTCGAAGGCCGTATTTAGAACTCGTTATGATCACTATGAGTTTCAAGTGATGCCATTTGGTTTAACCAATGATCCAGTTGTATTCATGGACCCCATGAATCGAGTGTGTAAACCATACTTGGACAAGCTTATGATAGTATTCATAGACGATATTCCAATCTACCCGAAGAATAAGGAGAAACTATGCAGTGCACCTATTCTAGCTATACCTGAAAGAAGCAAAGATTTTGTCATATACTGCGATGCCTCGCATAAAGGTTTAGGAGTTGTCTTAATGCAAAGGGAGAAGGTGATAGCTTATGCCTCTCGCCAGCTTAAGACACACTACAAAAACTACACCACTCACAACTTGGAACTAGGGTCGGTCATGTTGCACTCAGAATTTGGAGACATTATCTGTATGGCACGAAGTGTACCGTGTTCACAAATCACAAGAGTTTACAACATATCTTAGACCAGAAAGAGCTGAACATGAGACAACATCGCTGGTTAGAATTTCTTAGTGACTACGACTGTGAGATCCGTTATCTCCCGGGTAAAGCCAATGTTATAGCTGATGCTCTTAGTCGGAAGGAAAAAGCTCAACCATTGAGAGTCAGAGCCTTAAGGGTGACTATCAGTCCATATTTACCATCTCAAATTATGGAAGCTCAAGCTGAAGCCGTCAAAGAAGAGAATCGACCTTACGAAAATCTTTATGGTATGTGGGAATGGCTTCGTAAAGCATTCCGATGGAAATTTATGCTTTAAAGACTGAAGCTGGATACCACACTGTGAAAAAATTCCTAAATTGATAATCCATAAGTCGCATAAGTCAAAATATTATATTCACACCGGATCATATAAGATGTACCTTAATTGAAGAAGTTGTATTGGTGGCCAAACATGAAGGCCGACATCACTACATACGTCAGCAAGTGATCAACTTGTGGTAACGTTAGGGCTGAAAATCAAAAACCCTCTGCTTTGCTTGTGAAACCTGAAATCCCTGAATCGAAATGAGAATGCATAACCATGGACTCCATCACCAAACTGCTGAGAACTTCTAAGTGGTTACGCCACTATCTGGGAAATCGTCGACTGTCTTCCCTAACTTACTCACTCTTCACCGATCAAAGAAACGGATAGTATGGACAAACTTTCTCGTCCATACCTGAAACAAATTGTTGCACATCATGGAGTGCCAACCTTTGTCATATCAGATCGTAATAGTCATTTTACACCCAACCTTTGGTAAGCACTCTAGAGGGCCATGAGGACAGATCTAGATATGAGTACTGCTCATCATCCCAGACTAATGTCTAGAGTTAAAGAACCAGTCAAACATTGGAAGATATGCTATGTTCTTGCGTGATCGATTCCGGCAATGGTTGGGACATACACCTTCCATCGACCAATCTCTCTTATAACGATAGCTACTATACCAATATTAAGGATGTACCGTGCGAGGTATAGTATGGTCGTAAGTGTTGATAGCCAATTTTTTGGGCTGAAGTTGGAGATACCCAACTTATTGGTCCTGAACTTATTCATGAAGCTACCGAGAAGATCGTTCAGATCAAAAGTAGAATGCAAGCTGCCCGCGATCGTCAGAAGAGCTATGCTCAAAAACGAGGAAAAAATCTTGAATTCCAAGTTAGAGTAAAGGTTATGTTTAAAGTCTCGTCATGGAAAGTTGTGATGTGTTTGCTAAACGTGGAAAGCTTAATCCACGCTATATTTTTCCTTTCAAAATCCTTGCAAAATCGAACATGTAGCTTTTAGACTCAAGCTACCATCAGAACTTAGCAGTGTTCCTAACGTCTTTCATGTGGGTAAACTGAAGAAATGTTTTTCTGATGAGACAGTTGTTATTCCTCTGGAAGAGATCCAGATTGATGAACGTTTAAATATTATCAAGGAACCTTAAATGTCGTATTCCTATTATCGAGGAACCTATCAAGATCATGGATCGTGATGTCAAACGACTTAGGCAAATTCGTATTCCTATTGTCTAAGTTCGACGAAACTCTAAGAGAGGTCTTGAGTTCACATGGAAACGTGAAGATGAAATCAAGTGAAAATATTCTCTTCTCTTTTTAATCCCAACAGGTAACTTAAACTGAATCGCGGGACGCAATTCCTTTTAAGGAGGGTAGCCTGTGACAACCGATAATTTTCTAGACATATTTTTATGATTAATTATACTTATTATTGATTTTTTTCATTTACGAACATTACTGAGCTGTTTGGACTTGAAAACGAGAGGTTATCTTGCAAAACATGAAAATAACACATAATGCGTACTGGCACAACCATTTATAAGAAACTAGTCATGTAAATACTCATTTTTATTGGAACATTTTTTGAACGCAACGACATAACTTTCGTGACTTGAACCGATCATTTGATAGCCTAAACGAGCCCCGAAAAGGAATAACACAAAAATTACACAATAAGTCCTTGTGGCGAATTTTTTACCGCTGCCCCTTTAACTTTGGAGAAAATATATTTTGGTCCTTGTGATTTTTGAGTATATATAGTTAAATAATAGGGTTTCACCCAAACCATACACACACTATTCACATCTCTCTCTCTCTCTCTCTCTCTCTCTCTCTCTCTCATCCGTTTCCGGCGCTACCTCCGGCCATCCCTCCGACCACAACCACCGTACGCCACCATCCAAGATAAAGAAAGTAGTCCAAGGGTCGTTTTCAATGGGTTTAGAGCGAAAGGTCATGCTAGGGTTTCGTTTGGTTCATTTTTTATTATTAAATCATGTTGGTCCAAAGAATTGAGTAAATCTTGATAAAATAAAGAACAATTTCAATAATAATGATGAACAATAATTACAAGATTACTCAATACCCACATGACTACATCATAACATCTTCAGCTTCTTCAAGAGGATAATTGCGGTATACTATCCCTATTGAATGACAAATAAACTCTCATTGATCCAAGCTATGCTTGAGATTCAATGAGAGGATGACCGTATCAACTAATACTAAGTATTATCTATTTGTTTAGGATACATACTATCTCTATTACAAACTAGACATATATATATGAGTAAAATTACAAAGACATATGATGATGGTGAGATGTCATGCATCAAGTTTTCCATCTTCATCTTCCTCTTTTGGAAAAGCACCAACCATCCTTTTGAAGGAGTCATAACAATATTCCCACTTCTATGGTAATTTCTTGTACTTTTTCTGACTTCTCTTTTGGAAGTTTCCGCCTATTTTTTCCGTCTATTTGTAGAGATAGCGTCTTCAGGGTCACTGAGACATTTGTCAAATCTCAGTGACACTGGTGTTGTTTGTAGCTCTTATATTTTACTCACTAACACCGCATCAGTAAGTAAAGAGCTTTAAACAACACTCACTGATTTCTTTATAGTGAGTCACTAACTATTTATTCAGTGAGTTAGGCTATTTTATTTTTAAATCCTTGTCAAGGGTAATTGGGTCAAATTTTGACCCAACAGTCTCCCCCTATTTGAATATACAAATAGCCTAAGGTGATTGGTAAAAAATGAAAGGGTGAGTGTTCAGTTGGTAGGTTCAGGTTTTGAGGGTCGTGACTGAGGTTCAATAATCCTGGTTCATTGGTCAGTGACCAGGTTCAGAGATTCAGTGACTGGGGTTCAGTGAGTAGGGATTTGTATTAGGTTCAGGTTGTGTATTCCTTTAGGTTCAGTGACCACGATCAGTTCCTGTAGTAGTTCAGGGACAAGAGGTTCAATGACGTGTTTAGTGACCTGGTTTAGACCCTGAGGGACCTGGTTCACTTTAATGCTAAGAGGGACCTGGTTCAATTTGATTCATCAGTGTCCACCCTCTTTTTTTTCCACTTTGACCAATACATACTGATACCTGTTTTTTGACTCCAACACACTGATACAATTACATACTGATACATGTTTTTTGTCCCCAACACACTGATACAATATTAACTGGTAAATTCTAGTTAGGGACCTGGTTCAATTTGATACATCAGTGTCCACACTTTGATCATTACACCCTGATATGAAACACATTTCTCATCAAGGACTTGTTGTTCCCTTTCATATTAGTCTCACTGATATACAAAATGAGAGCTCGAGTTATCTTACTCCTTGATGCTTTCCGCATTCTCTGATGATCAGTAGAAATAGCTTGATAGCTATCATTTTCAGTCCATGATTAACTCTTACTCGGTTAGTCACCCATCTTCAATCACTACTGAATCATCCCAACTCCCTCATATAGTTTCAAACTGAATGACCTTTTTTTTCATCACCCATCTTGATTAACTATCAACACGACTCCAAATAGGTTTACTCCCTGAGTCAAGCTCACTAAACTGAACTCCAGCACTCACTGATAAACAATATAAGAAACTTCACTGATACAATTAATTTATCAATTACCCCTTTACATCTCAGCTAAGCTTGAAACTTCACAACCCACACTTTTATATTCCTAACTAAAAAGCTTGATAAGATTAACACCAACACAAACTGAACTACCATCATCAAACACTTCCTTAATCAGTTTTGGATCACTTCCAGGACTTATTTTCTTTTCACTCTCTTAAGTCCATCCCAACTCGCCAATATCAGTGACATCTTCTACCGATTCTGAAACCCATCAAATCAGAATCAACCTAATCCTTTTCACTTCCAAACCACAAATCCATTCAACCCTATTTTTCTTTTATTCTACTAACAGAAAAAAGATAGCTTCTACTCTAGACCCATCTGGTAGTAGTTATAACCCTGTGGTCAAAATGTTGATTGATGAGTGGCCTTTTACTCATCATTTTAAGCCCGAAAAACCCACAAAAATGACTAAAAACATTGAAATATAACCAATTATACTGCAGATATCCTTAGAATGTGTTTTTATGTGTTTTAGGTACAAAGGATAAACAACAGGGAAAAAACGGACACAAATGAGCTCGGAATGCAAAATTTCTTTGCGGACGGAGCAGGGAGTGGATTTTCTACATTTTTAGAGTCCGAGACGCGTTTTTGGGGTAAACATTTTTCATTAAAAACCAAATTACCTTTTTGTAAACATTTTTCATTAAAAACAATTATTTTTATTTAAAACCAATTTTTATTTTTAAACCAATTATTTTTATTAAAAACAATTTTTATTAAAAACCAATTTTTAAACCAATTATTTTTTTTTTAAACCTTACACTTTTACTTTTATTTCAACCTTTTCTTTTACAAAATACTAAAACCTTTTTAAAACAAAATAACAAAACCTTTTTATCTTTAAAACCATTTCCCTTTATTACCCCTTTTGTTTTACCCCCTTTACCCTCATTGACCCAAACCTGACTCAAACCCAAAAACATAACAATCTCCTTGGCGCCAAAAAGTGATTGCCTTCTCTCCCCATCACTTTCACAGGAAGAAGCCAACAAACAAACATCACATGATTACCTTGCCATGTTGGCAATCCAAACCCAAAAAACCTCATCCTCTGTCATTGCAAGATTGGGCACCAAGCATAAATTGATGCTTGTGATGAAGTATTGGGACAAGGACAAGGCTCACCTTCACCCTCTCTCTCTCAAATGAAACACACTGAGGAAGCAGACAAAGAAAAACAAGAAAGAATAGAGAAGACAGATTCATATTTTCTAGTATAAATAGGCAATTAGGGATAAATTGTAACTTTGTCTAGAATTTCTTATTCTAGTCCCAATTTTAATTTCCTTGTCATTTACATTACATGTAAACTTTAATTTTCAATGTACTTTATTTTCAATTTAATTTAAATTTTCAGTTGAGCAATTTAATTTTATGAATCTGCCTTTTTTATTTGGAATACATCAGTGATCAACATTGTTTCAAGTTTGTTAAGCTTATATGAGTTTATGTTACAATTTTCAAAGTGAGTTTTTAAGAAATTTTTAAGCTTCTGTGAGTTTTAAAAACCCCATTTCTACCTAAAAGTGTGTTTGGAATTGTGGTAGTCTTGGGTCAAATTCATCTTTTGACCCATGTTGGGTCCTTAAAATGGTTTTGTTTTAGTAGATGTTATAATAGTTTAGTTGTTTCAATTTTTTTTAGTTGCAAAATAGCATTTTAAGTAGTATGCAAAGAAAATGTTCTATTCTGATTTGCTGTCAAAACAGCCCCTTGCAGCCCCTTTTTAAGCTTGTAATAAGCTCCATATTAGCTTGTATTCTGCCTTTAGAATCCTTGATGTATGAAATTTAGTTTTTTGGTTTTGCTTTAGCTTTTAGCATAGGATTAGATAGCTTAATTTTAGTTTAAAAACCCCCATATGGGCTGTTTTAGTACACCTAGTACAGCAGCCTATAAGCCCTTTTTCTCAGCATCTAATTAGCCCATACTAGCTCCATATTAGTTGAAAATTAGTGTTTTTAGGATCTTTACTATATGAGTTTATTATGTTCAAACTAGCTTTAGTTGTTAGTGTAGGATAGGTAGCTTAATATTAGCTCAAAAGTACCCACTTTGCACCACTTTTGATTCTGTCAGTTTAGTCTTCTGTCCCAACTGTCCATTTTCTCAGCCTTAGAAGCTTCATACATGCTCATAATCTGCTCTAATTTGTTTTTTTTATGTTGTTAGGTATTCCAAGAATGATAATTGATAACTTTCATGCTTTAGCTTTTAGGATAGAGAGCTTATTTTTAAGCTCAAACAGGCCCTTATGGACTGTTTTGAACTGCAGTGTGCAGTAGCAGCGTTAGGTGTTTATATGACCTTATTTCCCTTTTTCAATTGCTTCTTAGGATCCCCATTAGTGCTTATTCAGTTCTTTTATATTGAAGTTGCTAGTAGTAGCTTATTTAGTGTCTAGTTTAGCTTTTTATTGTTCCTTGATGTACTCATTAGTGTCCTTTTGCTGCACAAAACCAAACAGACCCCTTGTGTGTTTCTTGGTGTAAATAATCTGTTATCAGCTTGTTTGTGGCTTTTTCCGAAGTTAAGTTTTCATAAAACAATTCTTATTTTGTCCTTACATTAGTTTGAAAAAAAGAAAAATAAAAAAAAAATAATTGGCAAGAAGTGACAGAACCAGGGATCGTTCCTGGGTCTGTGCACTCAGAACCCAATGCAACCACTCCCTTTCCATCTCCACTAGTAGTTGTTCCTTGTTAGGATTTGCTTTACTAATTATTTAGAGTCATTTTCAGTTTTAAGCTTATTAGGATTAGTAGCTTTTTAACAGCTTATTGCTATAAGCTGTGACCAGTTTTATATTTTTCCTAGAATAAGTATTAGTTAAAATATTTTATGTAATTTTTGTATAAATTTCTAAAAATGTTTAGTATTTTTAATTAGATAATTAGCTTAAATTAGTTTTTAATTCGTAATAAATAAAATAAAAGTCAAAAAATACCCGGCTTTTTTCTAAAATTATTTTTAGTCGTTTAGAATGTAGGAAACCTGTTTTTGCACCCGTAGGCCTTAAATTGCAACATTTTCACTTTTAGGGCTCGGGACGTTCCCGGTTTTCGCGTTTTTTATTTTAATGCCCTAGGACGTAATTTAACTTAGTTTTATTGTTTCTTATGCTTAGTAGCAGTTAATTTGTTATTTACTTTGTTCCCCTTGCCTTAATTACTTTCCCGTTCCTTAATTTGTAGAAAACGTAATCAAAAACGAAAAAATCCCGAACAATTCAAGCATTCTAATAACAAACCTCAACGTAACTGTTGGAATCACTCATAAACTATATTTCAAGTGTTTGTAATTAACATGTAATAGGTTGCTTAATTAGGCTTTTATGTTTGTATTAATGGCAAGGCTTATGTAGAAAGCCCATAAGCCTTGGCCAATGTCCAATAAGGAAAGGAAGGGAACTTGTGTTTTGCCCTAGTTCTTTTCCCTATATAAACACTTGTAAACCTTCATTTGAAGGTTGGTTGTTCACATTTCACTAATAGCTACTCATAACTTTCTTTCATTCTTATTCGTGTATATTGTGTTTGTGTTCATCCGGTCTTTCCTTTATCTCTTTCTTACATATTGATGCTTGTGTTACAATATGGTGACCTAACAGTGGTATCATTCGCCATCTAGTTGGGTGAAACATATTTGTTTTTGAAGTATTTTGTTATACGCGTGAGTTTTGTGCTACAAACCTTTCATACGCTTAAAGCTTCATTTTTTACACTAAAAAACTCAAGATTCTTGTGGTTTAAGGTTTATTTAGTGTTAAAGTTTGAGTTTTTAGCATCAAGTTTGAAACTTTACGTGTGTAGAATAGTTTTTGAACTTGGTTTTGATCGTGTGGTTCTGTCTACGCGTAAGGGTGGAAGTTATTTTGATTCATCAAGTTTCATACTTTCTTGTTATTATGGTGATATTGAAGCTCTTTCATCATTAAAATTAGGTTTCTAAACACTTTTAAGCTTAAAAATCCGTTTTGGTAAAATTTGGTACTTTCTACTCGTAACAAAACCCTAATCTTTAAAGCTCCAAGTCTACGCCTAAGCTGCCTGTTACGCGTAAGGGTTTCTTCACTTGATATTCACAGCTGTTGGTTTACTCAGTGTTTTCTTGCTTGGATAAGCCTGAAAACACTTCGACTTTGGATATCTTTTACACTGGTATAAGTGTAAAAGATTTTTTGGGCAAAACCCTAGTTTTACTTGCTAACATCTTACGCGTAGAATTCTCTTTGCCTAAGCATTTCTTATGCCTAAGCTTGTCTTACGCATAAGCAAATATTACGCATAAGGATTCTACTACTAAGCCTTTGGTTTACGCCCAAGCTAAGTTTTCCTCAAGTCTACGCGTAAGCTATTCCTACGCGTAAGCTCTCTTCTACGCGTAAGTTGGTTTTTTACGCATAAGGTGATTTCTACGCCTAAGCTGGTTTCTCCGCATAAGGTTACTTCATCAACATTGTTTCATTCGACTACAAAGATCCATCATCAACACAAGTTTCAAGATGTCCCAACCACCATACTCTAGCTACTTTCCCCATGAGTATTGTTAGGAATTGGAAATTCCATAGTGAAGTATCAGTCACCCCAAATATAATCTAGCATAAGTTAGCTCGTAGACATATCGTTTATTACGTTATTTATTAGCTAGTTATTAGCGTAGTTTAGTCTAGTGAATCACCGTGGAGGAAGGACGGGTCTTTACCCATTGTATGCCTGATCCACAGCCCGAAGGAGGGCGTAATACTATGTATAAATAGCCCTCTCCCCACAAGGGACAGGGTTGGATGTTCATTTGCAATCTAACATTCTATGTGTTTCTCTTACTAGAACATCTCATTCTCTTTCTCTAAATACTCCATACGCCTCTTGATATAGTGTGTTTATGTGTTTATGAAATTCAATATCTTACAATTGGTATCAAGAGCCATGGTTTGATCACTCATCTTTCATGTTCTTTGTTTTAGTGGATTTCATAAGGGTTTTGGGGTTAAAAGTGTTTAGAAGAGTTTGATTCATTTGGATCATTTCTAGCATTAAAGTTTGGATTTTGATTGTACTTTTGTGTTTAGAATCATCACATGTGCTTAGGTTTTGAATTGGAAGGCTTGAATCATCATGGTTTGGTTGCTTTTGGCTTGTAAAGTGGTTGTTTTTGAAAGTTGTCCTAAGCGAGTTGAGTCTCGTATAAAGTTTCTTCGAAGCGAGTTAAGGTGTTGCCAGAAGCGAGTTGTCACTTCTGTGAGTTGATACTTAAGCGATTTGTCGCCTAAGCTAGTTGCTTTGAAAGCGAGTTGTCTGCTTCAGCGAGTTGTCTCTTAAGCGACTTGTGTTTCTTGTGTTCTATGCGAGTTGTGCTCTAAGCGAGTTGGTTTATGAGACTTGGCTATTAAGTGAGTTGTCCCTTTATGCGAGTTGTCTATTAAGCGAGTTGACCTCAAAGCGTGTTGATCACTAAGCGAGTTGATTAAGCGAGTTGATCTCTAAGCGAGTTGGTTAGGGTCCGACTTGTCAAGTTCACTACTTGTCTATTGAGACTTGTCACTTCTTCGTGCTATATTTTACGGTTGTTCTTTTGATTTAGTAAAATCCTGTGAAAGAATCTATTTTTCGGTTTAATCAAAGAATAGTAAAGTTCATATTACTCGGTGGACAGCATACAGAGTTCATATTACTCAGAGAGCATGTTCATGACGGATTCAATCAATGATGATCAAAACACTTCGTACTTTGAGTCAAATCCTAAGGAATTACACCAGCTTATGTTGCAAAAGGCCTTGCTAATGGAATGCAGCCTTGAGCCTTATCAACTACTTCACTCTCATCTCTTACAGTTCTTATCCACAACTGTAGATCGAACATGTAGTGCTCTTTTCCGTCAGGACTTACCTACATTGACGAGAACCGTGCTGACGAACTTAGAACTATTGAAGCTTCAACTTACTAAAAAGAAGGTACTAAAAGATGATTCAAATGCTGCACTTCAGGTAATCCACAACCAATTCTAGCCATTCATCAATAGGGATTATTCCGTAGACTTTGATCAACACTTGACTGGAATTTCTTTCAAGAAACATACTGGAATGGAAATTCAAGAGTTCATCGATACATTTATCCGACTAATGGATAATGTGGAAAAGTACATTGACGAAGCTGCTCAAAAGGATGATTACGTGAATGAGTGTCAAGTGCAATTAGGAGATATTGGTGAAATGTCGGGTAATGTTTCAGTTGAAAGGTCGGGTGTTGCTGAATGCAGAATATCAGATACAACAAAGAATGATGTAACCAGCAGTTCGGTAACTCCTGATGTGGATGCACATGTCATACCGGTGGATGAACAGGTGTCATCTGATGAGGTATCCTTAACTGTTCAACATAATGCATCTGCTAATGTACCTAAACAAACTGATCTTAAGGCTGAACATGATTCGGATGAATGTTCCTTGGTTGAGATTGAGTCTAGAATTTTTAAAACAAATGAAATGGTTGAAAAATGGGTTTTTGATGAACTTTCTAACAAATACTCAATTCTCGAAAAACACTGTATTTCCTTAGAAATTGCAATACAACAAAAAGTAGAAAGTTTTCTTCCTACAAAACCTTGCATAAATCCAGATATCCCAGAATTTCGAGAATTTTTTGAAATTAACCAGTTAAAAACCCAGCTTTAGGATAAAGACTCAACCATATGTAATCTGAAAATACAACTCTCAGATCTGCATAAGATAAGTAATATAGGGATGAACAATCTTAATTCAGAGGTTGGTGATGCGATTAAATCTAGGAATGATGAATTGGCTTTATGTGTGACCAAGCTATTAAGGGAAAATGACTCCTTGAGAAAGAACTTAGTAGAGAATAACACCAAGCTGTTAGATCAAACTAACTCCTTGTTGGCGGACATTGATGCACCCAAAGCCCAAATTCAGGATAAGAGCTTCACCATTGTAGCCTTAAAAATGAGCTTAGGAAAACTATTGGAAATAGAGTGAACACTAAGTTTGCAAAACCATCAACCTTGGGTAAGCCAAGTGTAAGAAATAATGCAGAACGATCTGTAGTTAGGCAGCCCAATGCATTTAAAACAGAAAGATTCAAACCCTCAAAATCTAAGCTTGCCTCTCAAGTTGATGAAAATATAGTTTTGTCAAAACCAGTCACTTCACTAATTAAATCCGATATGATGAATAACAATCCCCAGCTTAATGATCGAAGCTCTAAAATCAGGAATATACGGAGATCATCTAGACTACCTAAGAAGCATCAAATGGCTGACCACTTCCATATGAAACAAACTAATTGCAAAAGGACCAAGGTTCAGAACAGGGAATTGGTTACATTTTCTTCTGAAACTAAAGGATCTAACTCTGCTAGCTGTTGTTTTAAGTGGATTCCTACTGGTAGATTATTTAAGTTCACAGGAACCAAACAGACTTATTCACCTAGATCTTGTCTTAAGTGGATGCCCACAGGGAAAATCTTCATGAATGTTGGACTTAAAGGGATTCCCATTAATGATACTCCTAGGCCTGAATGTATGATATCCAATGATAAGGACATAACTGCTTCTATCCCCTCAAAATGTCATTCCACATATGCTATTAGCGCAGATACTCCTCAGTGTTTTTCAGGTACAATCCTCAATTCAATCATGAACATCATGACCTGGTTCCCCCAAGAACTGAAGACTGCTCACTTAGGAATCGTAGCTTGTCAGAATTGACGTACCTCGTACTTTGACTCCTGATCACCTCTATTCAGGACTCGTTCTCATTAATTCTTGTACAAATTTATCTACATTCTCTTATTCAAAAAAAAAAAAAAAAAAAAAAGATATATACATTTTTTTTGCAAAATTTAATTTTTCTACACTAAATTTAATTTTACACAAAATTGAATAAAGGATATATCTTTTCTGTTATCGATAACATCTACGGACCTAGAAATGTCATTCAACAATGGCACGGGGCTTTAGATGAAGTTTGAACAGAGCCTTTTAAGTTTCTATCATTACTCGACTTATTAATCTCAATCTTAAGTCGACTAAGACCCATGGCAAGGAACTGATTCAATCAATGACTACTTGTTCACTCGTATCATTGATTGAGGGGGAAAATTGTGCTTCTTCATATGCTTCTTATTTGCGGAAGAATAATCATGTCCTTTTATGTATGCCTGTGTCAGTTATCTTGGTTATGTGTCCTGGTTATTGCATGCTACGTGGAAGTGATTTAATGTTAATTGGTGTGATTTAAGTTTCAAAATTTTATGTATTCTGAACTGATGTGCTTGTCTCTTAAGTTATGCAATTGTCTCCTCATGTATGTAATTTTCCATTCATGCGAGTTGTTAACTCTCTTGGTGCTGTTATAATATGGTTAAGAATGCGAGTTGTATAAGTGCGTGTTGATAAATTTTATGTTGCTTGCGAGTTGTCTTACCTTAATAATTATGCGAGTTGCTAAGTATAGGGACTTAATGTGACAACTCGCTAAACCTGTATGCTTAAGTATGCGTGTTGGCTCTTGGTCAAATCACTTTTTCATTAGGTTAAACGCTTAACCTACTTTCTCTCTCAACATTCCTCATAGCGAGTTGTCTAACTTGTGATTGTGTGGTAGGTTATCTGATTTTGCTATACATGCCTCTATCATGATTATCATTTCTTTAATCATCTCTCTAATCTTAACCCATCGTGCAGATTCCACCTACCTAAATCATTCGATCTAAAACTGATACTAGGTTTGATTCCTGTTTTTTTATATATGTAATTAATATTGGTTTTAGATAAAATTGCTTAGGGTAGTCATTGTTATGATCTGAGATGGATTGTATGAGTGATTAATGGAGTTAGGTTATCGTGGTGCGTGTTGCATTTTAAAAAAAGGGACTCATATGATTTGGTTGTAGGATTTATTATAATTATTAGATTAGGTCCTTTGAATGTTGCTTTCTTGTGTTTGTGCTTCATCCTTGTAGCAAGTATCCTATCCTATGTGTATGTGTTTGATAAAATAGGTCTCTCGATGAATGTTCTTATATGCGTGTTGGTCCTGATTGCTTATAAGCGAGTTGCCGTTCGTTTTTCTTTAAAGCGAGTTGTCCCTGGTTGCTTATATGCGAGTTGTCTCTTGCTTATCAATATATGCGAGTTGGTATATGCGACTTGTCACACACGTTTTGACGTATGCGAGTTAACTTATACTTTGACGCATGCGGGTTAGGTTATGCGAGTTGATCATATTTCTGACCAAAGCGAGTTGATGGATGCGAGTTGCTTTTTGCGACTTACCTCATATGTTTTGACATCTGCGAGTTAATACACATTTTAACCTATGCGTGTTGATGTTATGCATGTTATCTTATGCGAGTTGTACTATGCGAGTTATTATACTTGACCTATGCGAGTTGTATCATGAGAGTTGTCAAAATTGCTAGTGATATTAACCTACAATGTGTTTTACGCAACTTGTTAAAAGTATAGATGTGTTCATGCAACTTGTCTTGTATATCCTTTTATCTAAGTCTCTGCATGCTAATTACATTTTTACATTGATGTGCATCTTATGTCTCCATCTTGGTCATATCTTGCTTTCTTCGTATACTGTATGTCATTGTCAAAGATCTTATGATATGGGATAGGCATTTGGTCCAAAATTGATAACTTTGTCTTACCTAACAAACGTTCCGGATATTGTTGTTGTTGTATGTGTGTTCATCAGATTTCAATGGCAAACACCACATCCTCTGATATCCTTGCTACCATTGCACCAACCATCATCCCGACTGATGACGAAATACTTCCATTTGCGGAATGGGTTGCTATAGCTAAGAGCAAATGCTATGTAGATGTGGATAGAGGCCAACAGAATCCAATTTACCGACTGGCTATTGAAATTTTGAAAGACACCAACTTCTTTGGGGCCTTAACCAAGTGTTGCACTATGCTTTCCATTTATCTTCAACAATTCTGGAACACTGTTACATGGGACAAGATAACTGCTAAATACTCTTGTAAGCTTGAAGACAAGTGGTATGACATCACCGTTGAAACTCTCAGCAATGCTATTCAGATCACACAAAGAGACCCCTCTAATCCATTCGACACTCCACCCACTACTGAAGAACAAATAGAGTTTGTCAATGAATTGGGATATCCAGAAGTGCTAACTAAGATCTCTTCTCTCATCAACGCAGAAATATATCAACCATGGAGAACAATTCTTACGATCCTCAACTTATTCTTGACTGGTAAAATGTCAGGGACAGACAGAGTAAGAGCTCCTATTCCGCAAATTCTATGGGGGATGGTTAAAGGGAAAAACATTGATTTTGTTGAACGTATTTGGGAAGAATTCTCCTTGTCTTTAGACACATTCATCACTGATAGACTAAACTCTCTGAATAAAGTCAAAGGGAGAAAAGGCCTTGGCAAAAGAGTGATTCCCAAAGAGGTTTTCAAAGCTCATTATCCAGCACCAATAGATTTACAATTTACTCACGGTGAGTTACCTTCATGAAGCCGGCGATGAATTCATTCTTGGCAACTTAAAATATGTTGCCAGAGGACATGACAAGGAAATCTTTGGAATGACTATCCCAAGCTCTTCTTATGAAAGAATTAAGAAATGATTACTTCAAGACATACTTAAAGAAGCCTCCACAACCGATGATGACACACCAAAGTCTACTCCCGCACAACCCAAATCCAAACAATCACAGTCTACCTACTCTACTCTACCAAAGAAAAAGAAGAGACCTGATAGTTCAGTATCTACTGACTCTCCATCTCAAAAGCAAAAGAGGAGAAGGAGAGACACTGAAAAGGGTAATGATGAAGGAACCAAGAGATGCGTTTGATAGATGAAGACGAGGCTGCACTGCAACAAGGGATTCAACAAAGCCTGGATAGTCTATACATGCCTCAAAGACCACCAGTAGGAGGAGTTGTGATACGAGAACCCGAGCTCCACACCTACAAACCACACCACACAAGACAAAGGTAAAGGGACAGGTAGAAGCGAACAAGCCGCTCAAATGCTACTGACTATCTCTTCCCCACCTCCAAAAACAACTACCCAATTTGTACTCAAGAAAAGATATGTTGAATCATCCTCAAACAACTACAACTGAGTGGAAAAATATGTGCCTGGTACACTGATGAAACCGCTTCCAAAGTGATAATTGCCGTAAAGTCGAGACCTTTACTGAAGAGGTCCCAGCTTGAAACAAATATTGGTCATGCGACACTGACATACATTCTAAGAGGTTGAGGGTAATAAATGCTGGAAGGCTCACAGAGGATCCTCAGCCAAGATATGAGATCTCCGCTCTGAAGATACTAACATGTCCAGGATCATTGTCCTCACCGAAGAATATTGATCCTTATTTATGGTGATCAATTCTAAAGGACGACCTCGATATCGAGTCTGACAAACAAAACGATGAAAAGGAGGAGGTTCGGTCTATGTTCTCGTCACCATTCAGCAAGACACATCAACCATTCCTCCAATGTCTTCCCGATTGTTACCTCATCAAGACTATCCACTTTCACCACCCGCCCTGCCTCATACTATCGCACTTCCACCACCCAACGCAAAGTTCCATCACCAGTTGTCGCATTTGTGACACAAGACACCACCGGCGCCACCACCTCGATCGAAACATCGAGCAATTGCTCGATGAGGCCATGAAACGTATTGAAGCTCTTGAGAAGCACCGCCAAATCTATCAACGTCCTTGATCGTCGGTTCCAAGATGGAGAATCTTAACTTCGATGAAGTCAGATGCTATAGAAGCGAATTAAAAGATGCGGTTGAATGGGCAATGAAGGCTCCATTACTTCAACATTTAAAGACTTGCCAATCTCGACATGAGATCGCTCTTCAAAGAATGTATGACGCAGGAGAGCATTTGGACAACACTCATAAGAAACTATACGAGGCACTCGAAGAATCGATAAGGCATGATGATTATCAGCAGTTTGTAGAGGATATACGTGAAAGGGAGGGTAAGAAGAAAAGAAGGACTGTACTGATGGCAACAATGTCTAGAGGCCCCAAGTCTCCACCGCCTCCTCCACCTCCAACTGGTGGAGTAGGAACATCTAGAGCTGGTGGATCTTCCGGTACTACCACTAGTCACAAGGCAAACCCACCTACACCTCCACCAAAAACTCAGAATCAAACCGGATCTTCAAGTGGCCAAGGATCTCAAAAGACGTCTACAGCATGGACCACCGTTGACTCTGTGTTTTCACCAACCATCTCCTCTATTCCTCAAGAGCAAATGCTTAACGAAGAGTCGACGCTTGCTCAAGAGTCAATCAAGAAGATGACGTTTCCACCAAGCATATACCCAAAGTTACAGAAGAAGAAGATTGGTGGGACGCTTATATTGGGGGTAAATGCATCAAAACGTCTAGGGCTGCATCCTCAAAGGACATGTCTCAAAGCTGGCACATCAAAGATAAACCTCAAACTCCTGAACCTTCATGGTCTATTCCTGAGTCTGACTCAATAATCTCAGACAACAATTGGGCAACTACCATCATGACTAACTATGAAGCTCTAGCAGAAGACTCACTTCTTCACTTCACAGGGGATATGGGTAGCTTTATGAAGTGGTTAAGTGATAAGAAGGGAATTTCATCAATCAACTCAAAGATCTTGAAGGCCCAAAGATTTGAAATTGTCAATATCTTTCACTGATGCCACAAACCTTCACCGTGATGGAAGAATGCCATAAAATGCTGAATGATCAAGTCAGTGAGCATATCAGTCGTTTTGATGTGAACAAACCTCTTCCTCTCGGTGGTGAACCAAGACAATTGCCAATCCAATCAGAGTTCTTCTTCAACCATGACCTAGATTATCTATGTGCCCGAACGGCAGAAAGAAAACCAGCTTTATCAATTTCTAAGATGAAAGGTGCTACCTACATAGATCCGGGTCTTGAGCAGATGGTACCTGATCAATTCTGGACAGACAATGAACAAGTGTATGACATCGCTGCTTCGTACAACATTTCTCATTGGTGGTTCAAGAAGAAGAAATTCTACATTGATAGACATGGTGCTGAAAAAAGACTCAAAGCTGTTCGATCCAAGCTGCGTATTCTAAGTGTTGTCAGTGTAGAGATCTTCTCAATCTATGGCTATGATTATCTGAAGAAGATTGTTCTTCGAAGAGCAGACTTGAAAGATCATGTTATAGAAGAAAATGACTTCAAACATTTGCTGCCAAGTGACTTTGAAGATCTATATCTTCTGAACCTCCAAGGACATCTATACCATCTACCTATTCGTGAAAAGAAGGCTCTTCTGTCAATCTTTGGATAAGGGGCTTAGTCATTCGACAAAGAGTTGGTGATTTTCAACTAGGCGTGGAAAGCTACCGACTCAGTCAATCTAACAAGACCACAATGGGAAGCCTCAGACATGAATTTTGTCACGACTATATACATTGACACCCCTAAAGCAGCCTTGTTTACCGATATAGATCAAGAATGCTAATGAGGTTGTGCGAGCTATACAAGTTCAATGATGGTGCACTCAAGATGGTAGAAGAAGAATTGAACTCAAGGGTGAAGGAAATCAAACTTGACTTGAAGCCGTGGAATAAAACAAGATTCCGGTCTCGAAAGGATTTGAAGAAGTGTGAAGAGTTCATTGCTACGATCGGACGAAGACTTCAGACGAGAAAGATCTTCCGCAGCCTTGAAAGTTTTGTGGGTGGTAGATTACGTGAAGGTCATTACAAGCTACTGCACAAAACTGAATGAAGACATCTTCCTGTAGTAGTTTTGTTATGTATCAAGATCTATGTAATGTGGTGATTGTACTATGAACAACTATAACTATAATGTATATAGTAGTGATAGGTTATGGATTGTAGTTCCCCTTTTATTCTACTTGCATCAAATAAAACCTAACACATTTTTCTCCAACAAGTTTTGTTTCTTACATATTTAAATCACTTGAGATCCAAAATCTCAAATGATTTGAAATTTTTGATCGGGGGAGAAAATGTGATATAAATATGCAATCGGATAAAAGGTGACCAATTTGTCTCAAAGTGCATACTGCTCTCTAATATGTGCTAAACTCTTTTCGAATCTCAAAGCATATATTGAGGGGGAGCATTTTTTTTAAAGGAAAATAAACCTTCAAGGTACAAATACTTATATATTTCAACATAAAGTACCTTGATTGATTTTCTAACGGTTTCTGTGTGGCAATATGATCATGAATGTACTTCTAACAACTATTTCCTCTTTGTGCAAAACAATTTCAGAATTTTATATGCACATGTTGAGGGGGAGCAATTCTTTTGAAAACCACATCCTTTTCCAAAAACGTCTTTAACTAAGTATGAAAAATACTAATCTTGACTGGGAAAGTGATGTTGATATCTTTTAGAAATTATTGATCAAAGAATCGAATCTTTCATTCTTAAATCTGAGATTTTCAAGTCCTCTTGCCTCCATGTACTAAAACCATTTCAAATATATACGATGCACATGTTGAGGGGGAGCTTTTTCTAAAAATATCAAAAACAATTCAGGTGCAAATTTTTTTGATCATGTATCACAAGTACTTGAATTAATTTTTGAAATGGTTTTCAATTGGTTCCAATGACAGAAGAACAATACCAAAAAGTCCGACCAAATTTACTTTATGTATGGAGATATAAGGATGGTTAGGTTAGGTATTCGTTCCCACGATCCCGCCGAGTCAAGGGATCTACCAGTGGACAATCCACTAGATAGTGTAGAGTCCATAGGTATGATGATAAAAGGAGAAAATTGAGATATGGGAAGAGTGCGGACTGAGATAGAGCTAGAACTGGAATAAACCCAACAAGGTTCTAGTAATGAAGTCTCGTAAAGAAGGGGGTTGAAGAATGAAAAAGAATTGAATGTGAAAAGGTGAAAAGAAATTGCCCCCAATAATTCAACCTTAGGGCAGAAACGGGTTCAACTCATATAATGGTCGCTACTAAGGTAACATATTGAAGACAAGACGTCATAGACCCAGGGACGCACTGCACTAAACTTCCCAAGCTACTCAAGTTCCTCTTAAAAGGGCTTGTCTTCCTTCTCACAGGAACCTATCGACTTTCGCTGAGAGATTGTTGATATTGAAGAAGGAGACCCTCTCCCTAGTCTCCGGCATAGGAAACCAAATGTGCACAACTGAGTCTAGAGCCAAGAGATCATCCACAATATCTCATTAGGACACAAAATCAATGAAGACTCACTATTTCACACAATGTGGAAAGTGAGAATATATCTTTAGAGTCCTACGCATTATCCTTGTGGTATTGCCAGAACATCTGAGTGATATGTTCACATATTCACGATGAAGATGGAAAACCTTCTAGAGCCAACATCAAACCAGCTCTTGGTAGGTGACATGTGAGATCTATTCAATAGATCAAACTTGTGACAAATGGATAGAAACGATGAGAGGCTTATATTGAATCAACCCTTGGGAAATGGATTGATGGATACCTTTGAAAAATCGGTTGTGCTTAACATTCTTTTCTCTAGCACATCGACTGTGTATTAATATTTCAAAAATTAAAGGTGTTTATGATTGATAATTGATTTTCCTTAAAACCTTCATTGTATTGCAAAACACTTTATATTAAGCGCATACCGATTGTTTTTCAAATCACTTTTCATCAATCGGTGAATCTCAATTAGTTCACTCACTGTTGTCTTCTTTGAGACGTCCGATTTGAGAACAGCTAGAACAACTGCAAAAACCTGTCAAGGAGATTCGAATTATAACCCATCACGGTAGTACTTGTTCGATCAACGGGGAACCGGGCGGTGTACCTCAATTCAACAAAATTGATCAAAGACACTTTCGTGCGCTTATTGCTAACAAGCTGTTGTATGCGTGTACACCCAACGCTTGTAGCTGATCGAATTGAGAGGTCAATACATAGCCGCATGCTCACACAACACATTCATTTCTAAAGAAATCATGATAAGTGCATCAAATACTCTGATATTTACACTCCATGCATCTGCTACGCTGTTGCAAATATCTTGAATCATCTAAAGCTTCCGCTACTCTGATGAGAAGAAATCATGATCCAGAATGTGAGCATGTCGGTCCATTTGTCACAACACCACATGAAGGTAACGCAACAAAGGGTGATGCTGAGATCTACTGTGGCTGATGATCTCAAATAAAGCTCGAAGGTCATCAAGATATGGATCAACCCTATAACCTCCACTTAATGTACAAAGTAGTTGGACTATGAAGAAATCACCACAAAAACACAATGATTGAATATTTTGATGAATTGAAGTCTACGAGCTCAAGACTGATGATTAATTAGAATGCTAGGATGCAAAATGTAAATCATGGGGAGACCTCCCT
>OU343222.1:244327672-244385983 GCA_910596185.1 Chrysanthemum makinoi | reverse complement strand
AATGCACTAGCAGTATTCATGGATCTCATGAATCGGGTATGTAAGCCATACTTGGACAAGTTTGTGATAGTATTCATCGGTGACATTCTCATATACTCCAAAAGCGAAGAAGAACATAAAGATCATCTGAGAACGATTTTAGATTTGTTCAAGAAAGAGAAGTTGTGCATAAAAAATTCTCTAAATGTGAATTCTGGATTCAGTCAGTACAATTCCTTGGGCATGTTATCGATAGCACAGGTCTACATGTTGATCCCGCTAAAATTGAGGCTATCAAGGATTGGCCAACACCTACGACACCTACATAAATTCGTCAATTTCTAGGTTTGGCCGGTTATTATCGAAGGTTTATTGAGGGATTTTCCTCAATAGCCAAACCTTTGACTACGCTAACTCTGAAAAAGAAGAAGTACATCGGAGCGAAGATGAAGAAGAAGCTTTCCAAATCCTAAAATAAAAACTTTGTAGTGCCCCTATTCTAGCATTGCCAGATGGGATCGAAGATTTTGTTGTCTATTGCGATGCTTCACACCAAGGATTAGGAGCCGTACTCATGCAACGAGAAAAAGTCATGGCTTATGCTTCACGACAACTCAAGAAACATGAAGAAAACTACAATACTCATGACTTGGAGTTAGGAGAAGTAGTCTTTGCACTTAAGATCTGGAGACACTATCTATACGGTACTAGATGTATTGTGTTTACCGACCACAAAAGTCTCCAACACATTCTCGATCAAAAGGAATTAAACATGAGGCAACGACGATGGTTAGAATTGCTGAGTGATTATGATTGCGACATTCGTTATCATCCAGGAAAAGCCAACGTAGTAGCAGATGCCCTGAGCCGGAAGGAAAGGGTTAAACCTCTACGAGTTCGAGCTTTAGTCCTAACCATCAACTCAAATTTCCCTGCTCAAATACACAATGCTCAAGCCAGGCAAGTGAAACAACAAGACATTGAGAAGGAGAAATTGGACGGCATGATACAGAAGAAATTTGAAACCCGTTCTGATGGAACTTTATGCTTCAAGGAGGAAGTTGGTTACCATTTTATGGTGGCTTACGAGATTTAATCATGCTTGAATCCCACAAATCCAAATATTCGTACATCCGGATCGATAAGATGTATCATGATCTAAAACTACTCTATTGGTGGCCAAACATGAAAGCCGACATTGCCACCTACGTCAGTAAATGCCTTACTTGTTCCAAAGTAAAGGCCGAACAACAAAAACCATCCGGTCTCTTACAACAACCGAGATTCGATATGGAAATGGGAACGAATCACAATGGATTTTATCACTAAACTCCCAAAGGCATCCAACGGTTATGACTCCATCTGGGTCATAGTGGATCGTCGCACAAAGTCCGCACACTTTATACCAATTAAAGAGACTTACAAGATGGATCGGCTGACTCGACTTTACGTCAAGGAAATAGTCTCAAAACACGGTGCACCAATCTCTATCATATCTGACCGAGATGGTAGATTTACCTCAAACTTCTGGCAATCACTCCAAGACGCCTTCGGAATAAACCTAGACATGAGTACAGCGTATCACCCTCAAACCGATGGTCAGAGTGAGCGAACCATTCAAATGCTTTGGAAGACATGCTTCGAGCTTGTATAATCGACTTTGGAAAAGGATGGGATAACCATTTACCATTGGTCGAATTCTCCTACAATAACAGTTATCACGCGAGTATCAAGGCAGCACCCTTTGAAGCACTTTACGGTCGAAAGTGCCGATCGCTTGTCTGGCTGGGCGAAGTGGGAGATGTTCAACTCACGGGTCCAGAACTCATTCGTGAAACAACTAAGAAAATCATACAAGTCAAAAATCAGTTACAAAAAGCAAGAGATAGACAAAAGAGTTATGCCGATGTACGACGCAAACCTTTGGAATTCCAAGTTGGAGCCAAGGTTATGCTAAAAGTCTCACCTTGGAAAGGTGTCATACGATTCGGTAAACCTGGAAAACTAAACCCACAATACATAGGTCCATTCAAAATCCTAGCCAGGGTTGGTCCAGTGGCATACAAACTTGAGCTCCCATCGGAACTCAGTAATGTACATCCCACTTTTCATGTATCCAACCTAAAGAAATGTTTATCCGATGAATCATTAGTTATTCCACTAGACGAACTCAAACTCAGCAATGATCTTCACTTCATTGAACAACCTATGGAGATCATGGACCGAGAGGTCAAACAACTAAAACAGAGTCGAATACCAATTGTCAAAGTTCGCTGGAACTCCCAACGTGGCCTAGAATTTACATGGGAACGAGAAGACCAAATGCGTTGAAAGTACCCTCACCTTTTGAAGGAGCATCAACGTCAAGTAACAATTAAATCACGAGGACGTGATTTCTCCAACGGGGGGAGACTGTAACCACTCGCACTTTCAGGTTATATTTCATTTTCGAGAATTTACTATTCACTTTTACTATTCACATTTACTATTCATTTTCACTATTCATCCGTAACATTTTTATTTCACATTCTCGTAAGATAAATTATTTTAGTAATATCCTGAGAATTCGACAATCGTTAGATCATCTTCGTAAAAGTTATAAAGAAAACATCGTTATAAAGTTTCATTTTTGACGGTCCACCGTTTAAACATCACGCGCTTAACGAAAATCAACTCTGATAATTTTTCTAACATCAGATAAATTCTTGGATCAGTCATGGTTAATTTGAGAATTTTCAAGATTTATTTTTGATTCCAATGCCAAACCGTCAAGTTATCTCACACAAGCTAGCCACTTGTGAATGACTAACCGTAAGAAACTTAAAACAGTTCAGACACTGATTCGCTGATAATGAAGGCTTAAGGGTATGTGTGTACGGATAAAACCTCAATATCGATATCAAAAATAATCACGAAGATAGATTCAAATTCTTTTAGGAAAAAGAATAATAAACCAAATCCCGTGTGTGATCGTTGATACGGATTAGTCAACCCGAATCGTTTCCCAACGAGGCGTGAATTGCCAACGTCGTTTTTGGTTTGGAATTTAATGCTCGATGTTTTGATTTGTTTGATTGATTTTATTAAACTACGAGAATAGGGAAAGTAATTAAGGGAATCTATTTTACGGGAAATCCTAATGCAAAATTACTAAAACGTAATTAACGAAACGTAATTAAAAAGCAACTACGTCTAAATTATATCCTAAAAATGCCTAAAATTACTTTTACTCTAGAAATGTAATGTGAAAACTATTTTAGAATTAAAACTATTTTTCTGATTTTCTGGATTTTATTAAAATTAAAAACTAATTTTTAACTTTTAAAACTAAGTTAAAATACTAAAAATTATGAAAATCAAAGGAAAAATATGAAACTATTTTTATAAAATCTAAAATATCCTAAGAGAATTTTCAAAACTATTTTTTTAATTTTCTGATTATTTTTCTATTTTCTACAAATTTAAAACTATTTAAATCTAATTTAAATTGTGAAAAATACCAAATA
This sequence comes from Chrysanthemum makinoi, assembly GCA_910596185.1. Classification (NCBI taxonomy): domain Eukaryota; kingdom Viridiplantae; phylum Streptophyta; class Magnoliopsida; order Asterales; family Asteraceae; genus Chrysanthemum; species Chrysanthemum makinoi. The sequence goes on along the minus strand of OU343222.1, from coordinate 244,382,498 downwards.
AAAGGGGAAAAATAGGGAAAAATATATATATTTTTTTGTATTTTACTTAAACTGAGAAAATTGAAAAATTATTTTTTGGAACTTTTTCTTAATTATTTACAATAAAAGCTATTTAAAAGTGATTAAAAACTGTTTTTAATTAAGAAAAATAGCAAACAGTGACTAAAAATTATGAAAAACTCAGGAAAATTCTAAAATATTAATCTAAATGTATGAAAAATATAAAATATGAGGTTTATGTGAGAGATATGAGGGCTGCAGTGTAACTGATTGGTAAATAAGCACTTGAAATTAAGCAAATAAGCTCTAAATAGCACCAACTGATTACAGAAGCTAAATAATACTAAAACTACTCTAAATCAACCATTTTCAACTACTCCTAACCTCTAATCAGCAGTCTACCTAGATTTAAGCTAATAATCTACTCTTATCCAAACAGCTTTTGACCCTACTTGAGCTGTTGCACCAGCTTATTAATAAGCTCAAAGGAAAAACCAATTATGCAGTCCTCAAGACCACCAAGCAAACTATGACTAAACCAATTTTTAGGCTCTAACTCTCTGAAATGAGTTAAATGCAAAGGCTGCAAGTTGGCCTGATTCACACTCAGTTTTGCTGAGTGTGAACAGGATAGAATAAGCTGAATTGAACAGCTGATTTGAAGATTAAAAGGACTTGATAAGACTTGACAAAAAGCCGTTTCCAATACTAGACCAAATGAATTTGTAAATCCCAAAGTTACACTAGATTTGGATTAAAATTGAACTTGTGAGAGATCAAATAAGTTTTGCAAAAACTGAAAATCTCACTTTTGACTTTTGAAAACAGGTTTGAGAAGTTTGACTTTGATGAGATTTGATCCAAAGTAGTGAACTGATTTTGATGTTATTAGACTAATGATGATGACAGCAAGCTAGATCTACTTGTTTAAAGCCTATATGCAAATTTATCTCTACTGATTTTAACAGTAATGAAATCAAAAGGCAGTTTCACTATGATTTTGACCTTATGAATGTTTGGATGCAATAACAAGACTGATATGTATGAACTAGACCTTATTAAACCTACAGCAACAAAACTAATCCACTGAATCAACCTTTATCACAGAAAACAGATATGATCCAAACACTCTTTATATATCTCAACTATGCAATCTACAAAGAAAGTTCTAACCTAATCACAGATTATCATTAAAAACAGATCCAACAGTAATTTTTCAGCTAAATCATGCAGATATTACAACTAAAATATAAACTAAAACAGTAATTGCAATTTGACAGAATTGAAATAAGCTATCACTTACAAGAAGTCCTAGCCACAATGGCTTGCCAATTAGACCAAAGTAACCACTATGCTAAAATCTCAGCCCCAAAACAATACATTAAACCCAATCCAAGCTCCATATCAGCAATCCATTCCATTTCCATGATCAAATCAGCAATTCAGAACCAAACAGTAACCATTGACTTAATTTGATTGAAAACTATTTTGAGAGTAAAACTTGAGTAAAGACCTTGATAAGTAATCAATAAGCTAATGATAAGCTTATAAGAGCTTATACTAAACTGATTTGCTCTTAAGTGCAGATTCAAGACATTTTTTATTTTTCAAGTATTTTTCTTATTTTTTTGATTTTTTTGTTTTTGAGAAATTTAAGTACTAACAAGCATTAACTAAATAACTGAATATCAAAATTGATTTGAGATACAATGAATCAGTAATCAAAAACTGAATTAACACAAAACTAAACAAATTTTATAAATGAGAATTTTGGTTACAAAAAGTGAAATACGAAAATTAACTAAAACATTGAAATTAAAATACAAAGATTACTACTCTCTACTCTCTACTATACTACTTTATCTCTCTAAAAAACTACACACTAATCTCTGATGAATACGGGGCTTTATATATTTGAGCTTGAGCCTTGGAAACTTCTCGAAACTGCAAATGTGTGCTTCTTTGAGTCATTTACAGCCCTTTGATCAAATCCCACGTATCCCAAATGATATCAACCCTTGGATTAGATCATCCACGCTATTTCGACCAATGAGAGAACAGATATTGAGATGTTGCACGCGGATAGCTGACCTGGCAGTGCCCATGTGTCAGGGGTGTCAGAAGAAAGTACAATAATACCCTTAATTGTGGTTAAATTGACCAATTGACCAAGGGTAATTTTTAGGGTTCATGGGTTTACCAGTATTGGGGGTAAAAAGGGCGGGTGAGGTTTTTTTATTGTTTTTCAAGTTCTTTGACCGGGTTTGGGTTGGGTTGACCGGGTAATACACCGGGTAATGGTTTAACATTAAAAACGTGGGTATTGGGCTTGGACCGGGTAATTTCATTTTGGGCCAAGAGTTTAGATATGGACTTTGGATTTAATTTGAACTATTTAACATATCAAGGACCAAAAGTGTATAATCTGAAAATCCAGGGACCACAAATGTAAATCTGAAAATCTCATTCAAGGGCCTTTCTTGTCATTCTTCAATAAACCAAGGGTTGAACTTGTAAATTCTGAAATTTGAAGGATCACTTTTGCCAAAAGCTCAAAGTTCAGGGACTAATCTTGACATTTCTTCAAACTTGATAAAAACTTCCAAAAATCATCCTCAGAGAATAAAATCTTCCAAAATGCACAATCCCGACCTTACGGCTTAGCTCAAACTCTCTTGATCTCTCGTGCTCGGATTTACATCTGATTTGGCTCCTTTTTGTGTGTTTTTACATATCCGTACACTGAAAGCATAAACTCAAGAAAACCACAAATATTAGCAATAAACGGCTCTTTCTTGGTTGTTTTGGGTCAGTTTTGATAATGAAAAGGTATGTGTTTTAGCACATACCAAAATACCCCATACGAGACCATTGTCGTTGTCCTCACGCATAATGCAATCAACTCACGCTTCTAAAACCAAGGATTTCAATCTCTTTCTACTAAACCTATGAAGAAGTAGCAAAGATTCCTCAAAAGAGATTAAGAAAGCCTTAATTCTAAAAACGCCCCGTTTACCTTTTAATTCATATGTATAGATATTACGGTTAAGCACATTCCGGTTATGAGTGACGGTTTGTTGAACTTTCATGTCGATCAATAACTCCAACATTTTTTAAACGACACGTTAGGATCACGGAGTAGAAAACACAACACAGCGTGAAGTGACCATACGGATAGAATACATCGTTCCTGATTTTTCACAAGTCCCAAACTAAGCGTAAAACCGAAATCATTGTTACATACGACTCTAGATGCTAACACTACCCATGGAAGTTACTTGTGTAATTACCTTTTGTTCCCATTTTCCTATTTTCCTCTAGATTTTTTTATTTTTGTGAGAAATGAATTTCTCCAAATTTCTCGTTTCGATAAGAATTAATCCGATAAAGATATAAAGCTAAGTCGATAATTAGTTATCCGCCTTCTCTCAAGAACCATTGTCCCAAAAATGAGGTCCACATCAAGGAATTTTTATTCACTTATACTTGATTTTTTTCATTTTTTTCTTCAATAATTTATATATATATATATATATATATATATATATATATATATATATATATTTTAACTTGAACGAACTTTTACTTGTATGAGCTATGAACTACGGAGCTTCACGGGGTAATTCCAAGACTATAGGCTTCATGAAATGAGGATCCCGGGTGGCTAGGCTAAGACCTCACTCAATCCCGGCTAAAGATCCAAGGGTCCGATCTCGACACCGCAGCTCATAACTTTTCTTATTACATTTCACTTATCACTTATTTCTTATTTATTACGGATCCTTGATGTGTACCCAATTTTTAAAACAAAGATTCTTTTAAGAAGATAAAGAACTAACTATCGCCAAAAACTCAACATCTCTAATTATTCATAGACAGATATGGGGTGAAACAATTTTGTGGGAACAAAAAGCCATAAGTACCTTCGATGGGCTCTAAAGAGAACCAACTACTCCACGCTTAGCATCTAAACTCATAATTAACTCTATCATTTCTCGATCTCCGCAAATTTAAAATCCCAAATAATGAGATCCGCGGATGCTTAGCCGATAATTTTTAGATTATCTATGGTTAAGGGAACAAGCTAGGGCTCAACACGCCCGGTCAAGTCAGAATTCCATTCCTACTCTCACCAGCGGAAAGTCAACAAGGTGTCAAAATATATATTAACTTAGCAAATGCTTCGTCTAAATGAAATCAAGTCATGCATATTTAAAATCACTCAGGGAAACTTGCAAATCCTTGGCTTTGTGAGCTAAAATTCGCATTTTATAGCTTCTTGACTAAGAGATTAGCAAACTTTTCAATCAAAAAGACTTAACAAAAGCTTAAAAATTTTAAAATTTTCTCATATATAGCACAATTTTTTTCATTTTCTAAGGAAAAACGGGGTTGCGAGAGAACACGACAAAAATAAGCAAGTGCGGTCAAATCAAATCGAAGATTACCCTACCCCAGACTAGAACGAAACATTGTCCTCAATGTTTTAAAGCAAGGGTATCAACGAAAATCTAAAAGTCGTTTATTAAGTATGCTCAAAGATAAACGTTAGTCGATAAGATTAGGATATCGGATTTCCATCAGCAACGATCATGAAACTCGAGTGTAGAAAAGACAAACTTCGAGCACGAGAGTCTTCATATCGGGAATATCCTAAACACAACATCACAAACAACCAAACACGAGAAATCGAAGAGGCTAACCCCTTCACGTCACTTATTAGAAAATAGAAAGAAAATAGAAGAATAAGCATGGGGTGCCTCCACCTCCCGCGTCTGTTTTTGGTTCCGAGTCAAGCTTGACTTGTCCCCAAATTCATTTGTCCTTGGGGAAGAAAACGGTAGAGATACCAGGGTCAAATACGGTGTCCTCATTCCCGAAAGAATGAGACTGGGTGGGTTGGGAGGGAAAGAAAATGTCGGGCTCAAGCACATAAAGAATGACTCCTCCCAAACTCACATAAGGCATATGAATGATCGATCCATCATCCGTGGTTTTTGGGCGGACGAAGGGATGAAGGATCGATAAGAGAGTACTCCAAAGAAGTCGGGAGCTCATGGTATAGAAAGGTGTGACTCAAAGGCTTATCAACGAAGACATCCAAGAGAGGATCCTTATCTCGAATGACATTTTTAGCATAAAACTCATCAACGTATCCCGGTTGAAAATCTTGTCCCTGAGAGAGAAGGAGATCAAAGTGTCATCTATGTGAAAATCCTCACACAAGAGAGGAATCGCCGGCTAAAAATAATATTGGACCTCAGGATCAACAAGTTCATCTGTCGACAACTTCACTTCCTTATCTTTTTTTGGAAAAAACGGATCATCGTATTTTTCTTCATCCTCAGAGAAAATCGAGTTGGTAAGAGCAAGTTCATCGGTGAACTTCTCGAAGTAAATCGACGGATCTTGATTTAACAAATATTCAATTTCGCGTAAATCAGCTCTAAAATCAAAGACGTTATCCTCACTTCCCGGTGGAAGAGGATCCATGCGAGCGAGTTCATCGGCGAACTCCTCGAGAAGTAAATCAATGGAAGAATCCTTGAGCTCGGGTTCCGAAGGATTAGTAGACAGCTTGACTTCTTTAATAACTTTTGCTTCCGGAGGGATATAAGAATCCCCGTAAAGCATTTTTTCAATCAAACGAATATCTCCCTCGATGTCGATGTCAGCATTATCAATTTCCGGTGAAACTGAATCACTTTTCAAATAAGCCTCGATTTCTTCCATGATAGAATCATCCTCCTCAGAAAGTATCGAGTCGGTAGGAGTAAGTTCATCGGTGAACTCCTCACTTTCTTTGTCAAAGAGTTGATTTTCAAAAATTTGAGTATAGTCAGAATCGAATTCAAACAAGGGATTCGTGAATGTCGTTTTGAAAGATTCTGGATCGAAAGATGTCTCAAAAGAAGGTTCCATGATTTCAGAAGAAGGAATGGGATTGCTACTCAAAGAAAACTCGACGTTCTTAAGTTCAACACTACAAACAGAAATCGGAGGTGGGACAAGTGGTGTGCTCTTAGAGCTAGCATTTTCCACCACAACCGTTGTAGTCTCCTTTTCTAATTTCTTCCTTTGCTCAGCACGTATCGTTGACAAACTCTTAACCGTAAAACGTGAAAGGCTCGGATCAATTCTTGATGGTTTAGGCTCAACTTTTTGAACCACCGGAGGTTGGACGTTTTTGGTACTTCCGTTGTTAGTAGGAATTCCCGGGTCCTTTGTCACCTCGGTGTCATTAATTTTGGCCACATCATTTTGGTTGGTTAGAGATTTAGAAGTATGGTTAACATTGAACGCGGACTTCATTTCCTACTCGTAAAGTGATCTCTCCTTCATATACATCAATCAACGCATGTCCCGTCCTTAAGAAACTCCTTCCGAGAATTAAGGGTACTTGAGGATCGGCATCGAAATCGACTACAACAAAATCAGCGGGGAAATCGAACTTCCCCACTTTGACAAAGACATCCTCGGCTATACCCTTTGGTTTTGTCGTAGTACGGTCGGCTAGCTCGAGGGTCATACATGTTGGGGTAAGTGGGGGTAATGAAAGCTTTATAAATTGATTTCGCATCAAATTTATGCTGGCTACCAAGATCGGCCAAGGCGAACCTGAATAATTCCTTGAAAATCACATGGAATAAGGAACTTGCCGGGGTCTCCTAACTTTTTGGGAAGTTTCTTGAGGATAACCAGAACAATTCTCATTCGAGAGATGTCGTAGCAAGCTCATATAGTTTCTCCTTGTTCGTAAGCAATCCCTTAATCGTAGAAGCAAGTTTAGGCATCAAGAGAAGGGCATCCGCAAAGCTGATCTCCACATTCAAGTCTTTGAAGATTTGGAAAACGTTCCATTTGATGATTAGACTTTTCTCGAAGCGTTTGATCTTTAAGACGAGACGGATATGGGATAGACGGTTTCTGATTAGCTTTCTTCACATTCACGGGAGCATCTTCGGGCTCAGAATCTTGGACAACCATGGGTTGGACATTCTCAGTACTCCCCTTATTAGTAGGAAGCACCGGGTCCTTTGTCACCCCGGTCTCACGGTTCACCACATGAGACGGAGAAGAAGTGGTAGGAACCGTGGGTCCAGCGTAAGCTACACCACTTCGGGTAGTGATTGCTTTCATGTCACTTCTTGGGTTTGGAATTGTGTTACTTGGGAGAGAACCGGAACTCGAGGGTTGACTCATTTGGCACAAAACAGCATTCAACATACTCTCAAGTTTATTCTGCGAAGCATCCATCTTGTTGTTCTGAAGTCGAATTTCGTTCTTAAACTCATTGCTTTGTCTAGTTAACGAAGATTGAAATTCATTTCTCAAACTTGAAATCTGGGTTTTCATGGTTTGGATGGTAGCATTATTGTTCTGAACGTAATTCGAGAATTCATTAGAGGTAAAAGGTGGAGCTTGATAGCTTGAATTTTGATATCCTTGATTCGGGTATTGATTTGGTGGGGCTTTGAATTGGTTTTGAACATTTGGTCCACGAACTTGATTCTGATTAAAACGAGTCTGATTGTTCGATTGAGAAAATCCCGGAGGTCCCATTTGATTACTAATACGAGGATTTGGTTCAACTTGAGGACGGTATTGGTTACCTCCGGTTATGGTATTAGCATCGAAAGGATTACTATCGGTGGCGGTACAATTGTAGTAAGCATGCGGGCCACCACAAGTAGTACAAGTCGATTCCACCACTTTGACTTGAGCGGGTGGAGAAGAATTAACCTTAGTGGTCTTAATATTAACCAAAGCCTGAATCATATCCGTAAGCTTATCAATCTTAGCATCGGTGCTAGACGTATTTTCGTAAGACGAGGACGATGGTGTAACACTCATTCGGGAAGCAACCGATTTGCTACGTGAGGTACGAACCTTAGATTTGTTCTCAATAATCAACAAGGCATCTCTCGTTGATCGGGTCAACAAATTACCACCCGCGGCGGCATTGAGAGAGTCTTGATCAGCCTCATTCAAACCGTTATAAAACGTATCAAGTTGGTGCAACTCAGAAAAACCATGATGGGGACATTGCCTAAGCAAATCTTTGAATCGGTCCCATGCCTCACTAAATGATTCATCAAATCTTTGTGTGAATTTCGTTATTTCATTTTTTAAGCTTGTTGTTTTAGATGGTGGGAAGAATTCGTTCACGAATTTTGACACTAAATTCTCCCATGTGGTTATCGATCGGGGGGTAGTTTCTCGAGCCAAATCCGGTGCGCTCCCTCAGTGAAACGGGAAGAGTAGAAGCTTGATAGCCTCTTCCGGAACGTTACGGTACTTGATCGTAGACGTGAGCTTGTTGAATCGTCGGATATGAGAGTGAGGATCGTCTCTCTCAAATCCGTAAAATTGGCTTGAGGAAACCAAATTTATCAATCCGAGTTTAAGCTCAAAGTTATCGGCAACGATTTCTGGGACGACGATGGCTTCTCCATAACCCTCGGTGGGTGCTTGGAGTTGCTCTAGCATAGATCGGTTGTCCTCTGCCATTTCGACAATGGCGGTAGTCGGATTAGTTCGAATCTCGGGTTCGACTAATGGAGCACGTCTATTTCGCTTTCTCGGAATTGTAGCGCTTCACGTGATCGGTCTGTAGTTATTAGAACGAGTGCGCATGCACTTTCAAAAACCAAGGCAATTAAAACGAACGGTATTCGAAAACACAGTGAACTTAACCAATAATCCCAAGTGAATAAATCACCTCTATAAGACAAACGCACAAGCGCGCGGAGAAGCTTTTAGGTCAGAGAAGCTTAAAACCCGCTTCTTTTTCCGCAATTTAATGTCAGGCTGTCCTTATACCCACCACACAGTTTGTTTATCAAATAGAAATAAATCGACTCACAAGCGACACAAAGGCAAGTTTTTGATCTTTAGTTCGGGAACTTATTAATGATAACACCTCTGTTGAGAATGTTATATAATTGATGTCTTCTATTTATTAGCAAAAACACAAGAGAAAATCTTTTGTATTTTTAATATGATATATATATATATACAAAAGAAAAAGGAAAATATTTTTTACTTTTTTGATTTATAGAAAAATAGTAACTTGACGAATGAAGGATCTCGAGTCACTAATCGTCAAACCTCAAACGATATTGTAGTGACACAACCTCCCACGGCAATGGCAGCGCAAAATTTGATTCCAACGCCAAACCGTCAAGTTATCTCACACAAGCTAGCCACTTGTGAATGACTAACCTTAAGAAACTTAAAACGAGTTCGATTCGATTCGGCGATAATGAAGGCTTAAGGGTATGTGTGTACGGATAAAACCTCAATATCGATATCAAAAATAATCACGAAGATAGATTCAAATTCTTTTAGGAAAAAGTATAATAAACCAAATCCCGGTGTGATCGTTGATACGGATTAGTCAACCCGAATCGTTTCCCAACGAGGAGTGAATTGCCAACGTCGTTTTTGGTTTGGAATTTAATGCTCGATGTTTTGATTTGTTTGATTGATTTTATTAAACTACGGGAATAGGGAAAGTAATTAAGGGAATCTATTTTACGGGAAATCCTAATGCAAAATTACTAAAACGTAATTAACGAAACGTAATTAAAAAGCAACTACGTCTAAATTATATCCTAAAAATGCCTAAAATTACTTTTACTCTAGAAATGTAATGTGAAAACTATTTAATAATTAAATCTATTTTTTAAGATTTTTCTGGATTTTATTAAAATTAAAAACTAATTTTTAACTTTTAAAACTAAGTTAAAATACTAAAAATTATGAAAATCAAAGGGAAAAATATGAAACTATTTTTATAAAATCTAAAATATCCTAAGAGAATTTTCAAAACTATTTTTTTAATTTTCTGATTATTTTTCTATTTTCTACAAATTTAAAACTATTTAAATCTAATTTAAATTGTGAAAAATACCAAATAAAAGGGGAAAAATAGGGAAAAATATATATATTTTTTTGTATTTTACTTAAACTGAGAAAATTGAAAAATTATTTTTTGGAAATTTTTCTTAATTATTTGCAATAAAAGCTATTTAAAAGTGATTAAAAACTGTTTTTAATTAAGAAAAATAGCAAACAGTGACTACAAATTATGAAAAACTCAGGAAAATTCTAAAATATTAATCTAAATGTATGAAAAATATAAAATATGAGGTTTATGTGAGAGATATGAGGGCTGCAGTGTAACTGATTGGTAAATAAGCACTTGAAAATGAGCAAATAAGCTCTAAATAGCACCAACTGATTACAGAAGCTAAATAATACTAAAACTACTCTAAAGCAACCATTTGCAACTATTACTAACCTCTAATCAGCAGTCTACCTAGATTTAAGCTAATAATCTACTCTTATCCAAGCTTGACTTTGACCTACTTGAGTACTTGCACCAGCTTATTAATAAGCTCAAAGGAAAAACCAATTATGCAGTCCTCAAGACCACCAAGCAAACTATGACTAAACCAATTTTTAGGCTCTAACTCTTTGAAATGAGTCAAATGCAAAGGCTGCAAGTTGGCCTGATTCACACTCAGTTTTGCTGAGTGTGAACAGATGAAGACAAGAATAAAAGCGAATTGACAGTGATTTGAAGATTAAAAGGACTTGATAAGACTTGACAAAAAGCCGTTTCCAATACTAGACCAAATGAATTTGTAAATCCCAAAGTTACACTAGATTTGGATTAAAATTGAACTTGTGAGAGATCAAATAAGTTTTGTGAAAATCTCACTTTTGACTTTTGAAAACAGGTTTGAGAAGTTTGACTTTGATGAGATTTGATCCAAAGTAGTGAAGCGATTTTGATGTTATTAGACTAATGATGATGACAGCAAGCTAGATCTACTTGTTTAAAGCCTATATGCAAATTTATCTCTACTGATTTTAACAGTAATGAAATCAAAAGGCAGTTTCACTATGATTTTGACCTTATGAATGTTTGGATGCAATAACAAGACTGATATGTATGAACTAGACCTTATTAAACCTACAGCAACAAAACTAATCCACTGAATCAACCTTTATCACAGAAAACAGATATGATCCAAACACTCTTTATATATCTCAACTATGCAATCTACAAAGAAAGTTCTAACCTAATCACAGATTATCATTAAAACAGATCCAACGAGAATTTTTCATTAAATCATGCAGATATTACAACTAAAATATAAACTAAAACAGTAATTGCAATTTGACAGAATTGAAATAAGCTATCACTTACAAGAAGTCCTAGCCACAATGGCTTGCCAATTAGACCAAAGTAACCACTATGCTAAAATCTCAGCCCCAAAACAATACATTAAACCCAATCCAAGCTCCATATCGACAATCCATTCCATTTCCATGATCAAATCACAATTAGAACCAAACAGTAACCATTGACTTAATTTGATTGAAAACTATTTTGAGAGTAAAACTTGAGTAAAGACCTTGATAAGTAATCAATAAGCTAATGATAAGCTTATAAGAGCTTATACTAAACTGATTTGCTCTTAAGTGCAGATTCAAGACATTTTTTATTTTTCAAGTATTTTTCTTATTTTTTGATTTTTTGTTTTTGAGAAATTTAAGTACTAACAAGCATTAACTAAATAACTGAATATCAAAATTGATTTGAGATACAATGAATCAGTAATCAAAAACTGAATTAACACAAAACTAAACAAATTTTATAAATGAGAATTTTGGTTACAAAAAGTGAAATACGAAAATTAACTAAAACATTGAAATTAAAATACAAAGATTACTACTCTCTACTCTCTACTATACTACTTTATCTCTCTAAAAAACTACACACTAATCTCTGATGAATACGGGGCTTTATATATTTGAGCTTGAGCCTTGGAAACTTCTGGAAACTGCAAATGTGTGCTTCTTTGAGTCATTTACAGCCCTTTGATCAAATCCCACGTATCCCAAATGATATCAACCCTTGGATTAGATCATCCACGCTATTTCGACCAATGAGAGAACAGATATTGAGATGTTGCACGCGGATAGCTGACACAGCGGTGCCATGTCAGTGTCAGAAGAAAGTACAATAATACCCTTAATTGTGGTTAAATTGACCAATTGACCAAGGGAAATTTTTAGGGTTCATGGGTTTACCAGTATTGGGGGTAAAAAGGGCGGGTGAGGTTTTTTTATTGTTTTTCAAGTTCTTTGACCGGGTTTGGGTTGGGTTGACCGGGTTTGGGTTGGGTTGACCGGGTAATACACCGGGTAATGGTTTAACATTAAAAACGTGGGTATTGGGCTTGGACCGAGTAATTTCATTTTGGGCCAAGAGTTTAGATATGGACTTTGGATTTAATTTGAACTATTTAACATATCAAGGACCAAAAGTGTATAATCTGAAAATCCAGGAACCACAAATGTAAATCTGAAAATCTCATTCAAGGGCCTTTCTTGTCATTCTTCAATAAACCAAGGGTTGAACTTGTAAATTTACGAAATTTGAAGGATCACTTTTGCCAAAAGCTCAAAGTTCAGGGACTAATCTTGACAATTCTTCAAACTTGATAAAACTTCCAAAATCATCCTCGAGAATAAAATCTTCCAAAATGCACAATCCCGACCTTACGGCTTAGCTCAAACTCTCTTGATCTCTCGTGCTCGGATTTGCGTTGATTTGGCTCCTTTTTGTGTGTTTTTACATATCCGTACCTGCACAAGCATAAACTCAAGAAAACCACAAATATTAGCAATAAACGGCTCTTTCTTGGTTGTTTTTGGGTCAGTTTTGATAATGAAAAGGTATGTGTTTTAGCACATACCAATTTTTATGTTACCAAATAAGCCTTGCGCTGAAAAACTAAACTTACATTTTAAACAATTCTACTTACATCCAGACTTAACGATTCCTGCACTGTGTTTCTAATATGTTTTTGACACTTTTACATTTTTTGGAAAAGTCAAACATATTTCCCTCCTCCTTTGACCATAAAGGAATTAACCTTGTACGTTCTATATTTTTGCATAAATCGCGTAACTTTTAAACTTCACAAATAAGCGTTATAGTTATCCAGCGTATGAAGAAAACCACATTTTGACATCTCATATCACTTTTAGACTAAGTTTAGTCTACTCTAAATAAATTCACGGTCGTTTCCCTGAAATTTCGTTCTTTTCCGATAAACTGCGAATTACGTGTTTTGACCCGTATTTCCAGCTTTAAAAGCAGCGTTTTGCAATGAGACTCATCACTAATTTTATATTTTAAATGGAGTATAATGATGAGTCTCATCATTCTACAAGTTTCAGTATTTTTCGATACCGGTTTTACGTTTTATGGCTTAACGACTTACGGTTGGCATTTAACGGAACCAAAACTTACTCTAAACTCAAGATATTATCAAAACTTATCATCTAAGCCTCCTAGGCACATTGAGACCGACCTAAGGGGGGGGGGGAGTCATCATATTGGTGGCTTAATCCTAACCAAGGTTCATTTTGATCATTACAAGTGTCCTAACTTAACCATGGTTAATATTTAACCCAATATATGGTTAACCAAACTTACCCTCCTATAAATAGGAAGTGAAATACATCATAAACTCCCTCACATACTGAATTTGGTCGTTCATACCCTAAAACACTCACATCTTCCATCATTTGATCTATAAACTCCAAATTTATGCAAGGAAGTTCCAAAGATCAAGCCACTACATCAAATCTCTAGCAAGTTTAAGTGATCTTCTTGGGTTTAGATCCACTCAATTCACTTAGTAATTCATCACCAAGTCTTCAATTTTGCAAGGGTGCCAAGGTGTGGAAAGCTAGCTCAATCCGAAGTCTTACGCGATCAATCAAAGTCCTATCCTTACTAAGTTACTCCTTTCTTATTGAAAGCCAAAAGTTGTAAGCAACTTATCACCACCATCATCTCATCTTTATTATTCATAATCTTAACTATTTTATGCTATATATATAGTTACTATGTTGATTCATGATGTACATATACTCAATCACTTGTTTTAATTCACATATTGTCATAAAAGTAACAAACTAGTAAACTAGTCATATTCTACACATGTGAGACCATTAAAAACAGTAACATAAGGACTTTCTAACTTACATATTATGGTAGACAAGATAAAAAGTTAAACATAGCAATTTGAATCACCCGAAATGGACAAACGAGTCAAAAGTTATAAGCAAAAGAAGTTAGCGAAACCTAAACGCCAAAACTACCATGTATAAGCTGTTTTCAGTTCTGTCTTTTTAAAAGTGGTACTTTACGCTCCAAATCATCAAAAAGTTAAAACACGAAAGTTGTCCGGAACGACGTTTTCCTTCCATAATGTAGAACCTCGGACCTTGAAAACGCATAAATAGGCCAAAATCTTTCAAAAACAAACTGCTGTAAATATAGTCTCACAACTATACTTTTGTCACAACTAAAAGCAAACCAAGAGGCCTGATTGCCATAAGCCAAGACCACGGCTACGGCTAAGGCCAAAGCTAAGTCTCAAGACCATGGTAGTCAAGACCAAAGTCACGGAAAGGCCATGGCTAAAGCCTCAAGGCTTGTTTCAAACGACGAGAACTTGTAAAAACTAGATAGTTATTAAAACATGATAAACTTTATGTTATAACAATCTTCAGTCAAAACATATGTTGTATTTACTAAGTGCTACAATAGTAGGGAGCTTCATGTGAGGGGTTTCATTTGAGTAAAAGGTTTCGACGAGTTGCTGGATTTACGATTTAAAGTGTCCTAGCTCCTCGAAGCGTTTCTTGCTGCGGACCTCGAATTTATGATGGCTGAGCGGTAGTAACGATATCTATAAACTAAATACGTTTTCACATATTAAAGATCTTTCTATAAACATCATATGATAATTGACTACATCATGATCAACATAGGAATATATATATATATATATATATATATATATATATATATATATATATATATATATATATATATATATATATATATATATATATATATATATATATATATATATATATAGGATGGTTTATGTTTTCTTAAACATTATTCCAAACTTAAGTCGCAAGATTTCATTTTCAGGTTGTACGTAGAAGTCTTTCGACTTATCCATCACATCCGTTAGTACTTAACATCATCAACTCTTGGTGAGTTCATAGCCCCACTTTCTACTACTTAATTGTTTTATAAACCCTTGGGGGAGATACATGCTTTATTTTAAACCGAACACATTGCTTTCAAACTGTATGCTTATCTGATTGTTTTATTAGCACTAAGTTACCGCATTTGCCAAACATAAGTCTCTAAATCATGAATCATTAATCACTATGTGAGAGTGGGCGCGAATATTGTGAATAGATCTATTGAGATTGACGAATCCCGTTTGTGTTGGCCCCGTTAAGGCAAACAAACGCACTATATTTGAGTAACATTAGGTAAAAATGGTAATTTTACCTACTAGGGCACGTACCAACAATTTCTCCAATTAAATTTGGAACACGTTAACGCCTTGATTGCATGATGCTTAGTCTAATAACAACTATTTTGTTTTCAAAACCTTGGTGTGAGTCAAATTAACTCACACTACCAACATAATGTGTTCAACCATCAAACAAACTCTATGAATTTCACTCAACCTTTGTGTTGACAGTTTTAAGCATGTATTTCAGGTCCATAAAGTCGAAGGCTGTACGGAAGGGCAAGATCAAGAAGGCTATACATAAATATTTTATCATTCACAAAGCATCAAAAACTTTATATTGATGTGTTTTGTAATCAATGGAACCAATTGGGACCTATTTTGTAAACTCTGATATATTTGAATGATAAAGCCTTTTTAAAACGACTCTTTTAGAGATAGTTTTCTATTATTATGACTGTTGTGCCATTAAGTAATACCCAGTTTGAATTCCGCTGCATATCACGAAATTGGAGGTGTTACACAAAGGATGAAGAGTTGAGGAAAGAGGCTGCAGATGAAGCATTATCCAACAAAGCAGCAAATAAGAAGCAGAAAGGGAACAAAAGGAAAAGGAAGAAACTACTCATTTCATTCAGGACAATCCTGAACATGATCTTCACCAAGAACCCTCTCCACCAAAGGAATTGAATGTGGAACATAATAAAGACACCAAAAAAGAATCCACAATTTTTGAATCTTCTAACTCACTCTTCTCCTCCACCGACACAATCAACATCCAATTAACAAACAAATCAGTGAAGAAACCATCAAGATGTTGATGTCTCACGCTTTAGACAAAGTTAAGAGAGAAGTGAAGCTTGCTCGTGAGAAGAAGGAAAACAAGGTTTAAGCTCAATTTGAAACCCTTGTGAATAACGTCAAGAGTTTGACTGAGCAAAAAGAAGAGCTACAACAAACAAAACAACAAGTTGACGAGTTCATGACTAAAGACGTTCAGGATGATATGGATAAGTTAATCATGGGCTACACAAACAGATATTTGAAGAAACACTTACCAACATTTGCTACAAAAGAGGTCAAGGAATACCTGACACTAATCATGTTGGGTTTTAGGTTCCACTGATCAGGAATTATTCTAAGTATAGGAACCACTGCTAGAGTAAAAGAAACCACGGTCAGAAGAAAGGAATCCACTGCTGAGCTAAACCATGGCTAGTAGTATTGTATAACCACGGCTAATGTATTGTAACCACTGCTAGTCTGTTTAGTTGGTTTAATATTTGTATTAGATAAATATGGAAAGGATATTTATCTTGTAGGTTACGTATTGTATCTTGTAAAGGACTCCTTAGCCTATAAAAGGAGGTCCTAGGTTTAGATTAGATATACGTGTATTTTGATATATCTAAGGTCGATACACTTCAAGGTTGTAAAACCCTAATACTATTCAGAGTATTCGTATTAATAATAATATTGAGGTGTTTAGTGTTATTACTGTTCTTCTTCTAAAGGTTAAATATTATATTCCGCGTAGTATTTAACAAGTTATTGTTAAGTCAGTTTCTATAAGGATCTTTTGCTCAACTGGGATCAACATGTGGTATCAGAGCTTGTGATTTAGAAACTGTGATCAAGAAGAAGTTAAGTTAACTTTAATTCAAGAAGAGTAAGGATGTCTGACGAAACTCATATGGTTACTGCATCAAAGGTACCCATGCTAAGGCAGGGTGAGTATCAAGTATGGAGAATGCGAATGAGGAAATATATTCGCATGATTGATTACAACATCTGGAAAGTTGTTGAGAAGGGTGATAAGTTACCTACTATGGGTCCTGATGGAAAGCCTGTTGGAAATGTTAGTGAAACTGACAAGGCACAGAGGAAATTGGAGATCAAAGCTCATAGTATTCTCAGCATGGGAATACCTAATGAATACGCTTTGGACTTTGAACAATATGAGACTGCTAAGGAGTTAATGGATGCCATTGAAACAAGGTTTTCTGGTAATGAAGCTACCAAAAAATCCAGGAAAAACATGCTCAAGCATCAGCTTGAAAACTTCACTGCACTTAGTGGAGGAAGTCTTGATGGTACCTATAACAGACTACAAAAGCTAATCAGTCATCTGAAATTGGTGGACTACAAAGTTGCTCAAGATGACATAAACCTAAAGTTCATCAGAAGTTTGTCACCTGAAATGGTTGTGCGTACAATTGTATGGAGGAACAAAGATGATTTTGAGAAGATGACTCTGGACAATCTCTACAACAACTTGAAGGTCTATGAGTCTGAAACGAACATTGCTAGTTCATCTTTATCTGCACAAAACATTGCTTTTGTCTCTACAAACAACAAGAGTTCTCAAGAAGTATCCACTGCTGCTTATGGAATCTCCACTGCTATTGCTAATAATACCACTGTTAGTGAGAATGTTAGTGATGGTGCCATATGTGCTTTTCTGGATGATTTAACAACTAGTGTCACTGTGTTAAATAAATATCTGGATCAAATTGATCCTGATGATCTTGATGAAATCAATCTTCAGTGGCAAATGGCAATGTTGACATTGCAAGCTAGGAGATTTCAAAGGAGAACAGGCAGGCAAGTCAAGTATGATGGTCAAAGGAGAGCTGGGTTTGACAAAAGGAAGATGGAGTGTTACAACTGCAAGAAGAAGGGACATTTTGCTAGGGAATGTAGAGCTCCCAAGAAGATTGGTGAAGCCTACAAGAAGGCCACTGAAGAACCAGTTTCTTCTTCTGCTTTGGTTGCTCAGGATGGACTTGGTGATTATCACTGGAGTGATCAAATTGAAGAAGGTCCTAATGCAGCTTTCTTGGATAGTGAAGCTTCTAAAGAGCATAACTTTGCTCTCATGGATATGCATCATCTTCTGGTTCAGACTCTGAGGTATCTAATGAGTCAAATAATTTTACTTGTTCATTTAAATTGTGTCAAGATAATTTAGAATCTCTTAAAGCAATTAATGAGAGTCTAAGAAAAGAGGTAGAAAGACTTGCATTAGATAACTTAGGATATAAAGTTGGTCTTGAGAGTGTTGAAGAGAAACTTAAATTATGTATTAAATGTGAGTTTGAGTATGTAGATAAGATTAACATACTAGGTGGGGAAATTGATCTTAAAGACAGAGAAATTAAAGTGCTTAAACAAAAACTTGAAGAAGCAGAGAGTGTAAAACAAGAAGCCCTAGAAGATGGAGAGAAACATGTAGTCAGGGTTGCTAAAACACAATATACTCCTGATTTAATAAATAAGCCAATTGGACAAAAATTATTCAAAATGGGTTCTGGCCTAGGATACAACAATATGCCACCACCCTCTCTTATGAAACATGCACCACCAACAAAAGAACTGTCATTTAGCAGTGAATTCAGTTTCAATAAACCTGTAGGTGAGATTAGTAAGTCTGAATCACCTAAGATAGGTTCTGATAAGTCATCTGATGGTCTAATTATTGAAGATTGGGAGTCAGATTATGAGGAAGATAGGTTTGAATCAACACAGTCTGAGAAGGTAGAAAATGTTAAGTCTGTTGATTCTAAAGAAGCCAACCTTATGCCTAGATTTGGAGCACGAATTTCTAGGAAAGGGAATAGATGAAAAGATACACACCTAGAGGTAATAAGAGAAACTTCAATAGCCTAATTTCAAACAGATTAGGAGATGAGTTTCAATGTGTTAAGAAGGCTTGTTTTAAATGTGGTAGTTTTGAGCATCTACAAAGAATCTGTCATAAAAACCAACCACAAGTTTGGAACCATTGGAGGAGGGTAAATCATCAAAACTTTTCAAAGAAAACAATCCCTCATCCTTACAAAAATATGGTTCCTAGAGCAGTGCTAATGAAAAATGGAACTAAAAAATCAATAATCACTGCTGCACCCAAATGGGTTCCAACCACTTCTAAGCAAAACGTATCCACTGCTAAGCAAATTGTTTCCACTGCTAAGCAGAATATTACCACTAAAACAAATGATGTTTTAAGTATTCCAAAGGTGATAACTGACACAGTGGTTGGAAACCATTTTTTTTTAAAGGCCTCACTAGGCGGTGGAAGCCTAAGACCAAGGTTTTACACAATAATGCCGTGGTGCATCAATGGACCTAAAGAAATTTGATTATGTTGATGCAGGCGGAGACCCAGTCATATTGGCTTGGGTCCACAAAAGGAACTAACTTGTTTAAAATCATGTGCAGGGCAATCTACAAGAGGAGCTACAAGACAAAGGAATATTTGATAGTGGTTGCTCTGGGCACATGACATGGGATAGGAGAAACCTTGATGATTTTGAAGCTTATGATGGTGGCTATGTGGCATTTGGAAATGATCCAAAGGGAGGAAAGATAGTTGGCAGAGGAACTATTAGAAAAGGAAAGCTGGATTTTGAGAAGGTTTATTTGGTACAGGGACTAAAGTACAATCTATTCAGTGTTTCTCAAATGTGTGATAAGAAAAACTGGGTACTTTTGGAGAAAGCGAGAAGTGTGGTGTTGTCTCCCGATTTTAAAATGCTGATGAGAAATATGTGCGCTTAAGAGTACCTAGGAAAAAAAACATATCGCTTTAACATGAAAGATGTAATTCCTAATAGGTCCATAACTTGTTTGTTTGCTAAGGCATCAGTTGATGAGTCAAAATTATGGCATAGAAGGCTAGGTCACCTTAATTACAAAACAATCAATAAAGCGGTAAAGGGAAACGTAGTGAGAGGGTTACCTTCTAAGGTTTTTGAGTGTAAAGAACTTTGTGTGGTTTGTCAGAAAGGAAAACAACATAGAGCCTCTTGTAAGACCAAGACAGTAAACACCATTACACAACCACTGTTTATGCTTCATATGGACTTATTTGGCCCTACCTTTGTTAAGAGTTTGAACCATAAGCGATGCTGCCTAGTTATTACTGATGATTGTAATAGATTTTCTTGGGTATACTTTTTAGCTGCTAAGAGTGAAACTAGTGAGATCCTCAAGAGTTTCATTACTAAGATAGAAAATCAAGTAAACCATAAGGTCAAAGTAATAAGATGTGATAATGGAACTGAGTTTAAAAATGATGTGATGAATCAGTTCTGTATGGCTAAGGGTATAGAAAGACAGTTTAGTGTTGCTAGGACACCACAACATAATGGTGTAGTTGAAAGGAAAAATAGAACACTAATTGAGGCTGCAAGAACAATGTTGTCAGAATCAAAGTTACCAACTACCTTTTGGGCTTAAGCTGTAGGAACTGCATGTTATGTGCAAAATAGAAGCAAGGTAGTGAAGCCTCATAACAAGACCCCCTATGAGCTGTTACATGATAGGAAGCCTATGATAGATTTCCTAAAACCTTTTGGGTGTCCTGTTACTATCTTGAATACCATAGACCATCTAGGCAAGTTTCAAGAAAAAGCAGATGATGGATACTTTCTTGGCTATTCTTCCAATAGCAAAACCTTTAGAGTATACAATAGGAGGACCAGAATTGTAGAAGAAAACTTACATGTTAAGTTTAGTGAAGAGACTCCTAGTGTAGAGACAAAAGGACTAGAGTGGCTGTTTAACATTGATATGCTAACCAAATCTATGAATTATGAGCATATCATTGCAGGTACATCCACTAATATTAATGCAGGTACTTAAGAGGATTCTAATAGAGAAACAAATTCTAAGGAAGCTGATTCTCCAAAGGTATTCTATTTGTTAGAAAAGTGGAAAGCTGGTCCTGTCTCACCCATCATTGAAAAGAGGAGTCCCACTGATGATGATGGTTTGGATTCTGGAAGCAAGGGTGATCATCATCAAGATAAGGAAGAGTTGATGGATGCTAACTCAGTGTCGGTAGAAGAAATTGAAAAGCAAAAGAAAGATTTTGAAAGCGCTGCTAAGGATAATGAAAGCACTGCTAAGCCAAGTTCTACCACTGCTAGTTCAAGTGAAACCCCGGCTGCAAATTCTAATAGCAGTACTTATTTTGGAATCCCTGCCAAGCCACTATTTGGTGATGTTGAGTATCCAACTGATCCTGATATGCCTCCTTTGGAAGAAATGGATACTCCCAATGATGATGAAAATATGGATGACTTTTTCAACAATGCTGATATTACAAATTTGGAAACAATCATTATAGAGAGTCCAATTCCTACCACCTGGGTGCATAAGAATCATCCCAAAGAGCAAATTCTTGGAGATATGAATACTTCAGTTCAAACAAGAAGCAGAGCTTTGAACAATAAAACCTTTCCTGAACAAGGTTTCTTTGCCAGATCACTTCACAAAAGGAATAGTCATAAAGACCTGCAAAATTGTTTGTTTGCTTGTTTTCTGTCTCAAAAGGAGCCCAAGAGAGTTGAAGAAGCTTTATCAGAAGAATGATGGGTTGAATCAATGCAAGAGGAGCTTTTGAAGTTTAAGCTTCAAGAGGTGTGGACGTTGGTTGACCTTCCAAATGGAAAAAGGGCTATTGGAACTAAATGGGTGTTCAGAAACAAAAAGGGATGAAAGGGGTATAGTGGTAAGGAATAAATCAAGGTTGGTTGCTCAAGGATACACACAAACTGAAGGTTTGGATTATGATGAAGTATTTGCACCTGTTGCCAGAATTGAAGCTATAAGACTGTTTTTGGCATATTCTTCATTCAAAAACTTTGTTATGTATCAAATGGATGTTAAGAGTGCCTTTATGTATGGTACTATTGATGAGGAGGTTTATGTTTGTCAACCTCCTGGTTTTGAAGATCCTGATCATCCTGATAAGGTCTACAGGGTGAAAAAGGCTATGTATGGTTTGCATCAAGCTCCAAGGGCATGGTATGAATGCCTTTCTACTTCTTTGATGGACAATGGTTTCAAGAGGGGACTGATTGATAAGACTTTGTTCATAAGGAAGCTCAAGGATGATATATTGCTAGTTCAGGTTTATGTTGATGACATCATCTTTGGCTCAACCAATAAGGAGCTGTGCAAAGACTTTGAGAAACTTATACATGATAAGTTTCAGATGAGTTCTATTGGTGAACTCACTTTCCTTTTGGGGCTCTGAGGTTCAACAAAGGACTGATGGTATTTTCTTTAGTCAAGACAAGTATGTAGCAGATGTTTTGAAGAAGTTTGGGTTTCAGGATGTAAAGAGTGCTAGTACACCAATGGAGACTCAGAAACCACTGCTACTAGATGATGGAAGTCCCAAAGTTGATTTGAAGCTGTATAGATCCATGATTGGATCTTTGATGTATCTCACTGTATCTAGGCCATATATTATATTCTCAGTATGTATGTGTGCAAGATTCCAAGTCACACCAAACACAACACACATGAATGTTGTAAAGAGAATTTTTAGATACCTTAAGGGTCATCCTAAATTGGGCCTTTGGTATTCTAAGGATTCAAAGCATTTGATTGGTGGCCTATACTGAGAAGCAGATGATTATCTTTGGAGCTAGTTTGGATAGGAAGTCTACTTGGGGATGTCAGTTTTTAGGAAGTAGACTAATCTCATGGCGGGTAAAAACAGACAATTGTAGCCAATTCTACAACCGAAGTGAGTATGTGGGCTGCTAGTTCTTTGTGGTCAAGTGCTTTGGATTCATAATCAGTTGTTGGACTTTGGGTACAATTTTATGCATACTAAGATTTACATTGATAATAAGAGTACAATATGCATAATTAAAAATCATGTTTTGCATTCTAAAACCAAACATATTGAGATAAGGCATCATTTTATTAGAGATTGTAATGAGAAAAGGCTAATTCAAATGGTAAAAATCCATACTGATTTCAATGTTGCTGATCTTCTCACCAAAGCTTTTGATGTAGGGAGGTTTCACTATCTTGTAGTTAGTATTGGAATAAAAAATCTCTAAATCTCAATTTTGTTTTGTAAAAGTGTGTAAAAGTTATGTACTATTATTAGTTGATCTTAGTATTGCTTGTTTTGTTCTATCCACTGCTTGTTTCTTTGTGTTTCCACTAACTGTTTTGCAGATCAAAGAAATAAAACACAACCAGTATGATGCAATGGAATTAAAAGAAAAGCATGGTGTTATTATTATTGAAAAGATCTGCATACAAGATGAAGATGTTACAACCATGGGTTACAGACTACCAGTAAATTACATCAAAAGACCAGATCCTACTACAACCATCTAAAGACTGCAAGCTTTACAACATACACCAACACCACCTAAGGCTTCCTTGGAATGGCCCACTTTGACATCTCCTTCTGAACTCTTGGCCCTCTAATCACATGCCACACTTTGGGGCATGCAAGCCCTATCACCCTTTCTCTGATGGGTGGTGATGAAGAAGATAGACCAACTAGTGGTGGAAGCAGTGCTTGCACATGAGGAGCTTGTAGAGGTTCTGGTGGTGGTATTGAAGCAATGGGAGGAACAACCAAGACTCTTGAAGAGGTCTCATCATCAGTATCTTCATAGGGAGATACATAGCTAGGCAAAGAATTCAACTCAGAATTGGATCCTTTTCTGATGGCATGTTGTGGCCTTGGTTGGATGGAAGAAGGCCCAGCAGCTGAAGGGTTTGTGCTCATGAAAATGTGAGATGTTTTCTTTGATGAACCTTCCTGGTCAACCCTACCTATTTTTAGAAACTCTTCCCACACACTATCGAGGAAGAGGTGTCTGATGAAAGATTGATGGGGTTTGAGTTGCTCATGTTGATCTTGTGATTTTTGGTGAGATGGTTTTTGAAATTGTTTTTAGAGAGAGAATTTTTGGAGTGTGTGTAATATGTGTGGTATGTGAGTAAAACGTTCTTAAATAGAGTTAAGATGAAATCAAGGAGTTAAATGTGGGGAAGGTATGAGTTTTTGAGGAGTAAATGAAATGTTTTGACTTTGGTGGACGTTTAATAACTTGGAGTTGATCTTTGACTGGGTGTTTAGCATACCTGTTAACCACTGCCAGTATAACTTTTGAAACCACTTCTTGTTATTCTAACCACTACTAACCTTAACAATGTTTCAAGTGTTTGGGTTGTGTTTGTGATGTGCAGGTATGAAGGAGTTTTTGTATAATTTGGAGATTTTGAGGCTGGTCATTTGTAATTGTTTAAAAAAAAAGAAAAAAAATGTGTGAATCTTTTGTAATCCTTCATACTAATGCTTGATATCACTATTTTTGGCTTTGATTTGATTGCTGCAGTCTTAGTCAAAAGATTGGAGTGTGGGTGCTATATCCACTGCTAGAACATTTCAAACCACTGCTAATGTGTAACATATTGGATTTCACAAACACATTAAAGTAATCAATATAGGTACAATATTAGGATTTAGAGAGAGAAAGAGTTAGAGGTTTGGGAACTTAGTGAGAGAAAGTGAAAATCTTATTATGAGCTCCAACCTTGGGAGGTAAAGAGTATTTATAGTCTTACACAAATCGCCACCTCACGTGGATCAGGCATACAGTGGGTAAAGACCCGTCCGTTCTCCACGGTGTTACTTAACTAAATACTACTTAACTTTAAATAACTACGTCTACGAGCTTTCTAACGATTACATATACTTGAGGTGACCGACACTTTAATAACTGGATTTACTAAATCCTAACAATCTCCCCTTAAGGGAGGTCACCTCAAATTACAATGAATACAAAACAGATATTACATTAGATTGTTCTTGGATTCTCGATTAAGTTCATTGCTCAGTAGCATGTAGTCTTTGATTCTTCATTTTCCGCATGTTTGGATAATTCTAGTGGAGGTCTTTAACTGATCCACGTGATAATGAGTTTTTAGACAGCTTTGAGATCATCCCTATCATAACTCTCGACTCATCCTTTGTGGTGTTGGTATTATGTGATGTTGTGACTTTTGGACCGACATGCTCACATTATAGATCATGATTTCTTTTCATCAGAGTAGCGGAAGCTTTCGCTGATTCATGATATTGGCGGTAGCCGTTAGCGAAGCATGGAGTGAAAATATCATAGTCGTGGATGCACTAATCATGATTTCTTTAGAGATGAATGTGTAGTGTGAGCATGCGGCTATGGATTGACCGCTCCATTCGATCACGCAAACGTCGGCGTACTGCATACAACGGTTAGCAATAAAGCGCATGAAAGTGTCTTTGATCACTTCGTTGAATTGAGTACGGCCCACGGTTCCCGTTGATCGGTACAAGTATTGCTGTGATCGTATAATTACGAAGAATTTCCTTGACGAGGTTTCGCACGCTCTAGTGTTTCAAACCTGAAGCGTCTCAAAGAAGACAACACGGAGTGAGTGAACGGCGAATTGAGATTCATGATTGATGAAAAGAAATTTGAAAAACAATCTTGTAGCTTAGCAAGCAATAGAAATTGTTTTTGCAATACAACGAAGGTTTTAATGAAAATCAGTTATCAATCATAAACACCTTTTATTTTGAAATATGAGTACACAATCGATGTGCTAAAGAAAAGAGTTTTAATGCACAACGACCGGTTTTTCAAAGGTATTCGTCAATCCATAACTTTGAACGTGATTGATTCATAATTATGAATCACCCCATTGTTTCTTTCATTGTCACATGGTTGATCTATTGGATATATCTCGCATGCCACCTACCAGGAGCTTGTTTGATTTTGGCTCCGAGAAGGCTTTTCCATCTTCATTGTGAATATGTTTGCATATCACTTTCGGATGTTCTACGGCAATACCACAAGGATAATGCGTAGGACTCATAAGATATAATCTCTTTCCACATTGTGTGAAATAGAGAGTCTTCATTGTGATGTCCTAATGAGATTTATTGATGATCTCGTGGCACTAGACTCAATAGTGCATATTTGGTTCCTATGCTGGAGACTAGAGAGAGGGTCTCCTTCTTCAATATCAACAATCTCTAAGAGAAATTTGATAGATTATGTAGGTTCCCCGTGAGAATGAAACAAGCCATTTTAAGAGGAACTTGAGTAGCTTGGGAAGTTGTAGTGCAGCGCGTCACTGGGTCCATGACG
Organism: Chrysanthemum makinoi; assembly: GCA_910596185.1. Classification (NCBI taxonomy): domain Eukaryota; kingdom Viridiplantae; phylum Streptophyta; class Magnoliopsida; order Asterales; family Asteraceae; genus Chrysanthemum; species Chrysanthemum makinoi. Next base: position 244,356,163 of record OU343222.1, on the reverse strand, counting down.
TCTTGTCTTCAATACCGGTGTTAACTTGGTAACCACCAGTAGCATATGTATTGAACCCGGTTTCTGCCCGAAAGTTGAATTAATAGAGGGCTATTTCTTTTCACCCTTTTCTCATTTCATTTCTTTTCATTCTTCAACCCCTTCAGTGCTTACCGAGACTTCATTACGAGAACCTTTTTGGGTTTATTCCAGTTCTCGCTATGTCTCAGTCTGCACTCTTCCCTTATTCTCATATTTCTCCTTTTTTTCATCATACCTAAGGACTCTACACTATCTAGTGGATTGTCCCTGAGTAGATCCCTCTGGCTCTGGCGGGATCGTGGGAACGAATACCTAACCTAACCATCCTTATAACACCATGCATAAAGTAAATTTGGTCGGTCTATTTGGTATTGTTCATCTGCCATTGGAACTAATTGAAAACCATTTGAAAATCAATCTAGATACTTGTGATATATTATCAAAGCATTTTGTACCTGAATTGTTTTTGATAATTTTAGAAACAGAACTCCCCCTCAATATGTGCATCATGTATCTGAAATCATTTTGGCACACGGAGGCAAGAGGAAGAATTAACTTCTTTGATTACCATTTTCTAAAAGATATCAACATCACTTCCCTGATCAAATCAAGTAGATACCACATACTAGGGAAGGATGAGGTTTTCATAAATTTGCTCCCCCTCAATATGTGTCTCGAGGTTTGAAAGAGTTTTTTACATATTAGAAGGAACCTGCACTTAGATACAAGTCAATCACGTTTCAATTCTTTGTGGGTTAAAAGATGCTCCCCCTCAACATGTGCATGGAAAATTTGAAATCGTTTGGCATATGTGCGGAGGAAAGTTTGCTAAACACTTGTGAAACCATTTATCGAATTATCAGTTTAAATCCAATTTAAATCACAAATTCTCCCCCGATCACAATTTTCAAATCATATGAGATTTGTGATCTCATGTATTTAAATTGATTTTGAAAGCTTTTGAGAGGAGATGGGACTTGATTATGAGAAACATTTAACCGATAAGGATCAAGTTTGAGACTTTAGACTCCAAAGATTAAACATGTTTGACTATCTTTTGAAAACATAATAATAACAAAGGTCTTGTACCAATTGTATACAATATTGTAACACATTGTTCCTTTTGATTATGCAAGAGTAGACCTTTCTCGATTACGTGCTAATTGTTTGAAAAATACTCTTTTTGATTGAAATCATTCTCCCCCTCAATCAATGACATAAGTTGTTGATTGAAGGATAGAGATTTTGACACATGAAAAGCCCGGATGATTTTCAAAAGTAGAGTATGAAGTATTTTCAAAGCAATTTTGTTTTCATTAGATGACAAATATTTTTCAGAAGAATCATTTGAAGGAAAATATTTGAAAGAAAACATTTGTCTTTTGATGACAAACATTTGTTTTATAATAAGAGCATGAGGTTTGAAGATTTAAGATAAGCTATGGCTCTGTTTCTTTTCTTTGAAAAGCGGGTTTACTGGAAATGACAATAAACCATTTTTCACTTTTCTCCTAAAAAATATTTTTATTTTTTGATTTTTTTTTGAGAACATTCGAACAACATCTAAAGACCGGTGTCATTCTTTGAATGACAGCACAAAAGAACCATGAATATGAATCGAGAAAATAAATGAAAAGGATAATATTTTTGAAAATTTTCAAGATTTTCAAGTTTTATGGATTTTGAAAGTTTATAATTTTATTTTTCTTTTAAGAGAAGAAATACTTTACTCTAGATCTTCCTCTTGAGAGCGTTTGAGGAGTCTTCAGGTTGTAGACTCTTTAATTAAGTGGAAGGATAAACTCAAAGCGTTCTCTAGGAAGAGCTTTGGTAGAATCATACATAATTGATATTCTATCCACAAAATAGAGTTCCACACCGTTCTCTACTTGCTCACGATGAAATGATGTCGAATGTCGATGTGCTTTGCTCTTGAATGTTGAACATTATTGCATGAGAGAGCAATACTTATTATCACAGTACATAGGGATTTTGTAGAATTCAAAGCCATAGTTAGATAATTGGGATCTCATCCATAGGATTTGAGCATAACAAGATGACATGGCTATGTATTCAGCCTCTGTAGAGGAAATAGAAGTACACAATTGTTTCTTTGAAGACCCTAAAGCTTATCACTAGCTGAGCACTCGAAGTGCCGGCTGTATCTTGACATCTGCTGCATGATCGATTATCACACCCCAAATTACTGTTTTGAATGGAATTCAACGGGGATTATTTGATCATGGCATCACAATGAGTTATATTGAGCGACTTCTTTAAGTCGTTTTGAAAAAAGATCTGCTCGTTGATTTAATAAAGCGATCGAGTTACAAAAGGTCCCAAATGAAATCTTGTCTGCGAAATAAGTTTGTTACAATTCAAGCGATGTTTTAAAGTTCATAAAACTTCAAGGGAGGCGCGTGCATGACTCTATGATATGTCCACATGCATGCGTGAAGTGAATGCCTTGATCACGAGATAAAACGCTAAAAGTGTCAACACAAAGGTTGAGTGAGTTCATAGAGTTTATGTTGAAATGTAAAGCCTTTCAAAATCGTTTATGCAGACAAAGGCATTGTATGAAATCCACCCGGTTTAAGTTCAGCCCATACAAAACTTGCTTTGTGTGTTCGCAGTGTACCAAAATGCTAGATTTATATTTTAAACACCTTGATGTCAAATTCACAATAGTACCTAACTCGGCGTGAGGAACAATAGCAATCAATAGGACTAGACTCAATGTATCAAGTAGTCAGGCGATTTAGAACATTATCTGGCGATAGAGGCCTTATAATCAATAGCACCTAACTTCAATGTATGTTAGTCAAGTGACATAGTACTTTATTCGACGATGTATCGGTAGTCAATGATTTAGAACGTTATCTGGCCAGTAGAACTATAACACGCAAACAAGAACAATTGATATAGTATAACATTTGATTTAGAAACAATGGTGATCATGATAGAAGTTATCAAAAAAAAATATAAGAATCTTGTGAAAAATAATTGAGCATGTATCTCCCCAAAATAATTACAAAACAATTGAAAGTGGGGCTATGAAAACTCACTTGATAAATTGGTATGATGATATGGAAGTGGTATTACTGCTGAGATATAATGTGATGCTTTAACCTTGACCTATTATGAATGTTATGTGATCATGTGAGTTATGATGTATTATGCATGCATTCATATGTTATTTATACCATTTGTGAGTTTTGAAAAATAATACTTATCGTCGAGAAAAGCTCTTTTGGCGTCTTGACCATAAAATTACTTTACAAGTTTTTAAGTCAAAATGTCATCCTACAATAGTTTCTTAATAGTTATTGTGGGAGTACAACTTTTAAATTAAATAAAATAAAGTCGTTAGAATTTCATGGTAACAAAAATGACCTCGAAAAGCTAATTAAGTAAAATGGTGTCGCGTCGAGATGTTAGGAACGAACTCAACGGTTTTGGAAAGTTATCAAAATCTAGAAGTTTTAGTGCATGGGTTTTCATCATGAGGTCTGAACATAAAGATAATAGAGGTTAAATATTGTGATTTGTTAAAATATGATTTAAAATGAGTTTACCGACAGAAGTTTAAGCAACCGTAAATAATTTATTACAACTTAAGCTATACAAAGCGGTTGAAGATTACGTTTTGAAAAATATGCTTGGTAGTCTGATTTTTAGGGCTGTCGTTACAAAAGTTCGCATCAACGTTAAAAATAGCCTTGATATGGTCGTTTTGTTTCTGCCGTAACAACTTTGTCAGCTAAAAATAATATAGTTTTTCTAAAATAAAGTGATTCACGGCAATTTAATAAAAGCGTGTATATCTTAATTAAGTTACAAATCCGTTTCGTATTGCCTCGTCCTTAACCCATTATCAAAGTATACTAATATACGGTAGAAAGTCGAAATAATTTATAAAGCTTAGGACTGGATTTTGACTCGTACAAAACTAAAATAGGATTTACTGAAATTCCGGAAAATATATATTTAGTCGTCAAACTTGAAAATTCTTGTTATAACTCCTGGTAACATCCCGTTCAGCATTACGGATTAGATTTTAAAAGTATATTTTCTAAATATCAAGGCCAAAAATTCGTGTCTACTGTCGGATTTTCCAGAAAAACAAAATAAGATCAGTCCTTGTATACGCAGTCGAAAATAGTTTTCTCGTGCTAAACTATTCAATCCCTTCAAATCAACTTCAAAGCTAATCTAATCCTACCATACACCTTCTTAGAGTGTCATGGTTCCTAACATCATCAAGACCAATATATAACAAGGGATAAATTATAGGATGACTGATATGTATAAAACTCTAAAACAATGTAAAATGGTATAACTAACAATAAGTCTTGCATGCTTGCACAAAATATGAAGAAATAAATATGAAATAAAATGAAAGATGTAAAATGAAAAGTGATATGCTTACTAGTTGCTATGATGAGGTGATTAGAACAAGTTAACCCACTATTTTACCCTAGGTTTTATTTTTTTAAAACCTTTAAGAGTGTAACTAGGGTGTGTTAAACTTAGAGCTTGGAAAAATTGTGATGATTTCTTCTTCACACCTATGAAGCAGGTTTGATAGGAATAAAAACAAGAGAGAGAAAGTAACTTTTGACTATCTTGAATTATTTTGATTGAATGAGTGATAGTAAGGTTGAGTATAGATTTAGATATATAGAAAAACTTTACCAATCTAATTAATGCATTCACCCTCCCCTAGGCGGTTTTGGGGATGTTTTTCAATACATATATATATTTTTTTCTCTTTTATTTATTGTGTATAAAATTGTGTAAGTAAATTGACATAAGTAAAGGTAACTTTGTAACTTGTATATACATTAGTGTATTTAAGGTAGTTTTGGCTCAAAATAAATTTTTAATGGATCCAAGTAAAGTATAATGAGATCATAAAATTGTAAAATACATTTCTTGTAAAATTTGGTGATATAATAATTATCTTGTAGTTTTTAAGAAAAGCGTTAAGTAATAATATAAACTTAACGATTTATATACAAAATAATTTTAAAACACTAGGTAAACTCAAAATATCATTTTTATAAACTAAATGTAAGTATAAAAATATATCGGGATCATTTTTTGAAGTATCGGATTAAATGTTCAAAATAACAACTTACAGATAACGTTTATTTAATATAAAATTTACGTTTAAGGTGAATGCAAAATCATGAATGAACTAACATGATGCAAATGATGTTAATGAAATGTAGACTAAACTTAGTCTATATGAAATGTCCGTGATGATATGATCATGAATTCACAGCTAAACCATTAAGGTTCGCGCGAATTTGGAACCGTAAACCTAGTTTACGATAAATGATGAAATTGTGAAACGTGAATTGTTTTGAGAAATGACACAGTACGAGTTGTCACATTAAGCCCAACCAAAAGGAATTCAGTCACGAATTCAGTCCATGTTGTTCTCACGGTTTAGGGTTTGATGGCAAACTTTCCATTCTCGAGCAAAACCTTCAAAAGACTTTTTAGGTAACGATTTTTACTTAATCTCACAACTCATCAAACAAGAACTGTCATGAGATTAGGCTAAATCGGTTTGAGTAACGGGTCTTTTGAAGATTTGGCTCGGTCATGGAATGCTCACATATAAGCCTCTACTATCCTTCATTGCATGATTCTTCTGAATTAGGCATAGGTGATCGAGGCTATGTATAATTTAGGAGTAACTATGCAATGCTTGGACTAATCGACTCATATGATGTTTGGTGTTGAGTCAACTGATGTTAAAATTGTGATAGGGAATGACAAGGCATTCTTCATGTCAAATTATGATGTGAGTAAAATGGGATGGGTATTTGAAGGCATCTATGTGACAATCGATTTTGAAATGAAAATAAATAACTCGAAAAATGCGTATAAACGGATGCAAAGTGACATGCACTTATGATGAAATGATGAGATGCTATGATGATGTAGTTATAGTCTAGGGTCAATGATGCAATCTAGTTCTCTATAACCTGGCTCTGATGCCAATCTGTCACACCCTCAAATTACCTGTTTTGCAGCGGAATGGAATTCCTGGGGATTGACTGTCATAGCATCACAATCAGAGTTATATTGAACGACCTAAAGTGTCGTTTGAAAAGAACATCGTTTGATTTAATAAAACGATCAGAGTTTACAAAGAAGGTCCCAAATGAAAATCATCTTGTGCAGAAATAAGTTTGTTACAATTCAAACGATGTTTTAAAGTTCATAAAACTCAAAGGAGACGCGTCGTCACCGCGACTCTATGATATGTCCACATGCATGCCATGAAGTGAATGCCTTAGATACCTGAGATAAAACATGCTAAAAAGTGTCAACACAAAGGTTGAGTGAGTTCATAGAGTTTATGTTGAAATGTAAAGCCTTTCAAAATCGTTTATGCAGCAAAGGCATTGTAAATCCACCCAGTTCAAGTTCAGCCATACAAAACTTGCAACACAGTGTGTTCCAACCTTGCCAAAATGTGTGTAGTTTATGTTCAAACACATGATGTCAAATGAATTCACATAGTACCTAACTTCGGCGTAGAACAATAGCACTTAATCAATAGGACTAGACTCAATGTATAAGTAGTCAACTGATTTAGAACATTATCTGACGATAGAGCGTAGCACATAATCAATAGCACCTAACTCAATGTATCCAGTAGTCAACTGACATAGTACTTTATTGACGATGTATCGTAGTCAACTGATTTAGAACGTTATCTGACGTAGAACTATAGCAGCAAAACAAGAACAATTGATATAGTATAACATTTGATTTAGAAACAATGGTGATCATGATAGAAGTTATCCTTAAAAAATATAAAGTACTTGTGAAAAAAATAATTGAGCATGTATCTCCCCCAAAATAGTACAAAACAATTGAAAGTGGGGCTATGAAAACTTACTTGATAAATTGGTATGATGACAAGAGTAGTACATGAGATATAATGTGATGCTTTAACCTTGACCTATTATGAATGTTATGATACGTAATGAGTTATGATGTCATGTTATGCATGCATTTCGTATGTTATTTATACCATTTGTGAGTTTTGAAAAATAATACTTATCGTCGAAAATACCCTTTTGACGTCTTGACCATCTAAAATTACTTTACAAGTTTTCGTCAAAATGTCATCCTACAATAGTTTCTTAATGATTTATTGTGAAATTTTAACTTTTATCAGTAAAATAAAGTCGTTGGAATTTCATGAAAGTGACAAAAAGGCTCGAAAGCTAGTCGTGAAAATGGTGTGCGTCGACGTTAGGAACGAACTCAACGGTTTTGGAAAGCTTGTATCAAAATCTAGAAGTTTTAGTACATGAGTTTTCGTCATAGAGGTCTCGAACATAAAGATAATAGAGGTTAAATATGGTGATTTTGTCTAAATGTGGTTTAAAAATGAGTTTGACAAAGTTTAAGCAACCGTAAATAATTTATTACAACTTCGCTATACAAACGGTTGGTCGTTTTGAAAAATATGCTTGGTGATCTCGATTTTTTTAGAAGACATCTCGTTACAAAAAGTTCCACATCAACGTTAAAATAGCCTTCAATATGGTCGTTTTGTTTACCGTAACACTTGTCAACTAAAAATAATATAGTTTTTCTAAAAATAAAGTTACAATTTTATAAAAGCGTGTATATCTTAGTCGTTACAAATCCGTTTCTACATTATTATACGTCCTTAGCTTCGTATCAAAGTATACTAATATATTTTTGATAAGTCGAAATAATTTATAAAGCTTAGGACTCGTTTTTGACTCGTACAAAACTAAAATAGGTTGCTGAAATTTCAGAAAATATATAATTCGTCGTCAAACTTGAAAAATTCATAACTTCTTCGTTATAACTCCGTTTTATCCGTTCAAGCGGCCACGGATTCGTTTTAAAGTATATTTTCTAAATATCAAGGCCAAAAATTCGTGTCTACTGTCGGATTTTCCAGAAAAACAAAATAAGATCAGATCACTTTTAATACTTGTCGAAAATAGGTTTTCTCGTACTAAACCTATTCCAATCCCTTCAAATCAACTCCAAAGCTATTCTAATCCTACCATACACCTTCTTAGGGTGTCATGGGTTCCTAGACATCATCAAGACCAATATATAACAAGGGATAAATTATAGGATGACTTTTATATATAAATCTCTAAAAACAATGTAAAATGGTATAAACTAACAATAAGTCTTGCATGCTTGCTCAAAAATGAAGAAATAAATATGAAATGAAAATGAAAGATGTAAAATGAAAGTGATATGCTTACTAGTTACTATGATGAGGTGATTAGAACAAGGATTAACCTAAACACCCTAGGTTTTATTTCAAAACCTTTAATAAGAGTGTAACTAGATTGTGTTAAACTTGAGCTTGGAAAAATTGTGATGATTTCTTCTTCACACCTGAAGAACGGTTTGATGAGGAAGAAAAACAAGAGAGAAAGTAACTTTTGACTATCTTGAATTATTTTGATTGAATGAGTGATAGTAAGGTTGAGTATAGATTTAGATATATAGAAAAACTTTACCAATCTAATTAATGCATTCACCCTCCCCTAGGCGGTTTTGGGGATGTTTTTCAATACATATATATATTTTTTTCTCTTTTATTTATTGTGTATAAAATTGTGTAAGTAAATTGACATAAGTAAAGGTAACTTTGTAACTTGTATATACATTAGTGTATTTAAGGTAGTTTTGGCTCAAAATAGATTTTTAATGGATTCAAGTAAAGTATAATGAGATCATAAAATTGTAAAAATACATTTCTTGTAAATTTTGAGTGATATAATAATTATCGTGTAGTTTTAAGAAAAGCAAGTAATAATATAAACTTAACGATTTATATACAAAATAATTTTAAAACACTAGGTAAACTCAAAATATCATTTTTATAAACTAAATGTAAGTATAAAATATGTCGGGATCATTTTTGGAAGTATCGGATTAAATGTTCAAAATAACAACTTACGCGATAACGTTTATTTAATATAAAATTTCTGCGTTTAAGTGAAAATGCAAAATCATGAATGAACTAACATGATGCAAATGATGTTAATGAAATGTAGACTAAACTTAGTCTATATGAAATTTCCGTGATGGTATGATCATGAATTCGCGATAAACCATTAGGTTCGCGAATTTGGAACACGTAAACCTAGTTTACGATAAATGATGAAATTGTGAAACGTAAATTGTTTTGAGAAATGACACGAAATGCAGTTGTCACATTCGCCCAACCAAAAGGAATTCAGTCCCGAATTGGTCCATGTTGTTCTCTACGGTTTAGGGTTTGATGTGGCAAACTTTCCCATTCTCGAGAAAAACCTTCAAAAGACTTTTAGGTAACCGATTTTTACTTAATCTCACATCTCATCAAACAAGAACTGTCATGAGATTAGGCTAAATCGGTTTGAGTGTGGGTCTTTTGAAAATTTGTTCGGTCATGGAATTACTTACACATATAAGCCTACTACTCCCTTCATTGCATGATTCTTCCTGAATTAGACATAGGTGATCGGGCTATGTATAATTTAGGAGTAACTATGCAATGCTTGGACTAATCGACTCATATGATGTTTGGTGTTGAGTCAACCGATGTTAAAATTGTGATAGGGAATGACAGGGCATACTTCATGTCAAATTCGATGTAAGTAAAATGGGATGGGTATTTGAAGGCATCTATGTGACAATCGATTTTGAAATGAAAGTGAATAACTCGAAAAATGTGAGTATAAACCGGATGCAAAGTGAACATGCGCTTATGATGAAATGATGAGATGCTATGATGATGTAGTTATAGTCTAGGGTCAATGATGCAACCTAGTTCTTTATAACCGATGCTCTGATGCCAATCTGTCACCCCCAATTATGTTTTGCGGCGGAATGGAATTCTGGGATTGACTCATAGCATCACAATCAGAGTTATATTGAACGACCTAAAGTGTCGTTTGAAAAGAACATCGTTTGATTTAATAAACGATCGAGTTTACAAAGAAGGTCCCAAATGAAAATCAACTTGTGCGAAAATAAGTTTGTTACAATTCAAACGATGTTTTAAAGTTCATAAAACTCAAAGGAGACGCGCGTGTCACGCGACTCTATGATATGTCCACATGCATGCCATGAAGTGAATGCCTTAGATACCCGAGATAAAACATGCTAAAAAGTGTCAACACAAAGGTTGAGTGAGTTCATAGAGTTTATGTTGAAATGTAAAGCCTTTCAAAATCGTTTATGCAGCAAAGGCATTGTAAATCCACCCAGTTCAAGTTCGCCCATACAAAACTTGCAACACTGTATTGTTCACAACCATTGCAAAATGTGTGTAGTTTATGTTCAAAACACATGATGTCAAATGAATTCACAATAGTACCTAACTCGGGAACAATAGCACTTAATCAATAGGACTAGACTCAATGTATCAGTAGTGAACTGATTTAGAACATTATCTGACGATAGAGCGTTTATAATCAATAGCACCTAACTCAATGTATCGGTGAGTCCGACATAGTACTATTAGGCATTATGGTAGTCAACTGTTTAGCGTTATACGACGTAGAACTATAACCGCATAAACGAACAATTGATATAGTATAACATTTGATTTAGAAACAATGGTGATCATGATAGAAGTTATCAAAAAAAAATATAAAGTACTTGTGAAAAATAATTGAGCATGTATCTCCCCCAAAATAGTACAAAACAATTGAAAAATGGGGCTATGAATCACTTGATAAATTGGTATGATGAAGTAGGTAGAGGTATAAATGTAGGTGCTTTAACCTTGACCTATTATGAATGTTATGATAATGTGTTATGATGTCATGTTATGCATGCATTTAGTATGTTATTTATACCATTTGTGAGTTTTGAAAATAATACTTATCGTCGAAAAATACTCTTTTGACGTCTTGACCCTTCTAAAATTACTTTACAAGTTTTTACGTCAAAATGTCATCCTACAATAGTTTCGTAATGATTTATCGTGAAATTTAACTTTTTAAATTAAAATAAAGTCGTTGGGAATTTCATGAAAGTGACAAAAATGACCTCGAAAAGCTAGTCGTAAAATGGTGTCGTCGAGCGTTAGGAGCGAACTCAACGGTTTTGGAAAGCTTGTATCAAAATCTAGAAGATTTAGTACATGAGTTTTCGTCATAGAGGTCTCGAACATAAAGATAATAGAGGTTTAAATATGGTGATTTTATCCAAATGGTTTAAAATGAGTTTTAGCAAAGTTTAAGCAACCGTAAATAATTTATTACAACTACGCTATACAAACGGTTGGTCGTTTTGAAAAATATGCTTGGTGATCTTTTTTAGAAGACATCTCGTTACAAAAAGTTCCACATCAACTTAAAAAATAGCCTTCAATATGGTGCTTTGTTTACCGTAACACTTGTCAACTAAAAATAATATAGTTTTCTAAAATAAAGTTAGTTACAATTTTATAAAAAGCGTTATATTTAGTCGTTTCACAAATCCGTTTTCTCGTATTATACATCCTTAGCCGTTATCAAAGTATACTAATATATTTTTGATAAGTCGAAATAATTTGTAAAGCTTAGGACTCGTTTTTGACTAGTACAAAACTAAAATAGGTTGCTGAAATTTCAGAAAATATATATTTCGTCGTCAAACTTGAAAAATTCATAACTTCTTCATTATAACTCCATTTTTATCCGTTTCAGTTCTTTTAAAGTATATTTTCTAAATATCTAGGCCAAAAATTCGTGTCTACTGTCGGATTTTCCAAAAAACAAAATAAGATCAGATCACTTTTAATACTTGTCGAAAATAGTTTTTCTCGTACTATTCCAATCCCTCAAATCAACTCCAAAGCTATTCTAATCCTACCATACGCCTTCTTAGGGTGTCATGGGTTCCTAGACATCATCAAGACCAATATATAACAAGGGATAAATTATAGGATGACTTTTATATATAAAACTCTAAAAACAATGTAAAAATGGTATAACTAACAATAAGTCTTGCATGCTTGCTCAAAAATGAAGAAATAAATATGAAATGAAAATGAAAGATGTAAAATGAAAGTGATATGCTTACTAGTTACTATGATGAGGTGATTAGAACAAGGATTAACCTAAACACCCTAGGTTTTATTTCAAAACCTTTAATAAGAGTGTAACTAGATTGTGTTAAACTTGAGCTTGGAAAAATTGTGATGATTTCTTCTTCACACCTATGAAGAACCGGTTTGATGAGGAAGAAAAACAAGAGAGAAAGTAACTTTTGACTATCTTGAATTATTTTGATTGAATGAGTGATAGTAAGGTTGAGTATAGATTTAGATATATAGAAAAACTTTACCAATCTAATTAATGCATTCACCCTCCCCTAGGCCGGTTTTGGGGGATGTTTTCAATACATATATATATTTTTTTCTCTTTTATTTATTGTGTAAGTAAATTGACATAAGTAAAGGTAACTTTGTAACTTGTATATACATTAGTGTATTTAAGGTAGTTTTGGCTCAAAATAGATTTTTAATGGATCCAAGTAAAGTATAATGAGATCATAAAAATTGTAAAAATACATTTCTTGTAAAATTTGAGTGATATAATAATTATCTTGTAGTTTTTAAGAAAAGCGTCGTAATAATATAAACTTAACGATTTATATACAAAATAATTTTAAAACACTAGGTAAACTCAAAATATCATTTTTATAAACTAAATGTAAGTATAAAAATATGTCGGGATCATTTTTGGAAGTATCGGATTAAATGTTCAAAATAACAACTTACGCGATAACGTTTATTTAATATAAAATTTACACGTTTAAGGTGAAATGCAAAATCATGAATGAACTAACATGATGCAAATGATGTTAATGAAATGTAGACTAAACTTAGTCTATATGAAATGTCCGTGATGATATGATCATGAATTAGCCGCTAAACCATTAAGGTTACGCAATTTGGAACACGAAACCTAGTTTGATAAATGATGAAATTGTGAAACGTGAATTGTTTTGAGAAATGACCTGAAAATACGAGTTGTCACATTAAGCCCAACCAAAAGGAATTCATCCACAATTCATCCATGTTGTTCTCTACGGTTTAGGGTTTGATGTGCAAACTTTCATTCTCGAGAAAAACCTTCAACTTTTAGGTAACCGATTTTTACTTAATCTCACAACTCATCAAACAAGAAGCATCATGAGATTAGGCTAAATCGGTTTAGTAACGGGTCTTTTGAAAATTTGTTCGGTCATGGAATTGCTTACACATATAAGCCTCTACTCCCCATTGCATGATTCTTCCGAATTAGACATAGGTGATCGAGGCTATGTATAATTTAGGAGTAACAATGCTTGGACTAATCGACTCATATGATGTTTGGTGTTGAGTCAACCGATGTTAAAATTGTGATAGGGAATGACAGGGCATTCTTCATGTCAAATTATGATGTGAGTAAAATGGGATGGGTATTTGAAGGCATCTATGTGACAATCGATTTTGAAATAAAGTAAATAACTCGAAAATATGTATTATAAACGGATGCAAAGTGAACATGCACTTATGATGAAATGATGAGATGCTATGATGATGTAGTTATAGTCTAGGGTCAATGATGCAACCTAGTTCTTTATAACCGGCTCATGATGCTGTCACACCCCCAATTACCTTTTTGCAGCGGAATGGAATTCTGGGGATTGTCATAGCATCACAATCGGTTATATTGAACGACCTAAAGTGTCGTTTGAAAGAACATCGTTGATTTAATAAAACATCGAGTTTACAAAGAGGTCCCAATGAAAATCATCTTGCATGAAATAAGTTTGTTACAATTCAAACGATGTTTTAAAGTTCATAAAACTCAAAGGAGACGCGTCGTCACCGCGACTCTATGATATGTCCATGCATGCCATGAAGTGAATGCCTTAGATACCTGAGATAAAACATGCTAAAAAGTGTCAACACAAAGGTTGAGTGAGTTCATAGAGTTTGTGTTGAAATGTAAAGCCTTTCAAAATCGTTTATGCAGCAAAGGCATTGTAAATCCACCCAGTTCCAAGTTCCGCCAATACAAAACTTGCAACACTTGTGTTCACAACCACTTATGAAAATTATGTGTTTATGTTCAAACACATGTCAAATGAATTCACAATAGTACCTAACTTCGGACAATAGAACAATAATCAATAGGACTAGACTCAATGTATCAGTAGTCAACCGATTTAGAACATTATCTGACGTGAAGCTGTAGCACATAATCAATAGCACCTAACTCAATGTATCAGTAGTCAACTGACATAGTACTATATTCGACGATGTATAGTCAATCGATTTAAACGTTATACGACGTAGAACTATATACGAACAAGAACAATTGATATAGTATAACATTTGATTTAGAAACAATGGTGATCATGATAGAAGTTATCCTTAAAAAAATAAAGTACTTGAAAATAATTGAGCATGTATCTCTCCCAAAATAGTACAAAACAATTGAAAGTGGGGCTATGAAAACTCACTTGATAAATTGGTATGATGACAAGAGTGAGTACACCGAGATATAATGTGATGCTTTAACCTTGACCTATTATGAATGTTATGATACGTAATGAGTTATGATGTCATGTTATGCATGCATTTCGTATGTTATTTATACCATTTGTGAGTTTTGAAAAATAATACTTATCGTCGAAAAATACTCTTGGCGTCTTGACCCTTCTAAAATTACTTTACAAGTTTTTACGTCAAAATGTCATCCTACAATAGTTTCGTAATGATTTATAGTGAAATTTTAACTTTTAAATCGTAAAATAAAGTCGTTGGGAATTTCATGAAAGTGACAAAAATGACCTCGAAAAGCTAGTCGTAAAATGGTGTCGTCGAGCGTTAGGAACGAACTCAACGGTTTTGGAAAGCTTGTATCAAAATCTAGAAGATTTAGTACATGAGTTTTCGTCATAGAGGTCTCGAACATAAAGATAATAGAGGTTAAATATGGTGATTTTATCCAAATATGGTTTAAAAATGAGTTTCGGCAAAGTTTAAGCAACCGTAAATAATTTATTACAACTTCGCTATACAAACGGTTGGTCGTTTTGAAAAATATGCTTGGTGATCTCGATTTTTTTAGAAGACATCTCGTTACAAAAAGTTCCACATCAACGTTAAAAATAGCCTTCACTATGGTCGTTTTGTTTACCGTAACTTACAATCAACTAAAAATAATATAGTTTTTCTAAAAATAAAGTTTACGGCAATTTTATAAAACGTGTATATCTTAGTCGTTACAAATCCGTTTTCTACGTATTATACATCCTTAGCTTCGTATCAAAGTATACTAATATATTTTTGATAAGTCGAAATAATTTATAAAGCTTAGGACTCGTTTTTGACTCGTACAAAACTAAAATAGGTTGCTGAAATTTCAGAAAATATATATTTCGTCGTCAAACTTGAAAAATTCATAACTTCTTCGTTATAACTCCGTTTTTATCCGTTCAAGCGGCCACGGATTCGTTTTAAAGTATATTTTCTAAATATCAAGGCCAAAAATTCGTGTCTACTGTCGGATTTTCCAGAAAAACAAAATAAGATCAGATCACTTTTAATACTTGTCGAAAATAGTTTTTCTCGTACTAAACCTATTCCAATCCCTTCAAATCAACTCCAAAGCTATTCTAATCCTACCATACGCCTTCTTAGGGTGTCATGGGTTCCTAGACATCATCAAGACCAATATATAACAACGGATAAATTATAGGATGACTTTTATATATAAAACTCTAAAAACAATGTAAAAATGGTATAACTAACAATAAGTCTTGCATGCTTGCTCAAAAATGAAGAAATAAATATGAAATGAAAATGAAAGATGTAAAATGAAAGTGATATGCTTACTAGTTACTATGATGAGGTGATTAGAACAAGGATTAACCTAAACACCCTAGGTTTTTATTTCAAAAACCTTTAATAAGAGTTAATAACTAGATTGTGTTAAACTTGAGCTTGGAAAAATTGTGATGATTTCTTCTTCACACCTATGAAGAACCGGTTTGATGAGGAAGAAAAACAAGAGAGAAAGTAACTTTTGACTATCTTGAATTATTTTGATTGAATGAGTGATAGTAAGGTTGAGTATAGATTTAGATATATAGAAAAACTTTACCAATCTAATTAATGCATTCACCCTCCCTAGGCGGTTTTGGGGATGTTTTTTCATATATATTTTTTTTATTTATTGTGTATAAAATTGTGTAAGTAAATTGACATAAGTAAAGGTAACTTTGTAACTTGTATATACATTAGTGTATTTAAGGTAGTTTTGGCTCAAAATAGATTTTATAATGGATCAAGTAAAGTATAATGAGATCATTAAAATTGTAAAAATACATTTCTTGTAAAATTTGAGTGATATAATAATTATCTTGTAGTTTTTAAGAAAAGCGTCGTAATAATATAAACTTAACGATTTATATACAAAATAATTTTAAAACACTAGGTAAACTCAAAATATCATTTTTATAAACTAAATGTAAGTATAAAAATATGTCGGGATCATTTTTGGAAGTATCGGATTAAATGTTCAAAATAACAACTTACGCGATAACGTTTATTTAATATAAAATTTGCGTTTAGGTGAAATGCAAAATCATGAATGAACTAACATGATGCAAATGATGTTAATGAAATGTAGACTAAACTTAGTCTATATGAAATGTCCGTGATGATATGATCATGAATTCGCCGCTAAACCATTAAGGTTACGCTAATTTGGAACACGTAAACCTAGTTTACGATAAATGATGAAATTGTGAAGCATGAATTGTTTTGAGAAATGACCTGAAAGAACGAGTTGTCACATTAAGCCCAACCAAAGGAATTCAGTCCCGATTGAGTCCATGTTGTTCTCTACGGTTTAGGGTTTGATGTGGCAAACTTTCCCATTCTCGAGAAAAACCTAAAAGACTTTTAGGTAACCGATTTTTACTTAATCTCACAACTCATCAAACAAGAACTGTCATGAGATTAGGCTAAATCGGTTTGAGTAACGGGTCTTTTGAAAATTTGGCTCGGTCATGGAATTGCTTACACATATAAGCCTACTACTCCCTTCATTGCATGATTCTTTCTGAATTAGACATAGGTGATCAGGCTATGTATAATTTAGGAGTAACTATGCAATGCTTGGAATAATCGACTCATATGATGTTTGGTGTTGAGTCAACTGATGTTAAAATTGTGATAGGGAATGACAGGGCATTCTTCATGTCAAATTCTGATGTGACTAAAATGGGATGGGTATTTGAAGGCATCTATGTGACAATCGATTTTGAAATGAAAGTAAATAACTCGAAAAATGTATGTATAAACCGGATGCAAAGTGAACATGCACTTATGATGAAATGATGAGATGCTATGATGATGTAGTTATAGTCTAGGGTCAATGATACAACCTAGTTCTTTATAACGGCTCGATGCCAATCTGTCACACCCCAAATTACTGTTTTTGTGAATGGAATTCCTGGGGATTGACTGTCATAGCATCACAATCGCAGTTATATTGAACGACCTAAAGTGTCGTTTGAAAAGAACATCGTTTGATTTAATAAAACGATCAGAGTTTACAAAGAAGGTCCCAAATGAAAATCATCTTGTGCAGAAATAAGTTTGTTACAATTCAAACGATGTTTTAAAGTTCATAAAACTCAAGAGAGCGTCGTCACCTGACTCTATGATATGTCCACATGCATGCCATGAAGTGAATGCCTTAGATACCTGAGATAAAACATGCTAAAAAGTGTCAACACAAAGGTTGAGTGAGTTCATAGAGTTTATGTTGAAATGTAAAGCCTTTCAAAATCGTTTATGCAGCAAAGGCATTGTAAATAAACCCTGTTCAAGTTCCGCCCATACAAAACTTGCCTTTTGTGTGTTCCAACACTGCCAAAATGTGTGTAGTTTATGTTCAAACACATGATGTCAAATGAATTCACAATAGTACCTAACTCGACGTAGAACAATAGCACTTAATCAATAGGACTAGACTCAATGTATCAGTAGACAACTGATTTAGAACATTATCTGACGTACCAGAAGCGTAGCACATAATCAATAGCACCTAACTCAATGTATCAATGTCAACGACATAGTACTTTATTCGACGATGTATGTTAGTCAGCCGATTTAGAGCGTTATCGACGTTAGAACTATACATAAACAAGAACAATTGATATAGTATAACATTTGATTTAGAAACAATGGTGATCATGATAGAAGTTATCAAAAAAAATATAAGTACTTGTGAAAATAATTGAGCGTATCTCCCCCAAATAGTACAAAACAATTGAAAATGGGGCTATGAAAACTCACTTGATAAATTGGTATGATGACAAAGTAGTACGAGATATAATGTGATGCTTTAACCTTGACCTATTATGAATGTTGATGTAATGAGTTATGATGTAATGTTATGCATGCATTTCGTATGTTATTTATACCATTTGTGAGCTTTGAAAATAATACTTATCGTCGAAAAATACTCTTTTGACGTCTTGACCCTTCTAAAATTACTTTACAAGTTTTTACGTCAAAATGTCATCCTACAATAGTTTCTTAATGATTTATTGTGAAATTTTAACTTTTCGTCGTAAAATAAAGTCGTTGGGAATTTCATGAAAGTGACAAAAATGACCTCGAAAAGCTAGTGGTAAAATGGTGTCGTCGAACGTTAGGAACGAACTCAACGGTTTTGGAAAGCTTGTATCAAAATCTAGAAGATTTAGTACATGAGTTTTCGTCATAGAGGTCTCGAACATAAAGATAATAGAGGTTAAATATGGTGATTTTATCCAAATATGGTTTAAAAATGAGTTTCGGCAAAGTTTAAGCAACCGTAAATAATTTATTACAACAGCTATACAAACGGTTGGTCGTTTGAAAAATATGCTTGGTGATCTCGATTTTATTAGAAG
Source organism: Chrysanthemum makinoi (assembly GCA_910596185.1). Taxonomy (NCBI): domain Eukaryota; kingdom Viridiplantae; phylum Streptophyta; class Magnoliopsida; order Asterales; family Asteraceae; genus Chrysanthemum; species Chrysanthemum makinoi. Next base: position 244,337,167 of record OU343222.1, on the reverse strand, counting down.
ACATCTCGTTACAAAAAGTTCTACATCAACGTTAAAAATAGCCTTCAATATGGTCGTTTTGTTTACCGTAACACTTGTCAACTAAAAATAATATAGTTTTTCTAAAAATAAAGTTACGGCAATTTTATAAAAACGTGTATATCTTAGTCGTTACAAATCCGTTTTCTACGTATTATACGTCCTTAGCTTCGTATCAAAGTATACTAATATATTTTTGATAAGTCGAAATAATTTATAAAGCTTAGGACTCGTTTTTGACTCGTACAAAACTAAAATAGGTTGCTGAAATTTCAGAAAATATATATTTCGTCGTCAAACTTGAAAAATTCATAACTTCTTCGTTATAACTCCATTTTTATCCGTTCAAGCGGCCACGGATTCGTTTTAAAGTATATTTTCTAAATATCAAGGCCAAAAATTCGTGTCTACTGTCGGATTTTCCAGAAAAACAAAATAAGATCAGATCACTTTTAATACTTGTCGAAAATAGTTTTTTTCGTACTAAACCTATTCCAATCCCTTCAAATCAACTCCAAAGCTATTCTAATCCTACCATATACCTTCTTAGGGTGTCATGGGTTCCTAGACATCATCAAGACCAATATATAACAACGGATAAATTATAGGATGACTTTTATATATAAAACTCTAAAAACAATGTAAAAATGGTATAACTAACAATAAGTCTTGCATGCTTGCTCAAAAATGAAGAAATAAATATGAAATGAAAATGAAAGATGTAAAATGAAAGTGATATGCTTACTAGTTACTATGATGAGGTGATTAGAACAAGGATTAACCTAAACACCATAGGTTTTTATTTCAAAACCTTTAATAAGAGTGTAACTAGATTGTGTTAAACTTGAGCTTGGAAAAATTGTGATGATTTCTTCTTCACACCTATGAAGAACCGGTTTGATGAGGAAGAAAAACAAGAGAGAAAGTAACTTTTGACTATCTTGAATTATTTTGATTGAATGAGTGATAGTAAGGTTGAGTATAGATTTAGATATATAGAAAAACTTTACCAATCTAATTAATGCATTCACCCCTCCCTAGGCGGTTTTGGGGATGTTTTCAATATATATATATTTTTTTCTCTTTTATTTATGTGTATAAAATTGTAAGTAAATTGACATAAGTAAAGGTAACTTTGTAACTTGTATATACATTAGTGTATTTAAGGTAGTTTTGGCTCAAAATAGATTTTTAATAGATCAAGGTAAAGTATAATGAGTTCATAAAAATTGTAAAAATACATTTCTTGCAAAATTTGAGTGATATAATAATTATCTTGTAGTTTTTAAGAAAAGCGTCGTAATAATATAAACTTAACGATTTATATACAAAATAATTTTAAAACACTAGGTAAACTCAAAATATTATTTTATAAACTAAATGTAAGTATAAAAATATGTCGGGATCATTTTTGGAAGTATCGGATTAAATGTTCAAAATAACAACTTACGCGATAACGTTTATTTAATATAAAATTCTGCGTTTAGGTGAAATGCAAAATCATGAATGAACTAACATGATGCAAATGATGTTAATGAAATGTAGACTAAACTTAGTCTATATGAAATGTCCGTGATGATATGATCATGAATGCGCCGCTAAACCATTAAGGTTAAATTTGGAACACATTAAACCTAGTTTACGATAAATGATGAAATTGTGAAACGTGAATTGTTTTGAGAAATGACACAGTACGAGTTGTCACAATGTCTGCATAGGCTGTTAGTGACATACGGTGTCCTTTGGTACCAAAGTCCCATATTGATGGTTCCTTGAAGATACCGAAAGACCCGTTTAACCGCTTCAAGGTTCTTTTTGGTAGGCTTAGCACGATATCTAGCACACATGCAAACAAAGAATAAAATGCGGTCTACTAACGTGAGGTACATTAGGGATCCAATCATACTACGATATTTAGTTTGGTCAACCATGATCCCTGAGTGGTCTTCATCCATTTGGTGCCTTCTATCATGGGAGTGTCAATAGGGTCACAAGAATCAAATCCAAATTTCTTTAAAATCTCATTTGCATATTTAGATTGATTTATAAAATGCCTCCGGGACTTTGTGAAATTTTTAATCCCAAGAAAAATGACAGTTGTCCCATCATTGACATTTGAAATTTGGAACCCATTTCATTTTAAAAATGGTCAAATTCATTGGGGTCGGTCGAGGCAAAAATAATATCATCAACATATATTTGAAAATGAATTAAGTGTTTGCGACTTTACGGTGAACAATGTCGGATCAACTGCTCCTTTGGTGAATCCAATAGATAGAAGAAACTTTGATAGCGTATCATACCATGGCCTTGGAGCTTGCTTCAAACCGTAAAGAGCCTTCTTCAAATGATAGACGTGAGTAGGATGCTCTCGGATTCATAAAGCCTGGTTGGTACGGCGATATCCGACTTCTTTAAGGTCAGATTAAGAAAAGCGTCTTTACATCCATCGATAGACTACCAGTGTTCTTACTTGCAGCATTAGCCAAAGATTCGATTGACTCGATCGAGCAATGGAGCAAATGATTCTTCAAAGTCAATACCCTCCTCTTGACGGTATCCTTTGCAACCAATCGAGCCTTGTTCTTTAGTACATCATCATGCTCATCAAGTTTTACTTTGAAGATCCATTTTAGAGCAATGATCATAGCACAGTCGGGAGCGGTACTAGTTCCCATACATCTAGTCGATCAAACTCATGAATTTCTTCTTGCATGGCATTGAACTAGCTGTCTTTATTCATAGCAGTTTTAACGTCTTTTGGTTCGATCTTTGAGAGTCAGAGTTGAAGAAGCACCATAAGGCATCGGTTGCAAGTTGTCGACGAGTGGATCTGAACGGAGAAGGGTTTCCAATGATGTTGTCAATGGGTGATCATGTGTCCATTTTCTAAGGTGTTCATGTGGTTGTTGTTGTTGAGGAACAGTAGTAAGTCGATATCTCCGATGAAGATGGTTCGATGATGATTCAGGAGCAAATATGTTTTCAAATGGGGCATCTTAGGGAGTAGCAAAGGATTATCTCCATCATTGGTACGAGCAATTCCATGATATACACTCGATGAATGATGATTTGTTGATGAGACAGAATGATCCGCGGCAGTGCTTCTTGACTTAATGACATTGAAACTGAAGGGTTAACTTCATTGCGAGGGATAGGAGCACCTCTGTTGATGGAATTGACAGATTATTAGCACTTGGCTCATAGTGTTCATCAAACATTGGATCAAATAATTTCTTCAAATCATCTTCTGAAGGAGATACATAAGGAGTTGTTGGTGAGGGATTAGAAACAAAGTAGGTGATAGGACTACTTCATGAAGTTTAAAATCGAGGTCGAGCTGGATTGTCCGGAGCCATTTGAGGTCACTCATCGAACATAACATGAATTGTTTCCATGATATTTCGGGTTCTCTTGTTGTAGATTTGGTATCCTTTTCTGTTTGGTGCATATCCTACAAATACTCTAATGTCCGCTTTAGCTTTTAGTTTACCTAAATCTTGACCGTCATTAGTTGAGTAACATAAAGCACCAAACACACGAAGGTATGATAGATCAGGTTTTCAATTGTGGACAAGTTCATACGGAGTCTTTCCATGAGATGTGTGTATGAGAGAATGATTTTGGGTGTAGCAGCGTGTGGCAATGGCCCGATATAGAAACATTGGAACCTTTGAGTAAATTAGCATTGTTCTAGCGGCTTCCACAAGAGTTCGATTTCGTCTATCAACTACACCGTTCGTTGAGAGTTCGTGGAACACTTCTTTGATGACTGATTCCAACACTTTCATAAAACTAAATTAATTCTTTGTTAACAAACTCGTGCCATTTCTGTTGGACAATTCTACTGATATTGTTGAGTGAACTTGAAGCTTTTTGATAAGTTTGATGATGATGACATAGGAGTTTCATCCTTTGTCCTCAAAACTTTACCCAAGTAAATCGAGAGTAGTCATCAACAATGACTAGAATGTATTTCTTCCCATTTATCGTTTGCACTCTCATTGGTCCGCACAAATCCATATGAAGGGTATGAAGAACTTCCATTACTGAGTTTGTGGGTTTTGGTTTGTGCGCATATTTTGTGCTTTTTCACAATTGGCAATTTGAACAAAGATGATCTTTTTCATACTTTAATCTGGGTAATCCTCTTACTAAGTCCTTTATGGAAAGATTGTTTATGGTACCAAAGTTCAAGTGATTGAGATGACGATGCCATAGCCATGACTTAGTTTTGGAAGCCTTTGACAACAAGCGGATGGGTGAAGATTTCATCATATCTTCGATAGAGATGGTGTATAGGTTTTAACCACGAGTTCCTCGAAAGTTCCACACCATCAAGTTCTCTAACAAAGCAAGTATGTTTTCTGAAGGCCACTTCTAAATCTGAGTCACAAAATTTTCCAACAGAAAATAGATTATGTCCAAGGCCTTCAACATAATATACCACGGAAATCACACTATTTCCAACCGTAATCTCCATAACCAAATGATCATTTCGAATCTCACAGTTCGATGAATTTACTCACGAAGTTCATGAGCGCCTGGTCTCCGTCATATGCTTGGAACAGACTGAGTCCAAGTACCACAGAACGATTTGAACGATCTGCAGTTGAACACAAACAAGAATGGATAACTCGATAATTGGGATCCCCATGCAAGAATGGGTTCCATTTGGTTAGTAACATTGATTGGAACACCCACATCAGGAGTAGAGACAATGGACTCATCGAAATAGATCAGATGCTAGTGTCCGTATTTGACCTATTCAAAATATGTTCACTTCTTGGGAATAGTTCTACGGTAGGCATCCATTTTCTAGTGGGCATTGACTTAGCAAATTTAGGGCACAACTCATTAATCTTACAGCCAGTAGGTATCCATTGATAACCTATATTACTAAATTTCCTTCTGTGGGTTTCCATATTTTCTAACTTTCTTTCGCCTTTGCCTTTTTGCCTTCTTAGCTTGATTTTTAACATTAGCAATTTTAACTGGGCATTTCACAACATTAGACAAATCATTCACACCACATTCAAGATTAGTAACAGAAACCACGCAATCATCATTACATGTTTTGCCAAAAGTAGTAGAATCCGCATTAATTATAGTGCGCTTAGAGCTAACACTAGAATCAACACGATTCGTTTTATTCAAATTCTACCTAAGGTGATCTTCTACTTTCTTCCATTGACCATTCCTAGCATGCAAGGTCCTATCATTCTTTGTGTTACCTTGAGGCTTTGACCCCGCTTGCTTTGGTGTCACCTCTGTAGAGGTGGAACATTAGTTGGTTTTGCTATTTTTTGCATTCCTGAACTAGAAGTGTAGGGATCTGACCTATTTGAAGGCACTCTAGATTTTACTTGCTGAATACTGGGCATAGAATGGTCTTGGAACAAGACATAGAACAAGGCATCACAACTTTACCTTTTGCACCTAAGGATTTAGGACATGTTGCTATTAAACATTCTAGCAGTTCCTGAGATCATTTGGCCTGAATGCAAGCAAACCTAATTTCTCTATCAAGCGGCTTATTTATGAAATACTCTTCCACAATCTCACAGAGACATTCTAGACTATCCTTAAGGTGAGCAAAATAGTTATGAAACACAAGTTCATTATCCCTAAGATGAGGAGGAATATATTTAACAGTCAAAGTATATTTGCAATTTGAGGATGATTTTGATGCAACATTCTCATTAAATACAAGTGGCATTTTCCTTTTTTCCACTCCTGATTCTCAATTTCCTTTGTAAAGCGTTATTTTTCGTTGTTCTTGTCACGAGTGACTTTCATTGAATCATATTACTCTTTAAAGTGTAGTTTAACCTTTTCATTTTCTTCTAGAAAACTCTCATTTTTCTTTTGTAAAACATTAACCAAGTTTTGAAGATGAAAAGTTTGAGAACTCTGAGAATCTAAAGGAGGAGGCATTTGGGAGCTTATCACATTGTTCTTTTCACCCTTTAATTGTGAAATTTGGGTTCTCAATTTTCCGATCGTGTTACAATGAGCTCGAATCTGTTCATCACGTTTGCTAATTTCAAAAACCGCATCAAATTCAGGAGCATCCAAGGATGTCTTGATATTTGAGGTTTTAACATTTTCTTTTAGATGTTGATATTTTAATTGCAAAGCAAGATGCTCAACTTCTAATTTAGAAAACTGTTTCACCAGGTTATCATGATCATCTTGCTCAATGACACGATCATGGGAGACTTTCAGAGCGACAGATAATTCATGGAATTGAGAAGCATTAATGGAATAATTCATAGCAGTGTAAAACACATCTTGAGTAATACATTCAGAAATAAGATTCTCATTCAAGATATGCAAGTTCTTCCTCTCAATCTCATTATATTTTAATTCTCGCTCATAGTCACTAACCTCAATTATCATTGCATCAAATTCCTTTTCCATTTTTTTAATATCCAATATCCCCTTTTAAGACTCTCGAATTGACCTTTTAATTGTTTAAAGAAAGGCATGACCTCAATTAAATAGCATTCTTTAGTTTACTCAAAACCCCTTTCCCCTTCAGATTATCCATGGGTGTGATCCTTTTCTTACAAGTTTTTGAAAATCAACAAATAATTGAAAAAATTACATATTGGTGATTAAGGTCTTGCTCTTAGTGGGAATTTATCTAGGAACTAAATGCATTGGGGTATTGGGGGGATAAGCATGGCATAAGCATTCTCCTACATGGGGGATTCTTTTCAACAAACTCATCAGCTTTTTCATGTCCATATCCTTTTTCCAAAACACTTGTTCAGAGGTCAACTGTGTTTGAGGTCTAAACTTGTTAAAGGCAATCAATTATCCTATAGTTGGGTGTTTTATAGCTGATTTTCTTTTCTATGCATGCATAAGGGCTCTTAAGCTTTTCATCCAATTTCTTTCTAGTTACTTCCTCTAACTATTTATCTTCCTCGGTATTCTCAACGCCTAGGTTTCTGTCTAGGCTTAAGAATTTCATTGCCATCATAGATTACCTTCTCTGCTTATCTAGCTTTCAGACACGCCTTAGGGTTTGGTTCATCAACTAACGCAACACTATGTTTGTCACTTATAACTCTATGCTTAGTGATCATGTGAGCAGTCTGTATGGTGTTTCCTTATGCGTCAATTTGTTTTCAAGTTTTTTTTCAAAGTTTTTAGGTTGGAAAATTCATTTAAGAGTTTTGATTCCTTGGCATTAAATTCTTGTTTAAGCACTTTCACATTTTTTTGAAGTTCTTGTTTTGCTTAGCGTTTGTTAAGCTTTTCTTTTAAGGAATCTAACTCTTGTTTAAGTATTTCTTCCCTAAAATTACTTTTACTAATGATTGTGCAGCATTTGGTCATCCATCTCCTGCTCACGGGTAGTTAACTCAAACATAGCACGTTGTTCATAGATGGCAACTTGTTCTTTATAGGCATTAAGTTCAGAGATGGCTGAGTCATTAGGAACACTAGTGGTGTATTCATCAAGATATGTCATCATTGATGCATTAGATACATCACTTGGTTCAATCGTATTCTCACATTGGGTCACATATTGATCATATGGGACAATATTATCATTGCCCATATAGCAATATCACAGTCCTGGTTTCTGCAATTGAACTTTCAATGTATCTTTTCTTTGGTCAACATTATCATATAGTTTTAATACCTCTGAGATGATTGTTTCTTTGGATGGACCAGCTTTTTGTGGTGATGGGACCTTTGGAGAGACCATTGGAGAAATGTTAGCCATGAAAATTATGCGTGTAGTAGGTTCATCATCGACGTCAGTGTCGTATGCATCACGGTCGGACTTGAAAGCATTCGATGATTATGACCTATCTCCTGTATTGCTCTCATCCACATCTGCATCATATGTCTTGGTATTTCCCTCAGCAAGAAACAACAGCTCCTCTTCATCAACAAAGCTCCATTATCCCGAGCTTGCACAAGTAGCATCTTGTCTCAAGTACTACGCATTTTGTGGGCGTTTTGGAGATGTGCAGTTTCTAGCTATATTTCTATCACCACCACAATTGTAGCACTTGATCGGCTTTGCTTGTCCTTGATTTCCATTCCTTCCCTATTCGATTTGCCATACTCTCTACCAACTCCACTCTTCCCTGTTCATCTGCCTTTCTTGAAGCGGTTGCACCATAACCTTCCATCTCGGCGATTTGCTTGATTCGTGGATTGGACTATTGATGCGAGGTTATGTTGGTGTGTGGGAGAGAGTTCATGTTTTGACTAACCATGAGAGACAGTTGATTGATGAAGTTTTCCATGAGTGTGTTGGAGTTGGGAGGCTTATATATCTTTGGATCGGGGATGAGTTTGTAATTACCATTACCCATGGGTATGACTTGAGAAGCTTTGGTGGTAATTTCAACATTGGTGTAAAAGAGAGTCATTTGACGAACTTGTTTCTCCCTGGTTGGTTTTGAATTCTAGAATCCTTTTCAAACATAGCATGTCTCTCATTCTTAAGAAGGAAGGTATCTGATTTCTCATAGTTTGTATTCTTCAATCCTTTGGTTAAGTTTCACGGTGAGACAAATTTGTGCCATTCGGGATTCATGTTGTTCACAAACTTTGAGTTCAGTTGAATGTTTGGCATGGTCATTTTGATATTCCTCATATCATTCACAAGCTTGTGAATCTCACGTAATACTCATAGACACTCTCATCTGGTTTCATCTTGAAGTGCTCAAATTCATTATAAATTTGTGATTCTCATCTTTCTTAGTTAATGGAACGAGAAGCATCTTGACATTGTCCCAAACAGCCTTGGCCAGTGTTGTGAATGATAAGCTTAGATATCTTTGGAAGACCTTGAAGTATAATGTTTGAAGCCATGATATCAACATCGAATCTCTTTTTCTCCGTATCAGGCTCATCATACGTCTTTGGTGCAATCCATCAAAGATCATGGTTCCATCTGCGCAGATTATCAATTATATCTCTTGTAGTCTCAATCGATAAGGTCCTTCATCAATGGATTTGAGAATGTTGACCCATTTTCCTTTCCAAGACAGTACAATCTGATTCGTTGTGCCCAAGAGTCGTATGGGATTCTGTCAGAACGCGGGTGGGCGAGTATCTGAACCGGTACTTGAACATCCGACTGCGATGGAGATGATTGTAGGTGCGTTGGTAGACATGTTTACAGTTACCGGATTTTATAACTCAATGATTAAACAGGGAAATAGATTCTTTCACGAGTTTTACTAAATCAAGACAAAACCATATTACAAACAAAAGATCAACCAAATTAAGCTAAGAATCCTTGAACCAGTCGCTTCAAGCACCAAATTAAGCTAAGTAGCAACTCGCTAGACTTCAAAGTTGCTATGGATCAAGTCGCTAAGCCCAAAGTAAGCTAAGAACCAAGTCATTTGGACACAAGTGGCTATAATACCAAATCGCTAAGCAGTCAAGTTGCTAAAAAACAACTTCGCTAAGATCAGTCCTTTGAGAACAATAAGG
>OU343222.1:244242019-244327572 GCA_910596185.1 Chrysanthemum makinoi | reverse complement strand
TTATGGTTTGCATCAAGCTCCAAGGGCATGGTATGAATGCCTTTCTACTTATTTGATGGACAATGGTTTAGGACTGATTGATAAGACTTGTTCATATGAAGCCTGCTGATGATATATTGCTAGTTCGTGTTTATGTTGATGACATCATCTTTGGCTCAACCAATAAGGAGCTGTGCAAAGACTTTGAGAAACTTATACATGATAAGTTTCATGAGTTCTATGGTGAACTCACTTTCCTTTGGGGCTACAGGTTCAACAAAGGATGATGGTATTTTCTTTAGTCAAGACAAGTATGTAGCGATGTTTTGAAGAAGTTTGGGTTTCGTGATGTAAAGAGTGCTAGTACACCAATGGAGACCTCGAAACCACTGCTACTAGATGATGGAAGTCCCAAAGTTGATTTGAAGCTGTATAGATCCATGATTGGATCTTTGATGTATCTCAACGTGTATCTAGGCCATATATTATATTCTCAGTATGTATGTGTGCAAGATTCCAAGTCACACCAAACACAACACACATGAATGTTGTAAAGAGAATTTTTAGATACCTTAAGGGTCATCCTAAATTGGGCCTTTGGTATTCTAAGGATTCAGCATTTGATTTGGTGGCCTATCTAGACAGGATTATGCCGAGCTAGTTTGGATAGAAGTCTACTACGGGGATGTCAGCTTTTAGGAAGTAGACTAATCTCATGGCAGTGTAAAAACTGCATTAATTGTAGCCAATTCTACAATGAAGTGAGTATGTATCACGCTAGTTGTGGTCAAGTGCTTTGGATTCATAATCAGTTGTTGGACTTTGGGTACAATTTTATGCATACTAAGATTTACATTGATAATAAGAGTACAATATGCATAATTAAAAATCCTGTTTTGCATTCTAAAACCAAACATATTGAGATAAGGCATCATTTTATTAGAGATTGTAATGAGAAAAGGCTAATTCAAATGGTAAAATCCATCTTTTTCAATGTTGCTGATCTTCTCACCAAAGCTTTTGATGTAGGGAGGTTTCACTATCTTGTAGTTAGTATTGGAATAAAAAATCTCTAAATCTCAATTTTGTTTTGTAAAAGTGTGTAAAAGTTATGTACTATTATTAGTTGATCTTAGTATTGCTTGTTTTGTTCTATCCACTGCTTGTTTCTTTGTGTTTCCACTAACCTGTTTGCATCAAAGAAATAAAACACAACCAGTATGATGCAATGGAATTAAAAGAAAAGCATGGTGTTATTATTATTGAAAAGATCTGCATACAAGATGAAGATGTTACAACCATAGGTTACAGATCACCGTATCAAAAGACCGGATCCTACTACAACCATCTAAAGACGCAAGCTTCACAGATACACCAACACCACCTAAGGCTTCCTTGGAATGGCCCACTTTGACATCTCCTTCTGAACTCTTGGCCCTCTAATCACATGCCACACTTTGGGGCATGCAAGCCCTATCACCCTTCTCGATGGGTGGTGATGAAGAAGATAGACCAACTAGTGGTGGAAGCAGCTGCTTGCACATGGTGAGCCAGAGGTTCCGGTGGTGGTATGAAGCAATGGGAGGAACAACCAAGACTCTTGAAGAGGTCTCATCATCGGATCTTCATAGGGAGATACATAGCTAGGCAAAGAATTCAACTCGAATTGATCCTTCGATGGCATGTTGTGGCCTTGGTTGATGGAAGAAGGCCCGGCATGAAGGGTTTGTGCTCATGAAAATGTGAGATGTTTTCTTTGATGAACCTTCCTGGTCAACCCTACCTATTTTTAGAAACTCTTCGCACACACTATCAGAGGAAGAGCTGTCTGATGAAAGATTGATGGGGTTTGAGTTGCTCATGTTGATCTTGTGATTTTTGGTGAGATGGTTTTTGAAACTATTTTTAGATAGAGAATTTTTGGAGTGTGTGTAATATGTGTGGTATGTGAGTAAAATGTTCTTAAATAGAGTTAAGATGAAATCAAGGAGTTAAATGTGGGGAAGGTATGAGTTTTTGAGGAGTAAATGAAATGTTTTGACTTTGGTGGACGTTTAATAACTTGGAGTTGATCTTTGACTGGGTGTTTAGCATACCTGTTAACCATCTGCAAGATAACTTTGAAACCACTTCTTGTTATTCTAACCACTACTAACCTTAACAATGTTTTAAGTGTTTGGGTTGTGTTTGTGATGTGCAGGTATGAAGGAGTTTTTGTATAATTTGGAGATTTTTGGAGCTGTTGCTGTAATTGTTTAAAAAAAAAGAAAAAAAATGTGTGAATCTTTTGTAATCCTTCATACTAATGCTTGATATCACTATTTTTGGCTTTGATTTGATTGCTGCAGTCTTAGTCAAAAGATTGGAGTGTGGGTGCTATATCCACTGCTAGAACATTTCAAACCACTGCTAATGTGTAACATATTGGATTTCACAAACACATTAAACCGTAATCAATATAGGCGTACAATATTAGGATTTAGAGAGAGAAAGAGTTAGAGGTTTGGGAACTTAGTGAGAGAAAGTGAAAATCTTATTATGAGCTCCAACCTTGGGAGGTAAAGAGTATTTATAGTCTTACACAAATCGCCACCTACGGGCTGTGGATCAGGCATACAGTGGGTAAAGACCCGTCCGTTCTCCACGGTGTTACTTAACTAAATACTACTTAACTTTAATAACTACGTCTACGAAGCTTTTAACGATTACATATACTTAAGGTGACCGACTCTTTAATAACTGGATTTACTAAATCCTAACAATCTCCCCTAAGGGAGGTCACCTCAAATTACAATGAATACAAACAGATATTACATTAGATTGTTCTTGGATTCTCGATTAAGTTCATTGCTCAAGAGCATGTAGTCTTTGATTCTTCATTTTCCGCATGTTTGGATAATTCTAGTGGAGGTCTTTAATCGATCCACGGATAATGAGTTGCCGGAGATCATCGCCTATCATAACTCTCGACTCATCCTTTGTGATGTTGGTATTATGTGATGTTGTGACTTTTGGACCGACATGCTCACATTATAGATCATGATTTCTTTTCATCGAGTAGCGGGCTTGATTCATGATATTGGCACAGAAAGCATGGAGTGAAAATATCATAGTCGTGGATGCACTAATCATGATTTCTTTAGAGATGAATGTGTAGTGTAGCACGCGGCTATGGATTGACCGCTCCATTCGATCACCGCAAACGTCGGGCGACGATACAACAGCTTAGCAATAAAGCGCACAAAAGTGTCTTCGATCACTTTCGTTGAATTGAGGTACACGGCCCACGGTTCCCGCTGATCAAGACAAGTATTGCCTCGGATCGTATAATTTGAAGAATTTTTGACAGGTTTCGCAAATGCTTTACTGTTTCAAACCGAACGTCTCAAAGAAAACAACACGGAGTGAGTGAACCAGTGAATTGAGATTCACTGATTGATGAAAAGAAATTTGAAAAACAATCGTGTACCGCTTAATAGAAATTGTTTTTGCAATACAACGAAGGTTTTAATGAAAATCAGTTATCAATCATAAACACCTTTTATTTTGAAATATGAGTACACAATCGATGTGCTAAAGAAAAGAGTTTTAATGCACAACGACCGGTTTTTCAAAGGTATTCGTCAATCCATAACCTGAACCAGGATTGATTCATAATTATGAATCACCCCATTGTTTCTTTTCGCTTGTCACATGGTTGATCTATTAGATAGATCTCACATGCCACTCACCAGGAGCTTGTTTGATTTTGGCTCCGTAGGCTTTCCATCTTCATTGTGAATATGTTTGCATATCACTCGAGATGTTCCGCAATACCACAAGGATAATGCGTAGGACTCATGATATAATTTCTCTTTCCACATTGTATGAAACAGAGTCTTCATTGAAAGTGTCCTAATGAGATTTATTGATGATCTCGTGGCACTAGACTCAATAGTGCATATTTGGTTCCTATGCTGGAGACTAGAGAGAGGTCTCCTCTTCAATATCAACAATCTCTAAGAGAAAGTCGATAGATTATGTAGGTTCCCGTGAGAATGAAACAAGCCCTTTTAAGAGGAACTTGAGTAGCTTGGGAAGTTGTAGTGCAGCAAGGCCACTGGTCCATGACGCCTTGTCTTCAATACCGGCGTTAACTTGGTAACCACCAGTAGCATATGTATTGAACCCGGTTTCTGCCCGAAAGTTGAATTAATAGAGGGCTATTTCTTTTCACCCTTTTCTCATTTCATTTCTTTTTCATTCTTCAACCCCTTCAGTACTTACCGAGACTTCATTACGAGAACCTTTTTGGGTTTATTCCAGTTCTCGCTATGTCTCAGTCTGCACTCTTCCCTTATTCTCATATTTCTCCTTTTTTTCATCATACCTAAGGACTCTACACTATCTAGTGGATTGTCCCCAGTAGATCCTCTCGCTCGGGCGGATCGGGGAACGAATACCTAACCTAACCATCCTTATAACACCATGCATAAAGTAAATTTGGTCGGTCTATTTGGTATTGTTCATCCGCCATTGGAACTAATCGAAAACCATTTGAAAAATCAATCCAGGTACTTGTGATATATTATCAAAGCATTTTGTACCTGAATTGTTTTGATAATTTTAGAAATGAATCCCCTCAATATGTGCATCATGTATCTGAAATCATTTTGGCACACGGAGGCAAGAGGAAGAATTAACTTCTTTGATTACCATTTTCTAAAAGATATCAACATCACTTCCCTGATCAAATCAAGTAGATACCACATACTAGGGAAGGATGAGGTTTTCATAAATTTGCTCCCCCTCAATATGTGTCTCGAGGTTTGAAAGAGTTTTTTACATATTAGAAGGAACCTGCACTTAGATACAAGTCAATCACTTTCAATCTTTGTGGGTTAAAAGATGCTCCCTCAACATGTGCATGGAAAATTTGAAATCGCTTGGGCATATGTTGAGGAAAGTTTGCTAAACACTTGTGAAACCATTTATCAATTATCGTTTAAATCCAATTTAAATCACAAATTCTCCCCGATCACAATTTTCAAATCATTTGAGATTTGTGATCTCTGTAGATTTAAATTGATTTTGAAAGCTTTTGAGAGGAGATGGGACTTGATTATGAGAAACATTTAACCGATAAGGATCAAGTTTGAGACTTTAGACTCCAAAGATTAAACATGTTTGACTATCTTTTGAAAACATAATAATAACAAAGGTCTTGTACCAATTGTATACAATATTGTAACACATTGTTCCTTTTGATTATGCAAGAGTAGACCTTTCTCGACACGCAAGGCTAATTGTTTGAAAATACTCTTTTGATTGAAATCATTCTCCCTCAATCAATGACATGTTGATTGAAGGATAGAGATTTTGACACATGAAAAGCCCGGATGATTTTCAAAAGTAGAGTATGAAGTATTTTCAAAGCAATTTTGTTTTTATTAGATGACAAATATTTTTCAGAAGAATCATTTGAAGGAAAAATATTTGAAAGGAAACATTTGTCTTTTGCTGACAAACATTTGTTTTTATAATAAGAGCATGAGGTTTGAAGATTTAAGATAACGCATGGCTCGTTTTCTTTGAAAAGCGGGTTATGGCTTCTGAAATGACAATAAACCATTTTTTCACTTTTCTCCTAAAAATATTTTTTTATTTTTTGATTTTTTTTGAGAACATTCGAACAACATCTAAAGACCGGTGTCATTCTTTGAATGACATCACAAAGACCGCAGATATTATCGAATCGAGAAAAATATGACAAAAGGATAATATTTTTTGAAAATTTTCAAGATTTTCAAGTTTTTATGGATTTTTGAAAGTTTTATAATTTTTTATTTTCTTTTCGAAGAAATACCTTTACTCCTCGTCTTCCTCTTGAAGACGTTTGAGTGTTTCCGGTTGTAGACTCTTTAGATCAAGTCGTGGAAGGATAAACTCAAAACGTTCTCTAGGAAGAGCTTTAGTGAAGATGTCTGCTAATTGATATTCTATCCTCACAAAATAGAGTTCCACCACACCGTTCTCTACTTGCTCCCTGATGAAATGATGTCGAATGTCGATGTGCTTTGCTCTTGAATGTTGAACATTGTTGCATGAGAGAGCAATAGCACTTTTATTATCACAGTACATAGGGATTTTGTAGAATTCAAAGCCATAGTTAGATAATTGGGATCTCATCCATAGGATTTGAGCATAACAAGATGACATGGCTATGTATTCACTCTGAGGAAAAATAGAAGTACTCATTTGTTCTTTGAAGACCACCACAAGCTTATCACCCAAAAAACGAAAGCACCTCCGTATACTTCGACGTGTATCTTGACATCCTCGCATGATCTGGTGTCACACCCCCAAATACTGCTTTGGTAAAATGAATGGAATTCTGGATTGACCGTCATAGCATCGCAATCACAGTTATATTGAACGACCTAAAGTGTCGTTTGAAAAGAACATCGCTTGATTTAATAAAACGATCGAGTTTAAAGAAGGTCCCAAATGAAAATCATCTTGTGCAGAAATAAGTTTGTTACAATTCAAACGATGTTTTAAAGTTCATAAAATCAAAGGAGACGCTGGTCGTCACCACTCTATGATATGTCCATATGCATGCCATGAAGTGAATGCCTTAGATACCAGAGATAAAACATGCTAAAAGTGTCAACACAAAGGTTGAGTGAGTTCATAGAGTTTATGTTGAAATGTAAAGCCTTTCAAAATCGTTTATGCAAGAAAGGCATTGTAAATCCACCCGCCCAAGTTCCTATACAAAAACTTGCAACCCGTGTTCACAACCCACGCCAAAAATGTGTAGTTTATGTTCAAACACATGATGTCAAATGAATTCACAATAGTACCTAACTCATCGTGAACAATAGCACTTAATCAATAGGACTAGACTCAATGTATCAAGAGTCAACTGATTTAGAACATTATACCATCGTAGAATCAGAGCACATAATCAATAGCACCTAACTCAATGTATCGCTAGTCAACCTGACATAGTACTTTATTCGACGATGTATCAAGAGTCAATCGATTTAGAACGCTATAATGACGTAGAACTATAGCATGCAAACAAGAACAATTGATATAGTATAACATTTGATTTAGAAACAATGGTGATCATGATAGAAGTTATCAAAAAAAAAATATAAAGTACTTGTGAAAAATAATTGAGCATGTATCTCCCCCAAAATAGTACAAAACAATTGAAAGTGGGGCTATGAAAACTCACTTGATAAATTGGTATGATGACAAGAGTGAGTACACCGAGATATAATGTGATGCTTTAACCTTGACCTATTATGAATGTTATGATACGTAATGAGTTATGATGTCATGTTATGCATGCATTTCGTATGTTATTTATACCATTTGTGAGTTTTGAAAAATAATACTTATCGTCAAAAATACTCTTTTGACGCTTTGACCCTTCTAAAATTACTTTACAAGTTTTTACGTCAAAATGTCATCCTACAATAGTTTCTTAATGATTTATTGTGAAATTTTAACTTTTCGTCGAAAATAAAGTCGCTGGGAATTTCATGAAAGTGACAAAAATGACCTCGAAAAGCTAGTCGTAAAATGGTGTACGTCGAATGTTAGGAAACGAACTCAACGGTTTTGGAAAGCTTGTATCAAAATCTAGAAGTTTTAGTACATGAGTTTTCATCATAGAGGTCTCGAACATAAAGATAATAGAGGTTAAATATTGTGATTTTGTCCAAATATGATTTAAAATGAGTTTCTAAGAAAGTTTAAGCAACCGTAAATAATTTATTACAACTTCTCAATATACAAACGGTTGGTCGCTTTGAAAAATATGCTTGGTGATCTCATTTTTTAGAAGACATCTCGTTACAAAAAGTTCCACATCAACGTTAAAAATAGCCTTCAATATGGTGCTTTGTTTACCGTAACACTTGTCAACTAAAAATAATATAGTTTTTCTAAAAATAAAAGTTACGCAATTTTATAAAACGCGTATATCTTAGTTACAAATCCGCTTACGTGATATACCTTAGCTTCAGATCAAAGTATACTAATATATTTTGATAAGTCGAAATAATTTATAGCTTAGACTCGTTTTTGACTCGCATAAAACTAAAATAGGTTGCTGAAATTTCAGAAAATAATATATATTTCGTCCAAACTTGAAAATTCATAACTTCTTCGTTATAACTCGCTTTTATCCGTTCAAGCGCCAATGATTCGTTTTAAAGTATATTTTCTAAATATCAAGGCCAAAAATTCGTGTCTACTGTCGGATTTTCCAGAAAAACAAAATAAGAACAGATCACTTTTAATACTTGTCGAAAATAGTTTTTCTCGTACTAAACCTATTCCAATCCCTTCAAATCAACTCCAAAGCTATTCTAATCCTACCATACACCTTCTTAGGGTGTCATGGGTTCCTAGACATCATCAAGACCAATATATAACAAGGATAAATAATAGGATGACTTTTATATATAAAACCTAAAAAACAATGTAAAAATGGTATAACTAACAATAAGTCTTGCATGCTTGCTCAAAAATGAAGAAATAAATATGAAATGAAAATGAAAGATGTAAAATGAAAGTGATATGCTTACTAGTTACTATGATGAGGTGATTAGAACAAGGATTAACCTAAACACCTTGGTTTTATTTCAAAACCTTTAATAAGAGTGTAACTAGATTGTGTTAAACTTGAGCTTGGAAAATTGTGATGATTTCTTCTTCACACCTATGAAGAACCGGTTTGATGAGGAATAAAAACAAGAGAGAAAGTAACTTTTGACTATCTTGAATTATTTTGATTGAATGAGTGATAGTAAGGTTGAGTATAGATTTAGATATATAGAAAAACTTTACCAATCTAATTAATGCATTCACCCTCCCTAGGCCGGTTGGGGGATGTTTTCAATACATATATATATTTTTTTTCTCTTTTTATTTATTGTATAAAATTGTGTAAGTAAATTGACATAAGTAAAGGTAACTTTGTAACTTGTATATACATTAGTGTATTTAAGGTAGTTTTGGCTCAAAATAAATTTTTAATGGATCCAAGTAAAGTATAATGAGATCATAAAATTGTAAAATACATTTGTAAAATTTGAGTGATATAATAATTATCTTGTAGTTTTTAAGAAAAGCGCCGTAATAATATAAACTTAACGATTTATATACAAAATAATTTTAAAACACTAGGTAAACTCAAAATATCATTTTTATAAACTAAATGTAAGTATAAAAATATGTCGATCATTTTGGAAGTATCGATTAAATGTTCAAATAACAACTTACGCGATAACGCTATTTAATATAAAATTTACGCGTTTAAGGTGAAATGCAAAATCATGAATGAACTAACATGATGCAAATGATGTTAATGAAATGTAGACTAAACTTAGTCTATATGAAATGTCCGTGATGATATGATCATGAATTCGCCGCTAAACCATTAAGGTTACGCTAATTTGGAACACGTAAACCTAGTTTACGATAAATGATGAAATTGTGAAACGGAATTGTTTTGAAATGACCTCGAAGTACGAGTTGTCACATTCGCCCAACTAAAAAGGAATTCAATTCCTAATTCATCCATGTTGTTCTCTACTTTAGGTTTGATGTGGCAACTTTCATTCGAGCAAAACCTTCAAAGACTTTAGGTAACCGATTTTTACTTAATCTCACAACTCATCAAACAAGAACTGCCATGAGATTAGGCTAAATCGGTTTGGTAGAGGTCTTTGAAAATTTGGCTCATCATGGAATTGCTTACACATATAAGCCTCATTACTCCCTTCATTGCATGATTCTTCCTAATTAGGATAGGTGATCGCTATGTATAATTTAGGAGTAACTATGCAATGCTTGGACTAATCGACTCATATGATGTTTGTGTTGAGTCAACCGATGTTAAAATTTGTGAGAATGACAGGGCATTATTCATGTCAAATTCTGATGTGAGTAAAATGGGATGGGTATTTGAAGGCATCTATGTGACAATCGATTTTGAAATGAAAGTAAATAACTCAAAAAATGTACGTATAAACCGGATGCAAAGTGAACATGCACTTATGATGAAATGATGAGATGCTATGATGATGTAGTTATAGTCTAGGTCAATGATGCAACCTAGTTCTCTATAACCGCTCATGCCAATCTGTCACACCCTCAAATTAATTGCTTTTGCAAATGAATGGAATTCCCGGGATTGACTGCCATAGCATCACAATCTAAATATTGAACGACCTAAAGTGTCGTTTGAAAAGAACATCGTTTGATTTAATAAAACGATCAGAGTTTACAAAGAAGGTCCCAAATGAAAATCATCTTGTGCAGAAATAAGTTTGTTACAATTCAAACGATGTTTTAAAGTTCATAAAACTCAAAGGAGACGCGTCGTCACCGCGACTCTATGATATGTCCACATGCATGCCATGAAGTGAATGCCTTAGATACCTGAGATAAAACATGCTAAAAAGTGTCAACACAAAGGTTGAGTGAGTTCATAGAGTTTATGTTGAAATGTAAAGCCTTTCAAAATCGTTATGCAAAGAAAGGCATTGTAATCCACCTAGCCCAAGTTCCTACCATACAAAACTTGCAACATGTGTGTTCACAACCCACTGCCAAAATGTGTGTAGTTTATGTTCAAACACATGATGTCAAATGAATTCACATAGTACCTAACTCGACGAGAACAATAGCACTTAATCAATAGGACTAGACTCAATGTACAAGAGTCAACTGATTTAGAACATTATAATTTAATGTAGAACTGAAAGCACATAATCAATAGCACCTAACTCAATGTATCAAGAGTCAATCAAATATAGTATTTTATTCGACCATGTATCAAGAGTCAACTGATAGAACGTTATACGACTTAGAACTATAGCACGCAAACAAGAACAATTGATATAGTATAACATTTGATTTAGAAACAATGGTGATCATGATAGAAGTTATCAAAAAAAAATATAAAGTACTTGTGAAAAATAATTGAGCATGTATCTCCCCCAAAATAGTACAAAACAATTGAAAGTGGGGCTATGAAAACTCACTTGATAAATTGGTATGATGACAAGAGTGAGTACACCGAGATATAATGTGATGCTTTAACCTTGACCTATTATGAATGTTATGATACGTAATGAGTTATGATGTCATGTTATGCATGCATTTCGTATGTTATTTATACCATTTGTGAGTTTTGAAAAATAATACTTATCGTCGAAAAATACTCTTTTGACGTCTTGACCCTTCTAAAATTACTTTACAAGTTTTTACGTCAAAATGTCATCCTACAATAGTTTCTTAATGATTTATTGTGAAATTTTAACTTTTCGTCAGAAATAAAGTCGTTGGGAATTTCATGAAAGTGACAAAATGACTCGAAAAGCTAGTCGTAAAATGGTGTACGTCGAACGTTAGGAACGAACTCAACGGTTTTGGAAAGCTTGTATCAAAATCTAGAAGTTTTAGTACATGAGTTTTCGTCATAGAGGTCTCGAACATAAAGATAATAGAGGTTAAATATGGTGATTTTGTCCAAATATGGTTTAAAAATGAGTTTCGGCAAAGTTTAAGCAACCGTAAATAATTTATTACAACTTCGCTATACAAACGGTTGGTCGTTTTGAAAAATATGCTTGGTGATCTCGATTTTTTTAGAAGACATCTCGTTACAAAAAGTTCACATCAACGCTAAAAAATAGCCTTCAATATGGTCGTTTTGTTTACTGTAACACTTGTCAAATAAAATAATATAGTTTTTCTAAAAATAAAGTTACGGCAATTTTATAAAAACGTATATCTTAGTCGCTACAAACCGCTTTCACGTATTATACGTCCTTAGCTTCAGATCAAAGTATACTAATATATTTTTGATAAGTCTAAATAATTTATAAAGCTTAGGACTCGCTTTTGACTCGCATAAAACTAAAATAGGTTGCTGAAATTTCTCGAAAAATATATATTTCGTCGTCAAACTTGAAAATTCATAACTTCTTCGTTATAACTCGCTTTATCCGTTCAAGCTGCCACGGATTCGTTTTAAAGTATATTTTCTAAATATCAAGGCCAAAATTCGTGTCTACTGTCGGATTTTCCAGAAAAACAAAATAAGATCAGATCACTTTATATACTTGTCGAAAATAGTTTTTCTCGTACTAAACCTATTCCAATCCTTTCAAATCAACTCCAAAGCTATTCTAATCCTACCATACACCTTCTTAGGGTGTCATGGGTTCCTAGACATCATCAAGACCAATATATAACAAGGGATAAATTATAGGATGACTTTTATATATAAAACTCTTAAAAACAATGTAAAAATGGTATAAGTAACAATAAGTCTTGCATGCTTGCTCAAAAATGAAGAAATAAATATGAAATGAAAATGAAAGATGTAAAATGAAAGTGATATGCTTACTAGTTACTATGATGAGGTGATTAGAACAAGGATTAACCTAAACACCCTAGGTTTTTATTTCAAACCCTTTAATAAGAGTGTAACTAGATTGTGTTAAACTTGCTTGAAAAATTGTGATGATTTCTTCTTCACACCTATGAAGAACCGGTTTGATGAGGAAGAAAAACAAGAGAGAAAGTAACTTTTGACTATCTTGAATTATTTTGATTGAATGAGTGATAGTAAGGTTGAGTATAGATTTAGATATATAGAAAAACTTTACCAATCTAATTAATTATCACCCTCCCCCTAGGCCGGTTTTGGGATGTTTTTCAATACATATATATTTTTTCTCTTTATTTATTGTGTATAAAATTGTGTAAGTAAATTGACATAAGTAAAGGTAACTTTGTAACTTGTATATACATTAGTGTATTTAAGGTAGTTTTGGCTCAAAATAGATTTTTAATGGATCCAAGTAAAGTATAATGAGATCATAAAATTGTAAAAATACATTTCTTGTAAAATTTGAGATATAATAATTATCTTGTAGTTTTAAGAAAAGCGTCGTAATAATATAAACTTAACGATTTATATACAAAATAATTTTAAAACACTAGGTAAACTCAAAATATCATTTTTATAAACTAAATGTAAGTATAAAAATATGTCGGGATCATTTTTGGAAGTATCGGATTAAATGTTCAAAATAACAACTTACGCGATAACGTTTATTTAATATAAAATTTACGCGTTTAAGGTGAAATGCAAAATCATGAATGAACTAACATGATGCAAATGATGTTAATGAAATGTAGACTAAACTTAGTCTATATGAAATGTCCGTGATGATATGATCATGAATTACCATAAACCATTAAGGTTATGCGAATTTGGAACACGTAAACCTAGTTTACGATAAATGATGAAATTGTGAAAGCGGAATTGTTTTGAGAAATGACCTGAAAGTACGAAGGTCACATTCGCCCACCAAAAAGGAATTCAGTCCTCGAATCTCCATGTTGTTCTCACGGTTTAGGGTTTGATGTGGCAAACTTTCCATTCTCGAAAACCTTCAAAGATTTTAGGTAACCGACTTTTACTTAATCTCACAACTCATCAAACAAGAACTGTCATGAGATTAGGCTAAATCGGTTTGAGTAACGGGTCTTTTGAAAATTTGGCTCGGTCATGGAATTGCTTACACATATAAGCCTACTACTCCCTTCATTGCATGATTCTTCCCGAATTAGACATAGGTGATCAGGCTATGTATAATTTAGGAGTAACTATGCAATGCTTGGACTAATCGACTCATATGATGTTTGGTGTTGAGTCAACCGATGTTAAAATTGTGATAGGGAATGACAGGGCATTCTTCATGTCAAATTCTGATGTGAGTAAAATGGGATGGGTATTTGAAGGCATCTATGTGACAATCGATTTTGAAATGAAAGTAAATAACTCAAAAATAACGTATAAACCGGATGTAAAGTGAACATGCACTTATGATGAAATGATGAGATGCTATGATGATGTAGTTATAGTCTAGGGTCAATGATGCAACCTAGTTCTTATAACTTGGCTCGATGCCAATCTGTCACACCCCAAATTTAATTGCTTTGCAAATGAATGGAATTCCTGACGGTTGACTGTCATAGCATCACAATCACAGTTATATTGAACGACCTAAAGTGTCGTTTGAAAAGAACATCGCTTGATTTAATAAAACAATCAGAGTTTACAGAGTAGGTCCCAAATGAAAATCAACTTGTGCGGAAATAAGTTTGTTACAATTCAAACGATGTTTTAAAGTTCATAAACTCAAAGGAGACGCGTCGTCACCGCGACTCTATGATATGTCCACATGCATGCCATGAAGTGAATGCCTTAGATACCGGAGATAAAACATGCTAAAAAGTGTCAACACAAAGGTTGAGTGAGTTCATAGAGTTTATGTTGAAATGTAAAGCCTTTCAAAATCGTTTATGCAAAGAAAGGCATTGTAAATCCACCGTTCCAAGTTCACCATACAAAACTTGAACTCGTGTGTTCACAACCCATTGCCAAAATGTGTGTAGTTTATGTTCAAACACATGATGTCAAATGAATTCACAATAGTACCTAACTCGATGTAGAACAATAGCACTTAATCAATAGGACTAGACTCAATGTATCAGTAGTCAACTGATTTAGAACATTATACCATCGAGAACCGTAGTAATATAATCATACCATCCTCAATGTATCGTAGTCAACTGACATAGTACTTTATTCGACATGTATCAAGAGTCAATCGATGAACGTTATACTAATGAGAACTATAGCACGCAAAAAAGAACAATTGATATAGTATAACATTTGATTTAGAAACAATGGTGATCATGATAGAAGTTATCAAAAAAAAAATATAAAGTACTTGTGAAAAATAATTGAGCATGTATCTCCCCCAAAATAGTACAAAACAATTGAAAGTGGCTATGAAACTCACTTGATAAATTGGTATGATGACAAGAGTGAGTACACCGAGATATAATGTGATGCTTTAACCTTGACCTATTATGAATGTTATGATACGTAATGAGTTATGATGTCATGTTATGCATGCATTTCAGATGTTATTTATACCATTTGCGAGTTTTGAAAAATAATACTTATCGTCGAAAAATACTCTTTTGACGTCTTGACCATTCTAAAATTACTTTACAAGTTTTACCAAAATGTCATCCTACAATAGTTTCTTAATGATTTATTGTGAAATTTTAACTTTCGTCAGAAAAATAAAGTCGTTGGGAATTTCATGAAAGTGACAAAATGACCTCAAAAAGCTAGTCAAAATGGTGTACGCCGAACGTTAGGAAACGAACTCAACGGTTTTGGAAAGCTTGTATCAAAATCTAGAAGATTTAGTACATGAGTTTTCGTCATAGAGGTCTCGAACATAAAGATAATAGAGGTTAAATATGGTGATTTTATCCAAATATGGTTTAAAATGAGTTTCGCAAAGTTTAAGCAAACCGAATAATTTATTACAACTTCGCTATACAAACGGTTGGTCGTTTTAGAAAATATGCTTGGTGATCTCATTTTTAGAAGACATCTCGTTACAAAAGTTCCACATCAACGCGTAAAATAGCCTTCAATATGGTCGTTTTGTTTACCGTAACACTTGTCAACTAAAAATAATATAGTTTTTCTAAAATAAAGTTACGCAATTTTATAAAAACGTATATCTTAGTCGCTACAAATCCGCTTAATGTATTATACATCCTTAGCTTCGTATCAAAGTATACTAATATAATTTTGATAAGTCGAAATAATTTATAAAGCTTAGGACTCGTTTGACTCGCACAAAACTAAAATAGTTTGCTGAAATTTCAGAAAATATATATTTCGTCGTCAAACTTGAAAAATTCATAACTTCTTCATTATAACTCCATTTTTATCCGTTCAAGCGGCCACGGATTCTTTTTAAAGTATATTTTCTAAATATCAAGGCCAAAATTTCGTGTCTACTGTCGGATTTTCCAGAAAAACAAAATAAGATCAGATCACTTTTAATACTTGTCGAAAATAGTTTTTCTCGCACTAAACCTATTCCAATCCCTTCAAATCAACTCCAAAGCTATTCTAATCCTACCATACGCCTTCTTAGGGTGTCATGGGTTCCTAGACATCATCAAGACCAATATATATAACAGGATAAATTATAGGATGACTTTTATATATAAAACTCTAAAAACAATGTAAAAATGGTATAACTAACAATAAGTCTTGCATGCTTGCTCAAAAATGAAGAAATAAATATGAAATGAAAATGAAAGATGTAAAATGAAAGTGATATGCTTACTAGTTACTATGATGAGGTGATTAGAACAAGGATTAACCTAAACACCCTAGGTTTTATTTCAAAACCTTTAATAAGAGTGTAACTAGATTGTGTTAAACTTGAGCTTGGAAAAATTGTGATGATTTCTTCTTCACACCTATGAAGAACCGGTTTGATGAGGAAGAAAAACAAGAGAGAAAGTAACTTTTGACTATCTTGAATTATTTTGATTGAATGAGTGATAGTAAGGTTGAGTATAGATTTAGATATATAGAAAAACTTTACCAATCTAATTAATGCATTCACCCTCCCCTAGGCCGGTTTTGGGGATGTTTTCAATACATATATATATATTTTTTTCTCTTTTATTTATTGTGTAAGTAAATTGACATAAGTAAAGGTAACTTTGTAACTTGTATATACATTAGTGTATTTAAGGTAGTTTTGGCTCAAAATAGATTTTTAATGGATCCAAGTAAAGTATAATGAGATCATAAAAATTGTAAAAATACATTTCTTGTAAAATTTGAGTGATATAATAATTATCTTGTAGTTTTTAAGAAAAGCGTCGAATAATATAAACTAACGATTTATATACAAAATAATTTTAAAACACTAGGTAAACTCAAAATATCATTTTTATAAACTAAATGTAAGTATAAAAATATGTCGGATCATTTTGGAAGTATCGGATTAAATGTTCAAAATAACAACTTACGCGATAACGTTTATTTAATATAAAATTTACGCGTTTAAGGTGAAATGCAAAATCATGAATGAACTAACATGATGCAAATGATGTTAATGAAATGTAGACTAAACTTAGTCTATATGAAATGTCCGTGATGATATGATCATGAATTCGCCGCTAAACCATTAAGGTTACGCGAATTGGAACACGAAACCTAGTTTACGATAAACGATGAAATTGTGAAACGTGAATTGTTTTGAGAAATGACCTGAAAGTACGAGTTGTCACATTCGCCCATCCAAAAAGGAATTCAGTCCCTAATTCATCCATGTTGTTCTCTACGGTTAGGGTTTGATGTGGCAAACTTTCCCATTCTCGAGTAAAACCTTCAAAAGACTTTTAGGTAACCGATTTTTACTTAATCTCACAACTCATCAAACAAGAACTGTCATGAGATTAGGCTAAATCGGTTTGAAAGTAATCTTTTGAAAATTTGGCTCGGTCATGGAATTGCTTACACATATAAGCCTACCACTCCCTTCATTGCATGATTCTTCCTAATTAGACATAGTGACGCTATGTATAATTTAGGTGTAACTATGCAATGCTTGGACTAATCGACTCATATGATGTTTGGTGTTGAGTCAACCAATGTTAAAATTGTGATAGGGAATGACAGGCATTCTTCATGTCAAATTATGATGTGAGTAAAATGGGATGGGTATTTGAAGGCATCTATGTGACAATCGATTTTGAAATGAAAGTAAATAACTCAAAAAATGTACGTATAAACCGGATGCAAAGTGAACATGCACTTATGATGAAATGATGAGATGCTATGATGATGTAGTTATAGTCTAGGGTCAATGATGCAACCTAGTTTTATAACTCCTGCTCATGCCAATCTGTCACACCCCCAAATTACCTGTTTGCAATGAATGGAATTTCGGGATTGACTGTCATAGCATCAATCGTTAGTTATATTGAACGACCTAAAGTGTCGTTTGAAAAGAACATCGTTTGATTTAATAAAACGATCAGAGTTTACAAAGAAGGTCCCAAATGAAAATCATCTTGTGCAGAAATAAGTTTGTTACAATTCAAACGATGTTTTAAAGTTCATAAAACTCAAAGGAGACGCGTCGTCACCGCGACTCTATGATATGTCCACATGCATGCCATGAAGTGAATGCCTTAGATACCTGAGATAAAAACATGCTAAAAGTGTCAACACAAAGGTTGAGTGAGTTCATAGAGTTTATGTTGAAATGTAAAGCCTTTCAAAATCGTTTATGCAAAATTGAATCCACCCAGTTCCAAGTTCCGCCCATACAAAACTTGCAACCTGTGTGTTCACAACCCACGCCAAAATGTGTGTAGTCTATGTTCAAACACATGATGTCAAATGAATTCACAATAGTACCTAACTCGAATGAGAACAATAGCACTTAATCAATAGGACTAGACTCAATGTATCGTAGTCAACCGATGAACATTATAATGACGAGAATCAGTAGCACATAATCAATAGCACCTAACTCAATGTATCAAGAGTCAACTGACATAGTACTTTTATTCGACGATGTATCAAGAGTCAATCGATGAACGCTATACTAATGAGAACTATAGCACGCAAACAAGAACAATTGATATAGTATAACATTTGATTTAGAAACAATGGTGATCATGATAGAAGTTATCAAAAATATAAAAGTACTTGTGAAAAATAATTGAGCATGTATCTCTCCCAAAATAGTACAAAACAATTGAAAGTGGGGCTATGAAAACTCACTTGATAAATTGGTATGATGACAAGAGTGAGTACACTGAGATATAATGTGATGCTTTAACCTTGACCTATTATGAATGTTATGATACGTAATGAGTTATGATGTCATGTTATGCATGCATTTCGTATGTTATTTATACCATTTGTGAGTTTTGAAAAATAATACTTATCGTCGAAAAATACTCTTTTGACGTCTTGACCCTTCTAAAATTACTTTACAAGTTTTTACGTCAAAATGTCATCCTACAATAGTTTCTTAATGATTTATTGTGAAATTTTAACTTTTCGTCGTAAAATAAAGTCGTTGGGAATTTCATGAAAGTGACAAAAATGACCTCGAAAAGCTAGTCGTAGTAAAATGGTACGTCGAACGTTAGGAAACGAACTCAACGGTTTTGGAAAGCTTGTATCAAAATCTAGAAGATTTAGTACATGAGTTTTCGTCATAGAGGTCTCGAACATAAAGATAATAGAGGTTAAATATGGTGATTTTATCCAAATATGGTTTAAAAATGAGTTTCGGCAAAGTTTAAGCAACCGTAAATAATTTATTACAACTTCGCTATACAAACGGTTGGTCGTTTTGAAAAATATGCTTGGTGATCTCGATTTTTTTTAGAAGACATCTCGTTACAAAAAGTTCCACATCAACGTTAAAAATAGCCTTCAATATGGTCGTTTTGTTTACCGTAACACTTGTCAACTAAAAATAATATAGTTTTTCTAAAAATAAAGTTACGGCAATTTTATAAAAACGTGTATATCTTAGTCGTTACAACCGCTTTCTAATGATATACGCCTAGTCAGATCAAAGTATACTAATACATTTTTGATAAGTCGAAATAATTTATAAAGCTTAGGACTCGTTTTTGACTCGTACAAAACTAAAATAGGTTGCTGAAATTTCGAAAATATATATTTCGCCAAACTTGAAAAATTCATAACTTCTTCGTTATAACTCCTTTTATCCGTTCGCCGCCACGGATTCGCTTTTAAAGTATATTTTCTAAATATCTAGGCTAAAAATTCGTGCCTACTGTCGGATTTTCCAGAAAAACAAAATAAGATCAGATCACTTTTTATACTTGTCGAAAATAGTTTTTCTCGTACTAAACCTATTCCAATCCCTTCAAATCAACTCCAAAGCTATTCTAATCCTACCATACGCCTTCTTAGGGTGTCATGGGTTCCTAGACATCATCAAGACCAATATATAACAAGGGATAAATAATAGGATGACTTTTATATATAAAACTCTAAAAACAATGTAAAAATGGTATAACTAACAATAAGTCTTGCATGCTTGCTCAAAAATGAAGAAATAAATATGAAATGAAAATGAAAGATGTAAAATGAAAGTGATATGCTTACTAGTTACTATGATGAGGTGATTAGAACAAGGATTAACCTAAACACCCTAGGTTTTTATTTCAAAACCTTTAATAAGAGTGTAACTAGATTGTGTTAAACTTGAGCTTGGAAAAATTGTGATGATCTCTTCTTAACACCTATGAAGAACCGGTTTGATGAGGAAGAAAAACAAGAGAGAAAGTAACTTTTGACTATCTTGAATTATTTTGATTGAATGAGTGATAGTAAGGTTGAGTATAGATTTAGATATATAGAAAAACTTTACCAATCTAATTAATGCATTCACCCTCCCCTAGGCCGGTTTTGGGGGATGTTTTTCAATACATATATATATTTTTTTCTCTTTTATTTATTGTGTATAAAATTGTGTAAGTAAATTGACATAAGTAAAGGTAACTTTGTAACTTGTATATACATTAGTGTATTTAAGGTAGTTTTGGCTCAAAATAGATTTTTAATGGATCCAAGTAAAGTATAATGAGATCATAAAAATTGTAAAAATACATTTCTTGTAAAATTTGAGTGATATAATAATTATCTTGTAGTTTTTAAGAAAAGCGTCGTAATAATATAAACTTAACGATTTATATACAAAATAATTTTAAAACACTAGGTAAACTCAAAATATCATTTTTATAAACTAAATGTAAGTATAAAAATATGTCGGGATCATTTTTGGAAGTATCGGATTAAATGTTCAAAATAACAACTTACGCGATAACGTTTATTTAATATAAAATTTACGCGTTTAAGGTGAAATGCAAAATCATGAATGAACTAACATGATGCAAATGATGTTAATGAAATGTAGACTAAACTTAGTCTATATGAAATGTCCGTGATGATATGATCATGAATTCGCCGCTAAACCATTAAGGTTACGCGAATTTGGAACACGTAAACCTAGTTTACGATAAATGATGAAATTGTGAAACGTGAATTGTTTTGAGAAATGACCTGAAAGTACGAGTTGTCACATTCGACCAACCAAAAAGGAATTCAGTCCCTGAATTCAGTCCATGTTGTTCTCTACGGTTTAGGGTTTGATGTGGCAAACTTTCCCATTCTCGAGAAAAACCTTCAAAAGACTTTTAGGTAACCGATTTTTACTTAATCTCACAACTCATCAAACAAGAACTGTCATGAGATTAGGCTAAATCGGTTTGAGTAACGGATCTTTTGAAAATTTGGCTCGGTCATGGAATTGCTTACACATATAAGCCTACTACTCCCTTCATTGCATGATTCTTCCTGAATTAGACATAGTGATCGGCTATGTATAATTTAACAGTAACTATGCAATGCTTGGACTAATCGACTCATATGATGTTTGGTGTTGAGTCAACCGATGTTAAAATTGTGATAGGAATGACAGGGCATTATTCATGTCAAATTCTGATGTGAGTAAAATGGGATGGGTATTTGAAGGCATCTATGTGACAATCGATTTTGAAATGAAAGTAAATAACTCGAAAAATGTACGTATAAACCGGATGCAAAGTGAACATGCACTTATGATGAAATGATGAGATGCTATGATGATGTAGTTATAGTCTAGGGTCAATGATGCAACCTAGTTCTTTATAACCTGGCTCTGATGCCAATCTGTCACACCCCCAAATTACCTGTTTTGCAGCGGAATGGAATTCCTGGGGATTGACTGTCATAGCATCACAATCGCAGTTATATTGAACGACCTAAAGTGTCGTTTGAAAAGAACATCGTTTGATTTAATAAAACGATCAGAGTTTACAAAGAAGGTCCCAAATGAAAATCATCTTGTGCAGAAATAAGTTTGTTACAATTCAAACGATGTTTTAAAGTTCATAAAACTCAAAGGAGACGCGTCGTCACCGCGACTCTATGATATGTCCACATGCATGCCATGAAGTGAATGCCTTAGATACCTGAGATAAAACATGCTAAAAAGTGTCAACACAAAGGTTGAGTGAGTTCATAGAGTTTATGTTGAAATGTAAAGCCTTTCAAAATCGTTTATGCAGCAAAGGGCATTGTAATCCACCCGTTCCAAGTTCCACATACAAAACTTGCAACCTGTGTGTTCACAACCCACTGCCAAAATGTGTGTAGTTTATGTTCAAACACATGATGTCAAATGAATTCACAATAGTACCTAACTCGATGTAGAACAATAGCACTTAATCAATAGGACTAGACTCAATGTATCAAGAGTCAACTGATTTAGAACATTATAATGACGTAGAACCGAAAGTAGCACATAATCAATAGCACCTAACTCAATGTATCAAGATGAGTCAACCGACATAGTACTTTATTCGACGATGTATCAAGTAGTCAACTGATTTAGAACGTTATATGACGTGAGAACTATAGCACTAAACAAGAACAATTGATATAGTATAACATTTGATTTAGAAACAATGGTGATCATGATAGAAGTTATCAAAAAAAAATATAAAGTACTTGTGAAAAATAATTGAGCATGTATCTCCCCCAAAATAGTACAAAACAATTGAAAGTGGGGCTATGAAAACTCACTTGATAAATTGGTATGATGACAAGAGTGAGTACACCGAGATATAATGTGATGCTTTAACCTTGACCTATTATGAATGTTATGATACGTAATGAGTTATGATGTCATGTTATGCATGCATTTCGTATGTTATTTATACCATTTGTGAGTTTTGAAAAATAATACTTATCGTCGAAAAATACTCTTTTGACGTCTTGACCCTTCTAAAATTACTTTACAAGTTTTTACGTCAAAATGTCATCCTACAATAGTTTCTTAATGATTTATTGTGAAATTTTAACTTTTCGTCGTAAAATAAAGTCGTTGGGAATTTCATGAAAGTGACAAAAATGACCTCGAAAAGCTAGTCGTAAAATGGTGTACGTCGAACGTTAGGAACGAACTCAACGGTTTTGGAAAGCTTGTATCAAAATCTAGAAGATTTAGTACATGAGTTTTCGTCATAGAGGTCTCGAACATAAAGATAATAGAGGTTAAATATGGTGATTTTATCCAAATATGGTTTAAAAATGAGTTTCGGCAAAGTTTAAGCAACCGTAAATAATTTATTACAACTTCGCTATACAAACGGTTGGTCGTTTTGAAAAATATGCTTGGTGATCTCGATTTTTTTTAGAAGACATCTCGTTACAAAAAGTTCCACATCAACGTTAAAAATAGCCTTCAATATGGTCGTTTTGTTTACCGTAACACTTGTCAACTAAAAATAATATAGTTTTTCTAAAAATAAAGTTACGGCAATTTTATAAAAACGTGTATCTTAGTCGTTACAACCGTTTCTACGATTATACGCCTTAGCTTCGTATCAAATTATACTAATATATTTTTGATAAGTCGAAATAATTTATAAAGCTTAGGACTCGTTTTTGACTCATACAAAACTAAAATAGGTTGCTGAAATTTCAGAAAATATATATTTCGTCGTCAAACTTGAAAAATTCATAACTTCTTCGTTATAACTCCTTTTATCCGTTCGCGGCCACGGATTCGTTTTAAAGTATATTTTCTAAATATCAAGGCCAAAAATTCGTGTCTACTGTCGGATTTTCCAGAAAAACAAAATAAGATCAGATCACTTTTAATACTTGTCGAAAATAGTTTTTCTCGTACTAAACCTATTCCAATCCCTTCAAATCAACTCCAAAGCTATTCTAATCCTACCATACTTAGGGTGTCATGGGTTCCTAGACATCATCAAGACCAATATATAACAAGGGATAAATTATAGGATGACTTTTATATATAAAACTCTAAAAACAATGTAAAAATGGTATAACTAACAATAAGTCTTGCATGCTTGCTCAAAAATGAAGAAATAAATATGAAATGAAAATGAAAGATGTAAAATGAAAGTGATATGCTTACTAGTTACTATGATGAGGTGATTAGAACAAGGATTAACCTAAACACCCTAGGTTTTTATTTCAAAACCTTTAATAAGAGTGTAACTAGATTGTGTTAAACTTGAGCTTGGAAAAATTGTGATGATTTCTTCTTCACACCTATGAAGAACCGGTTTGATGAGGAAGAAAAACAAGAGAGAAAGTAACTTTTGACTATCTTGAATTATTTTGATTGAATGAGTGATAGTAAGGTTGAGTATAGATTTAGATATATAGAAAAACTTTACCAATCTAATTAATGCATTCACCCTCCCCCTAGGCCGGTTTTGGGGGATGTTTTTCAATACATATATATATTTTTTTCTCTTTTATTTATTGTGTATAAAATTGTGTAAGTAAATTGACATAAGTAAAGGTAACTTTGTAACTTGTATATACATTAGTGTATTTAAGGTAGTTTTGGCTCAAAATAGATTTTTAATGGATCCAAGTAAAGTATAATGAGATCATAAAAATTGTAAAAATACATTTCTTGTAAAATTTGAGTGATATAATAATTATCTTGTAGTTTTTAAGAAAAGCGTCGTAATAATATAAACTTAACGATTTATATACAAAATAATTTTAAAACACTAGGTAAACTCAAAATATCATTTTTATAAACTAAATGTAAGTATAAAAATATGTCGGGATCATTTTTGGAAGTATCGGATTAAATGTTCAAAATAACAACTTACGATAACGCTTATTTAATATAAAATTTACGCGTTTAAGGTGAAATGCAAAATCATGAATGAACTAACATGATGCAAATGATGTTAATGAAATGTAGACTAAACTTAGTCTATATGAAATGTCCGTGATGATATGATCATGAATTCGCCGCTAAACCATTAAGGTTACGCGAATTTGGAACACGTAAACCTAGTTTACGATAAATGATGAAATTGTGAAACGTGAATTGTTTTGAGAAATGACCTGAAAGTACGAGTTGTCACAATCGGCATCTGCATAGGCTGTTAGTGACATACCGGTGTCCTTTGGGTACCAAAGTCCCATATTGATGGTTCCTTGAAGATACCGAAAGACCTGTTTAACCGCTTCAAGGTACTTTTTGGTAGGCTTAGCCTGATATCTAGCACACATGCAACCGTGAAATAATAAAAAATGTCCGGTCTACTAGCTGTGAGGTACATTAGGGATCCAATCATACTACGATATTTCGTTTGGTCTACCATGATCCCGAATGGTCTTCATCCAGTTTGGTACTCCTATCATGGAGTGTCAACAGGGTAACTAGAATCAAATCCAAATTTCTTTAAAATCTCATTTGCATATTTAGATTGATTTATAAAAATGCCTCCGGGACTTTGTGAAATTTTTAATCCCAAGAAAAATGACAGTTGTCCCATCATTGACATTTGAAATTTGGAACCCATTTCATTTTAAAAATGGTCAAATTCATTGGGGTCAGTCGAGGCAAAGATAATATCATCAACATAGATTTGAACGTGAATTAAGTGTTTGCCTGACTTTCTGGTGAACAATGTCGGATCAACTGCTCCTTTGGTGAATCCAGTAGATAGAAGAAACTTTGAAAGCGTATCATACCATGGCCTTGGAGCTTGCTTCAAACCGTAAAGAGCCTTCTTCAAATGATAGACGTGAGTAGGATGCTCTGGATTCATAAAGCCTTCAGTTGGTCGACGATACTGACTTCTTTAAGGTCACCATTAAGAAAAGCCGTCTTTACATCCATCTGATAGACTACCGTGTTCTTACTTGCAGCATTAGCCAAAAGATTCTCGATTGACTCGATAAGCAACTGGAGCAAATGATTCTTCAAAGTCAATACCCTCCTCTTGACGGTATCCTTTGCAACCAATCGAGCCTTGTTCTTTAATACATCACCATGCTCA
The DNA here is from genome assembly GCA_910596185.1 of Chrysanthemum makinoi. Taxonomy (NCBI): domain Eukaryota; kingdom Viridiplantae; phylum Streptophyta; class Magnoliopsida; order Asterales; family Asteraceae; genus Chrysanthemum; species Chrysanthemum makinoi. The sequence goes on along the minus strand of OU343222.1, from coordinate 244,301,736 downwards.
TCAAGTTTTACTTTGAAGATCCACTTTAGAGCAATGATCATAACGTACGAGCGTGCACTAGTTCCCATACATCTAGTCGATCAAACTCATGAATTTCTTCTTGCATGGCATTGAACTAGCTGTCTTTATTCATAGCAGTTTTAACGTCTTTTGGTTCGATCTTTGAGAGTACAGAGTTGAAGAAGCACCATAAGGCATCAGTTGCAAGTTGTCGACGAGTGGATACTGAACGAGAAGGGTTTCCAATGATGTTGTCCAATGGGTGATCATGTGTCCATTTTCTAAGGTGTTCATGTGGTTGTTGTTGAGGAACAGAAGTAGTAGAGTCGATATCTCCCGATGAAGATGGTTCGATGATGATTCAGAGCAAATATGTTTTCAAAGGGGGCATCTTCAGGAGTAGCAAAGGGATTATCTCCATCATTGGTACCAGAAACAATTCCATGATATACACTCGATGAATGATGATTTGTTGATGAGACAGAATGATCCGCAGCAGGTGCTTCTTGACTTAATGACATTGAAACTGAAGGGTTAACTTCATTGACAGGGATAGGAGCAGCCTCTATTGATGGAATTGACAGATTATTAGCACTTGGCTCATAGTGTTCATCAAACATTGGATCAAATAATTTCTTCAAATCATCTTCTGAAGGAGATACATAAGGAGTTGTTGGTGAGGGATTAGAAACAAGAGTAGAGCTGATAGGACTACTTCATGAAGTTTAAAATGCAGGTCCAGAACTGGATTGTCCTGGAGCCATTTGACCGGTCAGCTCATCGAACATAACATGAATTGTTTCCATGATATTTCGGGTTCTCTTGTTGTAGATTTGGTATCCTTTTCTGTTTGGTGCATATCCTACAAATACTCTAATGTCCGCTTTAGCTTTTAGTTTACCTAAATCTTGACCGTCATTAGTTGAGTAACATAAAGCACCAAACACACGAAGGTATGATAGATCAGGTTTTCAATTGTGGACAAGTTCATACGGAGTCTTTCCATGAGATGTGTGTATGAGAGAACGATTTTGGGTGTAGCAAGCAGTGGCAATGGCTTCAGCCCATAGAAACATTGGAACCTTTGAGTAAATTAGCATTGTTCTAGCGGCTTCCACAAGAGTTCGATTTCATCTTTCAACTACACCGTTCTGTTGAGGAGTTCGTGGAACACTTCTTTGATGACTGATTCCAACACTTTCATAAAACTAAATTAAGTCTTTGTTAACAAACTCTGTGCCATTTTCTGTTCGGACAATTCTAACAAGTATTGTTGAGTCAACTTGAAGCTTTTTGATAAGTTTGATGATGACATCAGGAGTTTCATCCTTTGTCCTAAAAAACTTTACCCAAGTAAATCGAGAGTAGTCATCAACAATGACTAGAATGTATTTCTTCCCATTTATCGTTTGCACTCTCATTGGTCCGCACAAATCCATATGAAGGGTATGAAGAACTTCCATTATAGAGTTTGTGGGTTTTGGTTTGCGCATATTTTGTGCTTTTTCACAATTGGCAAGCTGAACAAAGATGATCATTTTCATACTTTAATCTGGGTAATCCTCTTACTAAGTCCTTTCTCGAAAGATTGTTTATGGTACCAAAGTTCAAGTGATTGAGATGACGGTGCCATAGCCATGACTTAGTTTTGGAAGCCTTTGACAGCAAGCAGATGGGTGAAGATTTCATAATATCTTCGATAGAGATGGTGTATAGGTTTGAACCACGAGTTCCTCCGAGAAGTTCCACACCATCAAGTTCTCTAACAAATCAAGTATGTTTTCTGAAGGCCACTTCTAAATCTCGAGTCACAAATTTTCCAACAGAAAATAGATTATGTCCAAGGCCTTCAACATAATATACCCTGGAAATCACACTATTTCCAACCACGTAATCTCCATAACCAAATGATCATTTCCGAATCTCACAGTTCCGATGAATTTACTCACGAAGTTCATGAGCCGCGACGGTCTCCAAATCATATGCTTGGAAAGACCTGAGTCCAAGTACCACAGAACAATTTGACCGATCTGCAGTTGAACACAGACAAGAATGGATAATTGGATAATTGGGATCCCCATGCAAGAATGGGTTCCATTTGGTTAGTAACATTGATTGGAACACCCACATCAGGAGTAGAGACAATGGACTCATCAGAAATAGATGCAGTGCTAGTGTCCGTATTTGACCTATTCAAAATATGTTCACTTCTTAAGGGAATAGTTCTACCAGTAGGCATCCATTTTCTAGTGGGCATTGACTTAGCAAATTTAGGGCACAACTCATTAATCTTACAGCCAGTAGGTATCCATTGATAACCTATCTTACTAAATTTCCTTCCTGTGGGTTTCCACTATTTTCTAACTTTCTTTCGCCTTTGCCTTTTTGCCTTCTTAGCTTGATTTTTAACATTAGCAATTTTAACTGGGCATTTCACAACATTAGACAAATCATTCACACCACATTCAAGATTAGTAACAGAAACCACGCAATCATCATTACATGTTTTGCCAAAAGTAGTAGAATCCGCATTAATTATAGTGCGCTTAGAGCTAACACTAGAATCAACACGATTCGTTTTATTCAAATTCTACCTAAGGTGATCTTCTACTTTCTTCCATTGACCATTCCTAGCATGCAAGGTCCTATCATTCTTTGTGTTACCTTGAGGCTTTGACCCCGCTTGCTTTGGTGTCACTTCTTACTCCTGTAGAGGGAATTGGAACATTAGTTGGTTTTGCTATTTTTTGCATTCCTGAACTAGAAGTGTAGGGATCTGACCTATTTGAAGGCACTCTAGATTTTACTTGCTGAATACTGGGCATAGAATGGTCTTGGAACAAGACATAGAACAAGGCATCACAGCTTTACCTTTTGCACCTAAGGATTTAGGACATGTTGCTATTAAACATTCTAGCAGTTCCTGAGATCATTTGGCCTGAATGCAAGCAAACCTAATTTCTCTATCAAGCGGCTTATTTATGAAATACTCTTCCACAATCTCACAGAGACATTCTAGACTATCCTTAAGGTGAGCAAAATAGTTATGAAACACAAGTTCATTATCCCTAAGATGAGGAGGAATATATTTAACAGTCAAAGTATATTTGCAATTTGAGGATGATTTTGATGCAACATTCTCATTAAATACAAGTGGCAGTTTCCTTTTTTCCTGACTCCTCAGATTCTCAATTTCCTTTTGTAAAGACGTTATTTTTTCGTTGTTCTTGTCACGAGTGACTTTCATTGAATCATATTACTCTTTAAAGTGTAGTTTAACTTTTTCATTTTCTGCTAGAAAACTCTCATTTTTCTTTTGTAAAACATTAACCAAGTTTTGAAGATGAAAAGTTTGAGAACTCTGAGAATCTAAAGGAGGAGGCATTTGGGAGCCTGTCACATTGTTCTTTTCACCCTTTAATTGTGAAATTTGGGTTCTCAATTTTCTGATCGTGTTACAATGAGCTCGAATATGTTCATCACGTTTGCTAATTTCAAAAACTGCATCAAATTCAGGAGCATCCAAGGATGTCTTGATATTTGAGGTTTTAACATTTTCTTTTAGATGTTGATATTTTAATTGCAAAGCAAGATGCTCAACTTCTAATTTAGAAAACTGTTTCACCAGGTTATCATGATCATCTTGCTCAATGACACGATCATGGGAGACTTTCAGAGCGACAGATAATTCATGGAATTGAGAAGCATTAATGGAATAATTCATAGCAGTGTAAAACACATCTTGAGTAATACATTCAGAAATAAGATTCTCATTCAAGATATGCAAGTTCTTCCTCTCAATCTCATTATATTTTAATTCTCGCTCATAGTCACTAACCTCAATTATCATTGCATCAAATTCCTTTTCCATTTTTTTAATATCTGAATCCATCCCCTTTTTAAGACTCTCGAATTGACCTTTTAATTGTTTAAAGAAAGGCATGACCTCAATTAAATAGCATTCTTTAGTTTACTCAAAACCCCTTTCCCCTTCAGTTATCCCAGTGGGTGTGATCCTTTTCTTACAAGTTTTTTGAAAATCAACAAATAATTGAAAAATTACATATTGACTGATTAAGGTCTTGCTCTTAGTGGGAATAGATCCAGGAACTAAATGCATTGGGGTATTGGGGGGATAAACAATGGCAGGAAGCATTCTCCTACATGGGGATTCTTTTCAACAAACTCATCAGCTTTTTTCATGTCCATATCCTTTTTCCAAAACACTTGTTCAGAGGTCAACTGTGTTTGAGGTCTAAACTTGTTAAAGGCAATCCAATTATCCTTAGCATAGTTGGGTGTTTATAGCTGATTTTCTTTTCTATGCATAAAGGGCTCTTAAGCTTTTCATCCAATTTCTTTCTAGTTACTTCTTCTAACTATTTATCTTCCTCAGTATTCTCAACGCAACTAGGTTTCTGTCTAGGCTTAAGAATTTCATTGCCATCATAGATTACCTTCTCTGCTTATCTAGCTTTCAGACACGCCTTAGGGTTTGGTTCATCAACTAACGCAACACTATGTTTGTCACTTATAACTCTATGCTTAGTGATCATGTGAGCGAAAGTCCGTATGGTGTTTCCTTGTACGCATAATTTGTTTTTTTCAAGTTTTTTTTCAAAGTTTTTAGGTTGGAAAATTCATTTAAGAGTTTTGATTCCTTGGCATTAAATTCTGTTAAGCACTTTCACATTTTCTTGAAGTTCTTGTTTCGCTTAGCCGTTTTGTTTAGCTTTTCTTTTAAGGAATCTAACTCTTGTTTAAGTATTTCTTCCCTAAAATTACTTTTACTAATGATTGTACGCATTTGGTCATCCATCTCCTGCTCACGGGTAGTTAACTCAAACATAGCACGTTGTTCATAGATGGCAACTTGTTCTTTATAGGCATTAAGTTCAGAGATGGCTGAGTCATTAGGAACACTAGTGGTGTATTCATCAAAGATATAGTCATCATTGACTGCATTAGATACATCACTTGGTTCAATCACATTCTCACATTGGGTCACATATTGATCATATGGGACAATATTATCATTGCCCATACTAGCAATATCTGAGTCACTGGTTTCCTGCAATTGAACTTTATCATGTATCTTTTGCTGGTCAACATTATCATATAGTTTTAATACCTCTGAGATGATTGTTTCTTTGGATGGACCAGCTTTTTGTGGTGATGGGACCTTTGGAGAGACCATTGGAGAAATGTTAGCCATGAAAATTGTTCTCGTGTAGTAGGTTCATCATCGACGCCGAGTCGTATGCATCACTCCGCGTCGACTTGAAATGCATTTGGATGATTATGACCTATCTCCTGAATTGGCTGCTCATCCACATCTGCATCATATGTCTTGGCATTGCCCTCAAAGAAGAAACAACGACTCTCTTCATCCAACAAAGCTCCATTATCCTGAGCTTGCACAAGTAGCATCTTGTCTCTGAAGTACTCTGCATTTTGTGGGCGTTTTGGAGATGTGCAGTTTCTAGCTATATTTCTATCACCACCACAATTGTAGCACTTGATCGGCTTTGCTTGTCCTTGATTTCCATTCCTTCCCTATTCTGATTTGCCACATATCCTCTACCAACTCCGCCTCTTCCCTGTTCATACCGCCTTTCTTGAACTGGTTGCACCATAACCTTCCCATCTCTGACAGTTGCTTGATTGCGTGGATTGGACGCTGTTCTGAGGTTATTGTTGGTGTGTGGGAGAGAGTTCAAGTTTTGACTAACCATGAGGAACAGTTGATTGATGAAGTTTTCCATGAGTGTGTTTGAGTTGGGAGGCTTATATGCTGGGTCAGGGATGAGTTTGTAATTACCATTACCCATGGGTATGACTTGAGAAGCTTTGGTGGTAATTCCCACATTGGTGTAAAAAGCAGTAGAGTCATTTGACGAACTTGTTTCTCCCTGGTTGGTTTTGAACTGTTCTAGAATCCTTTTTTCAAACATAACATGTCTCTCATTCTGAAGAAGGAAGGCATACAGTTTCTCATAGTTTGTATTCTTCAATCCTTTGGTAAGTTTCACAGCGGTGACAAATTTGTGCCATTCGGGATTTATGTTGTTCACAAACTTTGAGTTCAGCTGAATGTTTGGCATGGTCATTTTGATATTCCTCATATCATTCACAAGCTTGTGGAATCTCACGTAATACTCATAGACACTCTCATCGGGTTTCATCTTGAAGTGCTCAAATTCATCATACAATTGTGATTCTCTGCTTTCTTAGTTAATTCGAACCCGAGAAGCATCTTGACATTGTCCCAAAAATTTTGCTTTGGCTTGTGTTGTGAATGATAAGCTTGTAGATATCTTTTGGAAGACCTTGAAGTATAATGTTTGAAGCCATGATATCAACATCGAATCTCTTTTTCTCCAGATCATGAGCTCATCATACGTCTTTGGCCTGTCCAATCCAAAGATCATGGTTCCATCTGCAGCAGTATCAATTATATCTCTTGTAGTCTCAATCTGATAAGGTCCTTCATCAATGGATTTGAGAATGTTGACCCCATTTTCCTTTCCAAGACAAGATACATCTGATTCTTGAGCCCAAGAGTCGTAGTCAGCTTCTGTCAAGCACGGGTGGACGAGTATCTGAACCTACTGCTGAACATCCTCAAGAAGTGGAGATGATTGTAGGTATGTTGGTAGACATGTTTACAGATTACACGGGATTTTATAACTCAATGATTAAACCGGGAAATAGATTCTTTCACGGGATTTTACTAAATCAAGACAAAACCATATTACAAACAAAAGATCAACCAAGTCGCTAAGAATCCTTGAACCAAGTCGCTAAGCACCAAGTCGCTAAGTAGCAACTCGCTAGACTTCAAAGTTGCTATGAATCAAGTCGCTAAGCCCAAGTCGCTAAGAACCAAGTCGCTGGACACAAGTCGCTATAATACCAAATCGCTAAACAGTCAAGTTGCTAAAAAACAACTCGCTAAGATCCAAGTCACTGAGAACAATAAGTACAAGTCGCTAACAATAATGAAAGCAAGTCGCTAATCTCACCAAGTCGCTAGCCGTAGTGGAGAATCCACTAACTTGTACTGTTTGTCGGCTTGTCTCAATAGACAAGTCGCTAGGCTCAAGTCGCTAAAACTAACACTACAACTTGCTAACGACATGAAGCAAGTCGCTACGAAGAATTTAACACCGAGACTCAAGTCGCTAACTTGAAAAACTTCAAAAACACACTTTTCAATCGAAAACAAGCCCAACCACAGTGATTCAAGCTTTCCAAATCAAAACCCAAGCACTTACAATGATTCTAAACACAAAAGTACACCCAAAATTCAAACTTTAACACAAGAAATGATTCAAATGATGCAAAAACCACTAAACTTTTTCAAACTCAAAAACCATCTAAAACTACTAGAAATCCAAGGATATGAAAGAGAAATGATCAAACCGTGGCTCTTGATACCATTTGTAACATATTGGATTTCACAAACACATTAAACCATAATCAATATAGGCGTACAATATTAGGTTTTAGAGAGAGAAAGAGTTAGAGGTTTGGGAACTTAGTGAGAGAAAGTGAAAATCTTATTATGAGCTCCAACCCTCTACCTTGGGAGGTAGAGAGTATTTATAGTCTTACACAAATCGCCACCTACGGGCTGTGGATCAGGCATACAGTGGGTAAAGACCCGTCCGTCCTCCACGGTGTTACTTAACTAAATACTACTTAACTTTAAATAACTACGTCTACGAGCTTTCTAACGATTACATATACTTGAGGTGACCGACACTTTAATAACTGGATTTACTAAATCCTAACATAGTGGTTTTCAATCCACTACTAGTGTTTTCTTATGAGGATGGATACTTGAGGGGCTGTTTTGTAACTTTGGTGATAACGTATTTATTCCCCCAAATCACTGTCGGATCATTTAATTTATCTTCAAATTACTTCCTATTGGCGCTAATCACAAACCCTAACCACTCCCAACTGCAACTTTAACCATCCCATAACATATTCCTTCACTAATCACAATGTCGAACTTGTACTCCAAAACCCACAACCTAGTTGCATATCTGGTCAATCCATTTTGCTTTAACAGTTGAACCCATGATTCTTAAAACATATGTTCATCAATTTTAGGGGAATGCTAAGATACAGGAGAGAGATGGTTTGGAGGTTCTTAGAACTATGGTTGATGAGAATGAAATTTTAGTTACAGAGGATGTAATTAGAGGTGTACTGAAGCTAGAGGATACTGCTGGAGTAGTTAATCTTTCTAATGATGATATTTTTGAAGGTTTAGAAAGGTTAGGTTATGAAAGAAGGGGAGATAAAATTAAATTTCTTAAAGGTATATTTTGCCCACAGCGGAAGTTTTTGATCCATACTTTGTTAATGTGTGTAAGTAATAAGACCACAGGATTTGATGAGTTTCCCTCCAAGATTGCAACTGCCCTTATTTGTCTTTCTGAGGAGAGGGAATTCAATTGGTCTAGGATGATCTTTGATGGTTTCTTGAAAAATATTAGAGACAAGGGGAAGTATTATCTATATCCTAGGTTTGTCCAGTTGATAGTTGAGAGTCAGATTAAAGCACCTATTGCTCATCATAGGACATATGATATTCTTCGTATGCTACCTAAAGTATTTACCCACATGAGGCATCAGAATCAAAATTTCACAGGAAGAGTTACCCCATTGTTTCCGAATATGATACCTTTTCCAGATATTCCTGAGTTTGATGATGTACCTGAACCACAACCTTCCCAACCCACTGATGCTGAAACCCCTGCTACCACAGCTGAAACAACTGCTATAACTGTAACCACTGTTGCCCAACCTGTACCCACTGCTGAACCAACTAGGATTTTGTTTACTAGGAGGAGGAGGAAGGGCGCCAAGCTACCTCAGGCTAGTGTTAGTGGTGTAGCTGATGAGGCTGTCACAAGGAGTGGAGGTGACATGATTGGAAGGGCTTCCACTACTGACTCATGCTTAGATGCTGGTCAGGACAGTGGAATCATCAATAAAACCCAACCTTTGGCAACTCCTAATGTGGAGAGTTCCTTGGAACTCAACACAAGTGGAGGAATCCCTAGCCAACTGGCTAATTCAGGGTGCATAGATGATCAAGCTAGGTTTAATGCTATGTTTTCTTTACCTAAGGATTCACCTCTCGGAGCAGGTTACAAAGCCTGAAGTGATGAGGGTAGTTTGGAACATGAAATTGAATTGACGGATCCTGACCAGGCACATGATGACTTTTCCAATGAACCACCTCTCGGACCAATTGACACAGGTCGAAGTGGGGAGGATATTCTTGAACAATTGCATGAATGGACGGTTAAATGTACCAAAATGGAGGAAACTATCACTGGTCTTCAGGAGCTTGTAGTGTTTTAGGGAAGACATATCAGAAGACTGCAACATAGGGTGTCTGTTTTGGAGAGAGTTAGAAGGCCAGGGATTGCTATTTTAAGGAGAGTCAGAAAGGTGCAAAAGAAGGCTAGCTCCTCAGGTGTTCATTGTTTGGAGGATGCATCCAAACAGGGGAGGAGTAATAGCAGAGATTTAGGGGAGGCTGTGAACATGGATGATGATTTGGATAGTGGAGATCAAGGAGATGATTATGTGGTGTCTGATAAAAATGGAAATGAAGCAGTTCTTGAAACTTTGAAGAGTGTAGTAGAGGACAAAGACAAGGAAGTGGTTCAGGAAACAACCACTGCTAGTGTTGCTGCAACCACTGCTAATTCAGTTGAAACCACTGCTGCAACTTCATCTGAGGTAACCTTATCCACTACTACTTTAAATACACCCACTACTGTAACAACCACATCTAGCATAGTCAGAACCACTGTTAAATCACCACCCATATCTAAAGAAGTGGAGAAGGAGGCTGCTGGTACTCTACTTCATTTAAGCAAAACTTCAACAAACCCTGCACCTACTATTGCAACTGTTCCATTATTTCTTAAGCCTACTGGACCTAAACCCTTCAGTAAAAGTTTGACAATTGGTGAGCCTTTGAAGACTAAGGTGGTTTTACCAGACATTGGAAAAGGGAAATGTATTGCTGAGCCTGAATTGAAGTTTAAGAATAGGTAAGAGCATATTGATTATGATGCAGTTTTTTCAAAAGAATTGCAAGAAAAGGAGGATGCTGAAGCTCTAGCAGCCAGAGAAAAGCAAAAGAAAGAAGATGAAAAAGCTACTCAGAAATTGATAGCAGAATGAAATGATCCACAATTTGTTTTTCAAGCCTCTGAAATAATAAAAACTGAATATACTACTCAAGAATGGGCACTGTTATCTATTGATGAGAGGGCTAAGGTGTTGGCTGAAAGGGCAAGGAAGATAAGCCAAGAGAAAAATCAAGTCAAAAGGAAGAAACCTCGTACAAAGAGTCAAACGAGAAATCAAATGATAAAGATTATCAGGAACATGGACATGTATATTAGTGAAGATTTAAGAAAGTGTACATATGAGAGGGTTTCAGAGATTTATCAGAGATGCATGAGAATAAATGAAGTTTTCCTTCCTATGAACTCTGAAAAAGAAGCTGAGTGGTTAAAGAATAAACAAAAGAGAAAAGCTGATGTTAATGAGGAGTCTAGTTCTAAGAAGCAGAAAGTGGATGAAGGGGTAGAGAAACAAGAAAGAACAAAGTTGTATCTTTTGGAGTGTGACAAACCTGAGCCTTTTAATCCTACTCCTATAAGAGCTATTCATTCCATTGCAGATTTACAGATCATCACAACAAATGAGAAAGAGATGATTGAAATTACAAGGGCTGATGGATGGAAGAGCACTTATTATAATTTTGGTCAATTGTTGTCTGGTTTGAAAGTGGTTGATCTGGAGCAACTATGGAAGATATTGGATTTTAGACATGGGAAGTATGGGCCAACTGGAGTATTAGCTAATTTTGTGTGGACTTCTATTAGGAATTTGTGTCAGCCTAACCCAGATGATGAATTTTGGACAAACTGTGAGGTGGTTGATTGGATGCTGTATCAATCTTGCATAGTTCATGCTATACAAACTACTAAAGATAATTTCTTTATGTTCATTGATAAGGATTACCCATTATCAAAGAATGTTGCCAGGAAAATGTTGATAGCTAAACTTGCTCCACAGGGGATTAAGCCTACTAATCCTATGATTGATCAACTGTTTAAAAAAATTGAGAAGATAGCAGATCTACAGGGTCCTTTGGCAATAAAGGCAAAACCTCAAGGAAGACTGAAAAGGATGGCTGATAGGTCTAAAGCTGTGGATTTCACATCTGAGTTTGAAATTGAAGGGCAGGATTCTGATAAGTATTTGGATACATCCTCCAAGTAAGAAGTTCTGGGCTTAAAGGAAACTTGACAATTCTGTTTGAATATATCAAGTTTCAGGGAGGATTGTTGGGTTTTAGGTTTCACGGATCAGGAATTATTCCAAGTATAGGAACCACTGCTAGAGTAAAAGAAACCACGGTCAGAAGAAAGGAATCCACTGCTGAGTTAAACCACGGCTAGTAGTATTGTATAACCACGGCTAATGTATTGTAACCACTGCTAGTCTGTTTAGTCGGTTTAATATATTTGTATTAGATAAATATGGAAAATATATTTATCTTGTAGGTTACGTATTGTATCTTGTAAAGGACTCCTTAGCCTATAAAAGGAAGTCCTAGGTTTAGATTAAATATACGTGTGTTTTGATATATCTAAGGTCAATACACTTCAAGGTTGTAAAACCCTAATACTATTCAGAGTATTCGTATTAATAATAATATTGAGGTGTTTAGTGTTATTACTGTTCTTCTTCTTAAGGTTAAATATTATATTCCGCTTAGTATTTAACAAGTTATTGTTGAGTCAGTTTCTATAAGGATCGTTTGCTCAACCGGGATCAACAAGTGGTATCAGAGCTTGTGATCTAGAAACTGTGATCAAGAAGAAGTCAAGTTAACTTTAATTAAAGATGAGTAAAGATGTCTGACGAAACTCATATGGTTACTGCATCAAAGGTACCCATGCTAAGGCAGGGTGAGTATCAAAGATACTCATATGATTGATTACAACATCTGGGAAGTTGTTGGAAGGGTGATAAGTTACCTACTATGGGTCCTGGTGGAAAGCCTGTTGGAATTGTTAGTGAAACTGACAAGGCACAGAGGAAATTGGTGATCAAAGCTCATAGTATTCTCAGAATGGGAATACCTAATGAATATGCTTTGGACTTTGAAGAATATGAGAGTGCTAAGGAGTTAATGGATGCCATTGAAACAAGGTTTGCTGGTAATGAAGCTACCAGAAAATCCAGGAAAACATGCTCAAGCATTAGCTTGAAAACTTCACTGCACTTAGTGGAGGAAGTCTTGATGGTACCTATAACATACTACAAAAGCTAATCAGTCATCTGAAATTGGTGGACTACAAAGTTGCTCAAGAAGACATAAACCTAAAGTTCATCAGAAGTTTGTCACCTGAATGGGCTGTGCATACAATTGTATGGAGGAACAAAGATGATTTTGAGAAGATGACTCTGTACAATCTCTACAACAACTTTAAGGTCTATGAGTCTGAAAAGAACATTGCTGGTTCATCTTCATCTGCACAAAACATTGATTTTGTCTCTACAAACAACAAGAGTTATTAAGAAGTATCCACTGCTGCTTATGGAATCTCCACTTCTATTGCTAATAATACCACTGTTAGTGATAATGTTAGTGATGGTGCCATATGTGCTTTTCTGGCTGATTTAACAACTAGTGTCACTGTGTTAAATCAAGATCTGGATCAAATTGATCCTGATGATCTTGATGAAATCAATCTTCAGTGGCAAATGGTAATGTTGACATTGCAAGCTAGGAGATTTCAAAGGAGAACAGGCAGGCAAGTCAAGTATGATGGTTAAAGGAGAGATGGGTTTGACAAAAGCAAGATGGAGTGTTACAAGTGCAAGAAGAAGGGACATTTTGCTAAGGAATGTAGAGCTCCCAAGAAGATTGGTGAAGGCTACTAAAGAACCAGTTTCTTCTTCTGCTTTGGTTGCTCAGGATGGACTTGGTGATTATGACTGGAGTGATCAAATTGAAGAAGGTCCTAATGCAGCTTTCCTTGCTAGTGAAGCTTCTAAAGAGCATAACTTTGCTCTCATGGCATATGCATCATCTTCTGGTTCAGACTCTGAGGTATCTAATGAGTCAAATAATTCTACTTGTTCATTTAAATCGTGTCAAGATAATTTAGAATCTCTTAAAGCAATTAATGAGAGTCTAAGAAAAGAGGTAGAAAGACTTGCATTAGATAACTTAGGATATAAAGTTGGTCTTGAGAGTGTTGAAGAGAAACTTAAATTATGTATTAAATGTGAGTTTGAGTATGTAGATAAGATAAACATACTAGGTGGGGAAATTGATCTTAAGGACAGAGAAATTAAAGTTCTTAAACAAAAACTTGAAGAAGCAGAGAGTGTAAAACAAGAAGCCCTAGAAGATAGAGAGAAACATGTAGTCAGGGTTGCTAAAACACTATATGCTTCTGATTTAGTAAATAAGCCAATTGGACAAAAATTATTCAAAATGGGTTCTGGCCTAGGATACAACAATATGCCACCACCCTCTCTTATGATACATGCACCACCATCAAAAGAACTGTCATTTAGCAGTGAATTCAGTTTCAACAAACCTGTAGGTGAGATTAGTAAGTCTGAATCACCTAAGATAGGTTCTGATAAGTCATCTGATGGTCCAATTATTGAAGATTGGGAGTCAAATTCTAATGAAGATAGGTCTGCTTAAAGTCTAGGGAAAGATGCGACATTTTTCAACTCATATCCAGTATACATTTGTTACTTCACTTCTAATCTTCATCAGAAGCATCATCATACAAAACAAAGTTGAAGATCTACAATTGGGAGTCGAAAGCTACCAGAAGAAACTCAACTTAACAAAACCGCTTCTCCATTTCCCAGATATCAGTCAAGGATAACAATACACTCTTGATGACTTCAAATAATCCTGATAATTAAGTGTTAGTTTCCCCCTAAGATGCTCATTATTTGTATCGTTTATATGGATATATGCCTTGATTTCTTTATATTTCGTTTCTAGGTTGTAAATGAGCATAGGAACAAAAGAGACGTGGAATTGGAAAAGAACTTACAAAGATACACACTTTAGTATGCTGGATGTGAAGAGGTTACGACATAGTTCTACTCTCCATTTATGCCGTAACTATGAATTCAAACATTAAGACCAAGTCAACACTAATCAAGAATTACAGCGTAACTATCACAAGAGGTTACACCGTAATATTCTAAAGACTTAGAAGATTTTCATGACTAAGAAGGTTACGCCGTAACCAATGTATGAGGTTACGGCGTAATAAGTGAACAGAAGGAGACTCATGTTATTGACGAGATTAAGACGTAACCAAGCAAGAAGATTACGACGTAAAAGAAACCCTAGAAGGTTACGGCGTAACTATCAAACTAAGTTACGCCGTAAATATCTATTTATGGATAAGATCGTTTAAGATTACACTAGTTACGGCGTAACCACAACTCAAGGTTACGTCGTAGCTGTGTCGGGCCTATAAATACCAGCCCTATTTTTTGCATTTGACAAATCTTTCTCACCACAACTCACTAGAAGTTGAAGTAAGGTTCCACAAGGACGATCTACAACAGCATACGGAGCAATTACCAAGGTAGGAATCACATCACAACATCAATAAGTTTTAGCGATTCATATTTCTTTTACATTTACAATTCCATGTCTTTCATTACCGTGAAAAACATTGAATCTCGCGTACTTTATAATATGATCGGCTAAGAACCTTTGGTGCTAGCCTAGTTATGATTCCTTTCATGTTTTGATTATGTTTTTGTGATTTTATTATTTCTTCAAGTGTGTGCATGCTTAGTTTTTCATTATATCCTCTAGTTTCGGTAGTTTTGAAGACCAGGTATACTTCTTGCACTAGGAAAATTGACCATAGGACCCTAGTTTGATTGGTTGTATGGGTTGGTAAGAATTGATCATAGGAATACTAATTCCTTGCGTGCTAATTGACCATAGGATCACCCTCCGGGTTGGATGAACATAAGAATTTAGATGTGTGGTCTAAGATCCGAGAGGTCGGGCTACACAAAGAATAAATCTAGCATGTAGTGGCACTAAATGACTTAAACTACTCTACCACACCTACGCTTACTACAAAGAAATGAATCTTTGGTACCGGAGAGGATTCTAGGGAGATAGGCTAGTCGAATTAACCATAGAAGTCTAGTGAATCTTATGCCCCACTTGAAGCGTTAGAAGGCTTAATTAGAGAACATAGTCATTGCATGCTAGGATGAACAACTAAGCTAGAACACTTTCTCCCTACGATTCATCTTTATTTAATATTTCTATTTAATTTATGTTATTTAGTTAACTAATTAATCAGCTTAAAACCCCTTTAAAACATGACATAGACTTAAGTTAGAATCCTCATTCACATAGCTCTTGGGGCAACCTCACCTTTACCGAATACTACACTAGACACGATCGGGTTCTCTGCTTGTAAGTGCATGAGGTAGACCATAGGTAGACGAGTAACATTATAAGTATTAAAACCTAGTCAGAAATCCTGCATCAACTCTAAAGAAACAACCAGCTTTTGGCTTTATCTACATAAGTGATAATTCCATCAATTGCTTTATGGGATTTTGAAGAAATCCACAAGTTTTGTGATGCTACTTTGAAGAAAATTCAAGATGGTTTGGATATCAAACTAAAAGATCAGAGGTTGTACCTTGAAAAGAAGAGAAAATGGAATGAGGTAGAGTCACGAGATGTATGAAACTTCATTGGGAAAATAGATCGGACCTTTAAACACCGAGATCAGATGCGGAGATTGGAGAGTTACGTGGGAGGAAGACCTAACTTTCCACTGCATAATTTTCAACGTCCCGAGTGATTTGTTATGTGCTGATTTGTAATAGATATATTCTGTTGAACATTATTCATAGGTTAGGATAATATGTAATAGCTAGATAGATAGATCTCGTAGCTAGACTAGAACTTTATCCATAATATGTAATGAGTAGGAACATTATGGCTTATGCACGCATATCAGTGCATAGCCTGATCTTTGTAAAGAAATGATCATGTGGTATGCTTCAATGCCTCAATACTGATCAAAGGAGCGAAAGCTTCTTACTCTTGAGCATAATTCATTAAAAATGTTTCTAACATTTTTATCAAAAGTTTTTTAGAATCCTGTTCAAGAGACAAGCACTTCCTCAAATATTTGAAAACCTCTAAACATTATTTTACAAATTGAGGGGGATCACATGAAAATCTTTGTTCATATTACATGTTCATGTTACTCGATTCTCCTATAATGATTTACAACACCTCAAAAAGCATATTTTAATCAACATGTTTTCAAAAATAACCTCGATATGCTATTTTTGAAAAGGAGAAAATAAAATTAAAATATGCTTGATCAGATGGAATGGAATCTCATAACGAGCTCGACTCAAGATATCACCAACGAATTGATGAAACAAAATGTCAGTAATCGAAAGGACTTGTCTAAGTAGAATGTACCGTTTCGAGAAACTCTTGGTAGACATGAACTTTGACGGGTCTAGCATCCTCATTCGAGGAGAGCTTACATCTTCAAGTTAGTTAGTAGAGCTAGTTATCACCTGAAATATGATAACGAACCCCTTTAACTAAGCAATGTGAACGTGTCTCGAGGGGAATTGTCTATCAAGAGCCGATCAATTCAAAAAGTGCTAGCTCTTCCCTCAATGTGCGGATTTAAGTAAAAACAATATAAGCACATGTGGAGGAGGAGTATTTCTGAAAATACATAACTCTCAAAGTGTTAACAAAATATGTTTTATAATCATAAACACTTTGAGAGATTTTAAAGAAAAGGTTTTACGGAAACATAGGATAGTCATGGATTTACAAGGTGACTAAGGATAGGAAATACGTCCTATGATCCGCCAGATCCGGAGGGATATACCCAAGGACAACACCAATAGTTAGAATTAGAGAGTCCTTAGGTATGATTCAAAAAAGGAGTATTGTGAGAAAGGAGAAAGAATGGGTTGAAGTATTAAACAGAAAAGTTATGAGAAAAAGTTGAATAGAAATAGCCCTCCATAATCAACCGGGTTCAATTCATATGCTATTGGTTGTCACTAAGGTGATGCCGATATTGAAGAAAAGACGTCATGGACCCAATGACGCACCGCACTTAACCTTCTAGCCATTCAAGTCCTCTTAAAAGGACTTGTTTCATTCTCACGGGGAACCATGCATAATCTATCGACCTCTCACTCCGAGATATGTTGATATTGAAACAGGAGACACGGATCCAGTCTCCTGCTACTAAACCAAAATGTACAATTCAAGTCTAGAGCCACGAGACTCATCAAAAGATCTCTTAAGAACACTCAACATTTCTACACATGTTGTTCAACATTAAAAATGCAAGCTATAAATTTTAGAGTCCTACGCAGATCACAAAAATCTGCTAGAACATTTATGAGAAGATTTACAAATGTAATTGATGTGTCTCGCGACTACTAGTTTTACATTTATAACAAGGATTACCGAATTAAGCTAAGAACACACGTATGACCCTTTCGTATGTAGTTATTTTTGGTTGGTAAGCCGAGGTCATTCACTAGGATTTGGGTGTTTTCAATTGTGAAGAATCTATGTAATAGCAAGTAACACGAAAGTGGTAAATGATTGTCACGTCCCAAAATACCATATAAGCAACAAGTAACATAAAAATGATGATTAAGCAAATTAAACAAGAATGCAATCAATATAATTAAAACTACTTGTTTGGAACTAGCATCAATATCAATGGAGTAAATGGAAGTATCGGGTAGATATTAAGCTTCTTTTCTTCATTTCTTTCTCGTTTTCCTTCTTGAACTTTATTCTTAAGTATTTGGACCACTATCTTGATGACTTTATCTTCTCGAATATACTCCACAAGTCTTGCTTTTGACGGGAATTCTTCGTACATGGATAAATCTTCGTATTTTGCTTCTTTTTCCGCCTTTTTCTCCACTTTCCTGTACTTGGCTACAAATGAACTAGCATAGGCACTTTTATGCGATTAAGTAACAAAAGCATATGATTATAGCCAAATAACACACATAAAAGCATGGATAACGCTACTAAAAACATACACAATTTGAGCGTTATCAAATTCCCCCACACTTAAACTTTGCTTGCCCTCAAGCAAATCTAAGAATAGAAAAATTAGAAAGACATACCTAAATTACAAAACGAAAAGAAAATTTTAAAAATCAAATTTTTTTTCAACAATCTATAAAAAAAATAAGCGAAAAATGAGCGCAAACTCCCCCACACTTAAGGTTTTGCTTGCCCTCGAGCAAATCTAGAAAATAAGAAAAATAAAACCCCACATGGTGCATGAAATATGATTAGAAAAATGTGATGCAAATCTACCAAGTACAAGTACGAGATAAGATTCACCGTTTTAAGCTTTTAGAGGTGAAAAACCAAGATGTTTGACAATACCCCATGGTTTCTCTTGCTTGATAACATGAATAGGCACCTCACGAAAAGGAATTGATGTATAATTCACTCAACACTCAATTTATTTAGTGATGGATAGTATTAAGGAATAGTACATTCATATTGCTCAGTCATGATCTAAATATTACCATAGGCTTGTACAAGAAACAAAACTCTACCGACGTGGCGTAAGCACCAAGTGTAAACATCTAAAGAAGGCTTTTGTTCGGGTTAGGCTAAAAGGGTTTACCAGGCTTATGTTGAAATATTTCATACAAGAATATAATATATCGCTGGCGCGTATTCTTAGTTAAGTCAAACAACGGATGGTCACTAGAGTATACCTCGGAATGTTGGCGCGTTATTCGCATAATGGATGGTCACCAAAATATGCACTAGATTGCTGGCGCGTCATTCGATCCTTCAAGAACCAGATGGTCACTAAAATAATGCACTTCATATTTTCTCAAAGCCAACAGGGAAGGGATAAGGCATGGGAATTTTTATGAAACTGGTGTTAAAAGAAAAATAAGGATAAATTCAAGTCTAATACCCATGTTGCTAGTCACCGAACAATCCGCAAACCCGAAAATGATTATAGTTACTAACTTCGATTCACCTATCGATCACCAAATATATATATCACGTCTTAGCACATTGGCTAATCGATATCTCAAACATACTTCATCTTCATAATAATATAGCACATTGGCTATAATTTTCATCACATATATATTTTTTCTCTCATTTTGTTTCTTTCGATGTCTTATTCTTTTTTTTTAAAGTTTTTTTCATACTTTTTTTTCATACATCACATCTCCCCCACACTTCGTATAAGCACACACCACAAAAATACAAATAATAAAGGTGATCAATCTTCATCTTTGTCGGAATGGCACATACGTTGACAAAGTACGGCTAACTCATAATCATCAAAAACAATCCAATCATACCAATCAACTAGCAACCAACCATTTAGACATTGACAAAGGGGTTAGGCTAAAGTGTAAAATATTTTTGTATTTTTCTGGATTTAACAAAGAGAAAAGAATGGCTCAAAGAGTATACTAAGGGTATCTAGCGCTAAACATGAGCTCTAACAAATGGGTCCATATAAGGGTGGTTAACTAACCGATGTGGTTAGCTAAAATCAGTAGATGTAAACGGAAGGCTGCACGCTATATGAAACAGGCTCAAATCCTTACAATTTTAGTGGAAGGGCTATAAAATGTGCTAGAAAATGTCATCGATCCCAGAATGGGTTGCAATATTAATCGGGAAACATCTCAAGTTTTTCTAAATTACCGATTTCACCAGTGAGTTGATCCAGTTATTCTAATATATTAACCTATACGCGTGAAAACAACTAGATCATAAGGGCAAACAAGTTCACAAAATATTTTAAAAAATGGCCCAAAATTTTGAAATTTAAAAACTAGTTTCGCTTTTCACAATAATATTTCCCCCCACACTTAAGTTAAGCACACAAAAGAAAAATAACTTAATAACTTTTTTTTTTTCTTTTTACGAGAAATTTTTGAAAAATAATCTTGTTACGACTTTTTTTTCTTCCTTTTTATATTATTTTTTATTTTTTATTTTATTTTTAATATTTTTTTAAAACCAAACATGACTTATTCTTTTCCCACGAGTTCTCGGTAGCTCCATTGAAACGCACAAAGAAGCGGAGAAGCAGGTTAGCGCGAAGCATATTAAAAGCCCAACTTTTTTAGGGAATCAGGGAGACCCGCCTTATACCTCTCACATAGTTTATTTACAATTGGTGAGCCTTACTTTCGAGGGACTAAAAAAAAGTCAATTTATAAAATAATTTACCAAACAAACAAACAAAGGAAAAATAACAAAGAAACAAAATTAAGCAATTGTGAAAAGTAAACTACGAAGCATGTAAGATAGGGAAAAATAAAACTATAAGTCTAAGAGAAACGAAACTTCCCGGGCTAAACATCACGATCGAACTCCATATGATAAGGTGCTAAGCAAACGCTAGCATAAGCGTATGAGATCAATCGATTTCCCTTTCAACCAAACAAGTCCAATTAAGAGTATAAGGTTCACGATTCAACCAATCCTTCCTCCACAAGCTTATTAAATCTGCAAAAATAAACCAAAACAACAAAAACGCGTAAAATTCTAAAACTCACTTTCGTAGGTATCACAGTTGCATTTAGCGTATGCAACAAGCCTTTAAACCCCTCGGTGGCCCGAGTAGACGAGTTATAGTCTCGTGAGGGTTTTCAGTGAACACACCCACAAAGTTCAAAACACTTTTTTATTTTTAAAAAGACATGTACTTATTTATTTACAATGTACTAAATTGACAAAATTTAAAATGCAAAAACAAATTTTAAGTAGAATTAAAAAAATGATACTCTTGCAAAAACAAAAAGACATTAAAACTTAGTCTATCTAAACACAAACACACAAGAACAAAATACGAAAAATGATTTTTTATTTTTTATTTTTATTTTTACCGATTGGTCCAGCCGATCGGTCAGGGATCTAACCGATTGATTGGGATGAACTAGAATGAGACCAACCTTCCAGCCGAATCGGTTACGGCCGATGACCGATCGGTTGGAAGGGATTTTCTATATATATATATATATATATATATATATATATATATATATATATATATACTTACGACTCTTAAATGACTCTTGAAAAATATTTACCGAGAGCTCTAACTGATTCGGTTAGAGTTGATTTGGATGGTTTTGGTGATTTTTTCACAAGAACTTTTGAACAAACTTAGAAAGCAAACTTTGAAATGAAATTTTTTAGAACACATGAAACGAAATCGCAACATCAAAAACTTGATTTTGATGCCAAGATCAATTGATCAATTATGAGAAATTAGAGATTTTGAGAAAATGAAAGACAAACATTCAAGCAAACATCATGAGCAAACATCAAGAGCAAAGAAACAATCATTCATGAGCAAGAGAAATTTAGCATTCGAACAAACAAGCAAACAAGCAATTCAATTCAAGAAAACAATTCAACAAGAAATCAATTTAAAGAAACACGCAAGAGCAACAATCAATCAAACAAACAAGTGCAAAACAAGTCCCCGGCAGCGGCGCCAAAAACTTGATGTGTCTCGCGACTACTAGTTTTAAATTTATTACAAGGATTACCGAATTAAGCTATGAACACACGGGCAAGTATGACCCTTTCGTATGTAGTTAGTTTTGGTTGGTAAGCCGAGGTCGTTCACTAGGATTTGGGTGTTTTCAATTGTGAAGAATCTATGTAATAGCAAGTAACACGAAAGTGATAAATGATTGTCACGTCTCAAAATACCATATAAGCAACAAGTAACACGAAAAATGATGATTAAGCAAATTAAACAAGAATGCAATCAATATAATTAAAACTACTTGTTTGGAACTAGCATCAATATCAATGGAGTGAATGGAAGTATCAGGTAGATATTAAGCAATAGAAAACAAAATCAAAGTTCATACAATTCCAATTCAATGGGTAATATCATGAAATTGTATACATCACAGTTTAAAACATCCTTTTGGCCAATGAATATAAACCGCATTATTATAAACCATTTGTTAGAAATATGATTTTTTCAATTTGTTCATAAGAGCCCTTTCGATCCGTACTCTTGAATAAACCTTTATGAATCCATTTAACTTGTTTATTCATAGTTGTCAATTATGAAATACCAAACATATACGCTCGCTAACATTTGGAATAAATCTATAACAAGAAATCCTTTCGGTCCTTTTAGATCTAATTATGATTGACCAACAAGATATTTAGACACATATCAATTTAAACAAACTCATAAGCAAAATCATATAACTATATTGAAAAATACCAAACACTCCATATCAATATCTACATCATTCCAAACAAGTATAACCAAACTACTCCATAACAATATTCATTATCAAACACAAAGGCATAAAATCATAAACTTGAATGTAAGAAAACATGATTAAAGGTCTTACAATGATTGAAACAAGATTACAAATGATTTAGTGATGATGCCTCAAGTATTGGTGATGACTTCTTGATGCTTTGACCTCCAAATGATGACTTCTTGGACATTCAAAGTTTCCTGGAACTTTATGGACGAATTTTAGGCTTTGAGAGAGAGTAGTGGTGGTAGGAGAGGTGTGAGATGTGTTCTCTCAAGCTGGGAATTTTTTTGGCTGATGAAAACATACACAAATGAGTCCTATTTATACTACTCTCAAGCCCTAGGGTGTTTAATGCTCAACTTGGCCTCCAAAGAGCTTGGAAGGGACTAGAAACTGAGTGGGAAGGACCTAGAATCGTTTAAGACAATTTTTGAGTCTTACTAATGAAGAAATAGCATAACCAGGCCTCCCAGCCAAATCGGTCAGGGCTCCAGCCGTTTCGGCTAGTCTAAAAACTTTGCTCCAACCGAAACAGTTACGGGCTCCTACCGATTAGCTGGAGCCTTTTGACAGAAAATGACAAGTACCAAACTCGTAGATCTTTCTCTTAGCTTTCCGTGGTCATGAACGGGGGGTCAAACGGAGTCCGTATACAAAATATATAGCTAAAATGGTGAAGGTGTGTCGGGAACAACGATGCTTCCAATATTTCTTCGTTTAAGCTTCTTTTCTTCATTTCTTTCTCGTTTTCCTTCTTGAACTTTATTCTTATGTATTTGGATCACTATCTTGATGACTTTATCTTCTCGAATATACTCCACAAGTCTTGCTTTTTACGGGAATTCTTCGTACTTGGAGAAATCTTAGTTTTTACTTCGTCCTTTTTCTCCACTTTCCTGTACTTGGCTACAAATGAACTAGCATACGCACTTTTATACGATTAAGTAACAAAAGCATATGATTATAGCCAAATAACACACATAAAAGCACGGATAACGCTACTAAAAACATGCACAATTTGAGCGTTATCAGGAATCCTCAATGATTGAATGGAAATCCCTGCCAAGGTCAACATCAAACAACCCTGATAGCAGGTCACTTCGGTAATCCATTGTGGGTTACGTTTAGTGTTCGCGGTGGTCCCAAACGGTTTATGAGTGATACCTTGGTATCTCCAGCGACTCACAATGAAAGTGTGAAGATATTAAGTACGAGGATATGCCAGTGACCATCCAGTCTGAGATTATTCAAGGAACACGACAGCAATCTGAGATGTACCTGTAAAAAATATGTGAACACTAACGTCGGGAACTTTATTGCTAACTGTTTTCCTGCATGTACTCATGAAGGCTCGGAGTTCTAGCAAAGACCACTACCACCACCATTATCATCAACATCTATTTCCACATGCTCATACCCACATCAGAAAGATATTCTCATCAAAGACCTACGTAAAAGTAAAGTTCAGAAAGATTCTACATCAAAGTCAAAGAATCTGCGAAGTTAAAAGACAAAGATCAAAGTTAATAGTTGAGAAATACATAAGTATAAAGATTCAAACTTATCAAGAAGCATGTGCATGTTGGAAGAGACGTAAAGCACCTACAACAAAGACGTCGATGAAAGGCAAACAACACTATTATCTGATCACAACAACATGAAAAAAGAGAAAAGAAGTAAAGATTGAAGACTTCATCAGCTAAGAAAGTCAAAGATCAAAAGACGCCAGACAACCTATAAATGAAGACCATGATGACCAACCCTTAGGGGGAGATTTTTGGGATTACGTGTAATCAATATAAAGTTTCGGTCATTAGTTTACGTAATAGGTTGTGATATTTATGCTTATATGTTAGAAAGAATTCACGGCCCATGTAGTAAGCCCACGGGCCGTGTGAAAGGTTCTAGAAACAAAAGATTAGGCGTTGCCCTACTCCTTGCACTATATAAACACATGTAGTGGCTCATTTGAGCCTTGGTTGATTCATTTATGCAATTCACTCTTTCTTATTTGTTTATCATGAATCCTCCTATCTCTTTTTCTCTTTCTATCGTCTCTCACTAGATTATTGTGTTAGTTTATGTTAGTTGGGAACCTACAATCTACTTAAAAGAGTAAATTTAAAAAATGAAAGAACTTACCTACACATTTCAATTTTTTGTAACTTGTGAGCAAGGGGCTATCATGCACTTGGAAAAAGAAGGAATCTTATAAGTTTCGTTGTTACCACTGGAGCATTAGTCCAATGGTTGGAGCACTCGTGGTTTAGTCAATAGACCCAGGTCGAGTCCCATCTTTGGCATTTGCTTCAGATAGGTACCTACTTCCACAAAATCTATGGGCATACTGGAGAGACTTTGTGGAATAAAAGCACAGGGGTCTGAGTCTTGGCTCGTGCTCACTCCAGTTGGTGCCCCACTAGGCCAGGAGAGTTTCCGGATCAATTTTTTATGGGGTGGATAATGGTTGGTGCCAAAAGACACCTGGCGTCAATATGTTCCTGCCAATTTACACCTTTTTTAGGAATAAGTTTCGTTGTTTACATACCAAAATGTACCTCATAATGACCTAACCTAAGGCTAGACACAGTCGTGACCTAGCATGACCCTGCCACATCAAATTTCTCTCTCTGATGAACAGACATGACCAAATTGCCATAGTCGGTGACCGAGTTATTTTTTTTATTTTTTTAATCCAAATATTTTAAATGTCAAATTTAAAATTCAGTAAAAATAAAAATATTACAATACTAATTAAAACTTAAACTAATAAAATTAAAACATTACAATACTAATTAAAAACATAAACTAATAATCTAAGTTGTAGCGTGCCTTCATTGATGCCTTAATATCCATCAGTTCTTGTAGTTGTCGCGGGGTCAAATTTGGGTCGATTGGTGTATTGTAGTAAATTAAGTCTTTTTTCCGGGTTGATTGGGCCATCTGTTTTTGAAGCTCAATTTTCTCTCTTTTCATCTCCAGCTCTTTTTCCCTCAACTTTATGTATGCCTCTTCCATATCCTATTTTTTTTTCTTGTTTTGACTGCTTGAACTTGAAAAATGGCTTGGCTAATGAACTAACAAATTATTCTGATGGATCACGAGAGGAGGAGGATGATTTATTCCTGGCTTTTTTCATGACCTTGTGGTCGTGATTCTCTATTATGTTCCTCATGATCAGAATCATCCACGTTTTGGAAATTCAAAGGACATTTTTTTGACCCCGAGGTAGTTGTAGAACCTGTTGGGAATTAAACGTATCAGTACTAACTTACTTAGTACTACCAAGCTTACAGACAAGGAATGCTGAAGATAACACTAGTAGTACTAACTGACTTAGTACTGCTAGTACATATAGTTTGTACTGCTTATAAGATGTGTACGTGTTTTGTATTTATAGAATAGATATTGTGTATATCTTATACGAATAGTTTGATAGTTATCTTCTACAGGACTCCTTGTGCTATAAAATGAGGTCCTAGGATAGATGTTCAATACGTATCATTTGTTAAGATTCGAGGTTGTAAACCCTAGTGATAGTTGAGATCACCTCGTATTATAATCAATAATATTAGAGCTTTTGGTTATATAATTGTTCACAACATTGTTTACTGTTTCATTAATTCTAATCTTCTAAAGTATCAATTAGTAGATTCCGCATACTATTTGGTATATACTCAAAGTATCTACAACACAAGTCTCGAATGTTTAGATCCTCACAAGTGGTATCAGTGCATTGGTTTTTGATACTTTGATTTAGAAGATCCTTACTTAATCACTTTGTTTTCCTATCAAGTTCATGGACGTGGACACTTCACAAAACAATGCTGCTACTAAGTTACCCATGCTCAAACAGAGAGAGTTTAAGATATGGAGGCTCAGGATTGAGCAATTCTTTATGGTGCAAGATTAAAATCTCTGGGAGGTTATAGAGAATGGAGACTCTTTCACTCCTTCACCAACTGAAACAACAGTTGATGGCAAGATTGTAAATGTCCTTAGCTAAAGTTCCTCTTACTGCAGATGAGAAAATAGCAAAGAAAAATGATCACAAAGCTAGGAGCATGTTGTTGATGGCTATCCCCAATGAACATGTATTGGATTTCAATCAATACAAGACTGCCAAAACTTTGTTTGAGGCTATTGTCACTAGGTTTGTTGGTAATGAAGCTACCAAGAAAACTCAAAAGGCTTTGATGAAGCAAAATTTTGAGAGCTTCACTGCAACCAACAAAGAATCTCTTGATCATATGTTCAACAGATTACAGAAGTTAGTCAGCCAACTGGCTGTATTGGGTGTCAATATTCTTCAAGAAGACCTCAACTCCAAGTTTCTAAGGATTTTTCTTGCTGAATGGTACACACATGTGGTTCTCTGGAAGAACAAATAAGAGATTGATACCATGACTCTTAAAGACTTGTACAACAATTTCAAAATTGTTGAACATGAAGTTAAGAAATCTGGAGGCATAAGTTCTAGTTCTGGGAAATTGGCTTTTGTATCTGCTCACAGAAATGCCAGTCCTAAAGATGTTATGGCCTCAGGAGTTAGTACTACTAACCCTAAGGTTAGTACTGCTAGTTCACAAACTGGTCCTGCTGGTATTGGTGATACAACCTTTTATGCTTTTCTATCAAGTCAAGCAAATGGATCTCTGCTCTCATAAAGATCTTGAGCAAATTGCTGATGATGACCTAGAAGAGATGGACATTAAGTGGAATTTTTCTCTTCTAAGCATGAGGGCAAATAATTTCTAGCAGAGAACAGGGAAGAAGGTCACCAGTAGTGGTGATGATACAACTGGATTCAATAAATCAAAGGTGGAGTGCTTCAAATGTCACAAGATGGGGCATTTTTTTAGGGAGTGCAGACGGCCAAAGCAACAGGACAACAAAATCAGATGGAACAAGAGTCAGAAGGATAGTGGAAAGAAGATAACTGTACAGGAGCCTTCTTCAAAGGCTATGGTGGCTATTGATGGTCTTGGCTTTGACCGGAGTTTCATGGCTAATGAGGAGGAACCATCAACAGAAAAAAAAATGGTGGCTACAGAGATGGCACTTATGGCTTTCTCTGACTCTGACGTACTTTCAACTAAAAGTTGTTCAAAATCATGTTATGCCTTAAAAGAATATGAGTCTCTTAAAGAACAATATGATAAGCAGAGAATAGAGCTAAATCAAACTTGTTATATTCTTGCAAATCATATAAGAGGTTTAGCTGTATTGGTGGAGCAATTAGTGCATTATAGACAAAATGAGTCTGGTTTTTCTGAAAACATTGCTTTCCTTAAACGTGAAATTTCTCATAAAGATATTGAGATAAGTATGCTTAGAGAAGAATTGGAAAAGATTAAGGAAGCTAAACAAAACATACAAATCAGTGTAAAATGCTTGAGTGCTTGAGTGCCAAATTCTTGAGTGCCAAAGGGGTTTCTAAAATGCTTGAGTGCCAAATTCACAATAAAGCTAAATCTGGTGTAGGTTACAAATCAGTTCCACCTCCATTTAGAGGTGTTCCTTCACCCCCAGGCATTCACTTAGCACACACTGGTTTGGAAGAATTTCAAGAGCCAAAATTTGAATATGGACCTAGGACTAAATAAAATGTGAGTCTAGAAAAGTCTGAGGTCAATGAAGATTTTGAAAGTGCTAGTGATAACTTATTGGTTGAGGAAAATGAGTCTGAGGTAAAAGTAAATGAGGAAGTATTTAGCACTGCTGGTGGTCAAAAAGAAACTGCCAAGCCTAAAGTTCAAACTGATAGGCCCTAAGAAGGAAGTAAAATAAGTTAGGACAACTGTTAGATATGTAGGGTTGTATAGGTCAACCAGTAGGGTCTCACAGCATAGGAGAAATCAGAGAAACTAGAATAATCTCAAGTCCCAACAACTAGGCAGTGAGTTTGTTATGTGTAATAAAGCTTGCTATGTTTGTGGTAGTTTTGACCATTTGCAGGCTGAGTGTAATTACCATCAACGGAAAAGGATGGTAAATGGGAATTCAAGGGTAACTGTGTATGCTAATACAAGGGTCAACAAAATTTTTTTTTCAAGAAATACTCACCCTAATGTAAATAGTAATATGATTCCCAGAGCAGTCTTGATGAAGTCTGGCATCAAACCTTTAAGTACTACTAGACCAAATCAGCTGCTTACTCAAAACAAACAGTCTCAAGTCCTAAAACAACTTCAAGTTTTTATAAACAAGCACATGGTATTTATTGGTCTTTTAATAAGAGAACTTTGTTTAAAAATAAGGTTTAGGGGCAAAAAGTAAGATCTACTAGTCCAACAGTTTGTACTGCTAGGCCAGTAGTTAGTACTGCTATGTATGTGGGCATTGTTAAGGAAAATTGGATCAATGTTGCTAAGGCATCAGCATGTTGGAAATGGAGACCCACCAAATCCAGCAGTGCATCAATAACTATAAAGAAATACAATTACATTGATGCACGAGTTAGATCTATGGAGTCCCAAACCTTGGATCTAGAACACTTAGCTTTTAAAAGAGTAGTTTCCTTGGATGGTTCCAAAACAACAAAGAGAAACTTTGTATGAATATACACAAGTATGCAGAATCTACTTGAATGCACTTAGAAGATTAAAGTAAATAAGTAAACACAGAATATAACACCAATGCTTCAATATTATTAATCAATAATACGAGTACTCTTCCTAGTACTAGGGTTTACAACCTTGAAGCTTTGCTTAGGTCTAGGGTAAAGGAAATGCTAGTATGTGTAAGAGATATGTTCTAACCTAGCTAGGATCTCCTTTTATACACCAAGAAGTCCTTTACAGAGATTACTATGCATTAAACGTATCATATCTTCTATAAGGATAGAAGATATGCTATTACAAAACGTACACGACATTCCATACATAGAACAGTACTAACTTTTAGACTATCAGTACTAACTTCAACACTATCAGTACTAACTAGTTAATACTCTTATATTATCACTAGCAGTACAAACTGCCACCACTAAGAGTATTAACTGCATTTGTGAATTTCCCAACAATCCTCCCCTAAACTTGTGATTAGGTTTCTGAATCACAAGTTTCTTCAATCAGAGAGGATTCTTCCAAACCTTATCTTTGTCTGCTAGGTCTTCCAGCTTGATCAAAAATCTTTAGCAGCAACTCCTTGGCCATTTCAATTGCATTGCCCACTCTCAATCCTGCATCCATCATCTATAGAAGTGTTCCAAGAGCAAGTGGATATGTTCTTTCAACAAGCATGTAGATGTCTGTTCCATTGCAAGTAGTCACAAGGTACAGTCCACATGAATCCAGCAGTATCAAACTGAGCTCTTCATCACCAGACTGAAACTTCCATGGCTCTCCTGTTGGATCATGTTTAAAGATGTTCTGAAGTTCATATAGCAGCTCCACATCCATATCATTATCTGGATCTTTATTCTTGAACCTGTTTTAGACCAGTTCCCATAGCTTAAGCAGATCTTCCCTGTCAATAACTGCAAACAAATCTACCAAGTACAAATATGCACTTGCTCTTCCTCCAGCTCTGTGAATCCTCCAATACCTTTTACCTTCTTTAGTCTAGATATCCCAATTTATGAATGGATACCTAGTGGTGATGGGCTTTGAATACAATGCCTCTTTAGGAGCTTCCAATCAGCATCATCCTATTGAGGTATTTAAACTTTTTGTAGCAGTTGAGGAAGCACCTTATTCAATAGGTCTCTTGTAACTTCCTATGGGCTGTGTCCTTCCAACTTCATCATCTGGTTGCATGGGAGTGAAATTAAGAATTCTTCTTTGAACTCTATCAGCAGTTTTGTGGAGAGTCTCCTAAGATAGTTGATTCAGCTGCTTCATTGTTCTCTTATCTTCACCCTGATGCTTGATGAACTTGACCAGATACATCTTCTGCTGACTCTTGGTAGGAGGCTTTTGATGCTTTTCAATTTCCCTTTGTTGTCTGAACTGGCTTAGCCTTCTTGCCAAGATCTCACTAAATAACAGATATGCTTCATTAATGCTTGTTCCTTGATCTTGCTGAATCTTCTATTGTACTTCATTAGTGGCTTCTACTTTGGCTCTCATATCATTCCATGTCTGCCAATCTTCTTCTAACTTAGCCATCTTCTATTTTTCCTTAGCTGCAGCTTCTTCCTGTTTGTCTTCCTCAGCCCATTGTTCTGCAAGTTTCTTTGCAGCCTCTTCATTGATCATGTCCAATTCTGCTTTAGACAGCTTCTTCTTCTTTGGTTCCTCTTGCATAATGCCCTTGCCTTTGTCTTTGGGATCAATTTTTTGTGCTGAAAAGGTTGGTTCTGAGATACCTCCTTCTTTGATCACAACTCCTTTTTCTTTTGGTTTGGATGCTGACTTGGGCTTCTTTCTCGAGTATAGGACAGGAGGCTTCTTCTAAACAGGTGAGATGGGGACAGTTTTATTCAAGCTTTATAGTCCCAGAACAGCATGCTTCTCCCTTTCTTCCTGATGCGCGTATAACGCGTTCGGGTTCAAAGGAACTTCCTTTACGTTGATCAAGTTTTTCAACACCCTAGGCAGTGAACCTAATCGTTGTAGTGTAGTATTGGGTAGGCCTCGGGTATTGATATTTTTCTCTAGGGGAATAGGAATGCTAGTGAGAGATATAATACACTAAGGCTTGAGGTTGAGGAAGATTATTTTTTTATCTTTTTATATTTTTTATAAAGCTAAGGGTAAAATCTCGAGGTTTGGATTTGGGGGTTTGGTACTTCTACCGATTACTCTAATTATCTAATTATCTAAACTAAGGGCTAGCCTATGTCTATTTGATGTGTGCTTGTATGATGATTAAAAATCTGTCTACCTAGATACTATTACTCCTTAGTTATCTTTTATTGGTGGTTGAATTGTTACGTCCTTATTCTTAACGCGTTGTGTTTTCTAAGGTCGTAGGGTATGCTTTTATCCCTAACTCTTTGAGAATACCTTAAGGTTATTGCCTACGAGATCTCAAGGATTCCTAAACTAACACTAAGGTTATCTTTGGATATTTAGTCTACAATTCCGCTAAGTGACTATAAACTAAGTTTCACAAAGATTACTCAAGAATTAAAAACACAACGATGGCGTAGTGCAATCCTAAGCCAATTACAATTAAGATAAGAGACAACCAATCAATAATTTGACAACCAATCAATAATTAATAACTAGGATTCATAGATCTAAGCAAACACAAAAGAAATTTAGCCGGACATGTTAAACATGCAAGCATACACACATAAAATCGAAGCCATAATGAAATCAATGAAGTAAATAACTTATCTTGATGTAAAATAGGGTATGAGAACCCTAAGATACTGTCTAAACCGAACCAAAATAATTTTAGGCTTTTACTCCACAAGTCTACCTCTTAAAAGTCTGAAAATTCGATTTCTATATATAATTTTACAACTGTGACGGCGTCACCTTATTCTTGAGACGCCATTAGATCGCCGCCATTAGGGTTTCGTCTTGGCCAAGTCATTATTGGGACGGCATCACGTTGGGGTTGTGACGCCACGTCGATCTTCAAAGAAGGACGTCGTCGAATCTGATCTAGGCGTCGGAGGAAAGGTCTTCGTGAGCGCCTTCCTCTTCAAAGCTTGACGCCGTCAGGTGTAAAATAACAAATTTTATCATGTGTCGTCACAAAATAGGGACGGCGTCGCCCTCTGTTTGGGACGTCGTCAGGTGTTATTCTAGCAGCTTGAGTGTCTTGATCTTGACTTAGCCATTTTCTTCATATATTCACTCCTTTTCATCCAAAAATGCATCATTCTAGCATTTTGCTTTCAAGAAACCTAAAAGTGAAAAGAAACGAAATTAAGCAGTAACGGATATAAAAGTGGGCGATTAAGGGCTTAAATGACCCCTTAAAAGTGTACGTTTTAAATCCTTATCAAATATCCCTACACTTGTTATTTGCTTGTCCTCAAGCAAATGTGCTTTTGGCCAATCAATTTATAAGTTAGGGGGAATAAAGCATTGGTTTAACATAATTTACAACAAGTAAAAGCACCGCAATAGTCATAACAAGCACGGAAATTATATTCTAGCACCTCACAAGGGGTGTTTGGACTCTCTCATCTCTCGGGTGTATATGAAATATATCAAATGGAAATGGAAGATAAACACTAATTAACCTGTCATAGTACATAGATTCCCATAGGCTTGAGACTAGATCAAACCTCCACCGCTTTGGCGTAAGCACCTAGGAACAACAATCTAAGATGTCTTTTAAAGGGTTGTAACGTTAGTCTTACGGTTAAGGAAACAAAGGGTTTGGTTGGATAGGCGATTTAGTGGTGGCAAGTCAAAAATCTTTATGTTACAAGCATTAGAAGAATGGCGTTGCTAAGCCAAGACTCGACTCTCTAAACTCTAGATAACTTTGAAACAAACAAACATAAATATAAAGATAGATGTAAAATAGTAGCCAGCATGTTTTTATTTTATTTTATTTTTTTAATTTTTTTTTTGCATACACTTTTACTCTAACATCCTCTACGATAACATCAAAATATATGGTATTTATAGGCACATCCCTACACTTAAGTTTTTATTACTCTAACACTAAAATGACCCGAATTGAAAAGATCAAAACACTTGGAGTACATCATTACGTAAATAAAGGGAATTTGAATTTAAAGTTCTTTTCCATCACTCCATAAAATTTAACTTTACCCATGAGTCCCAATCGTCCCAAAACTGTGTACAAAATATATGACTCGACTTAGCAACCATGCAAGTAACTAGATAATTGAACTAAGGTTTTAGTATGATAACAATAATGCACTAAAAGTGTGTGCATACAAGGTAGGCTAAGGCGATTTGGGTGTACATTTGGGGGTGGATTGTAAACAATGTTCTTCATTGATATTCCGGAAAACCGAAATATCACGAGAATCGCGAAAAGGATAGGCTCTGAGGGGTTAACTAGGGGTATCGTGTACTAAAGATGAGTACATCGCAATGGTATGAGAGAATTAATCAACCGATGTAGAAGAAGTAATTATAATACAGGTGTAAAACCCTAAATTCCGAACTCATAATTTACGTCTAATTTGAATACGATAATTAAATACGATATGAGATAAACCTAAGTTTAATTATGGAATAAATGAAAAAATTACTTTATGTTATATCTACAAATTAATAACTATTATCCTAAGCTTAAGTAATTAAAAGATGTGTTTCATTTTGGTTCCTAATATAATTCTAACACAATGTACAAACCATTCTTATTCTCCAAAATCTGTCATGCGTTTTATTAAGCCAAAATTCTGCATGCATTGTTTCTTACACAAAAGATAAAAGTCAATATCAATGAGATAACCTTAATTTTTTTTTAAAATATCTCATGGCCTTCCTTATCACCAATCCCACACGACATTCCATAAACTACAACACATTTTCCTTTCTTGATAACATCCCATCAAATCATCCATCGTGTATCTTTTGTCCAAATATAAACATTGTACTAGTTCCTGTTGGAAAATTTAGTGCACTTGTGGGATTAGTTCACACCTTGTAATGGGTTAGGATGTACGGAGTGTACACCCATAAGGTCCATGAACACCCTGACTCTTGTAGTGGTTTGTATTGGTAGTGCTAGTAGAAAGTACTTGCTTGTGGAAAGTAATCGCTTGTGGTTTCCAATCGATACGCTGTTTGATCGAAGCAAAGTTGTTTCCACCGGCTTGTGTTTCCACGGCAAGATATTTACACCGGCGTGTTTCCAATCTGAAGGTGCTATGAAAATCTGCTAGTTGTGTGAAAGCACTCTAGTGTTAAGGTACTCGCTTGTAATGGCTTTGACCTATTCAAGTGGCGCTTATAACCGTGATTATGACCACGTTTAATTAGTCATGTAACCACTAACGGCTATAATGGGGATAATTATGAGGCTATTAATGGGCGATTAATACTCATAATTCCATTTGACTAGCTAAGAGTATTTTCCTATAAATAGGACATCTGTTTTATGTATGAACACGTAAGAAAGACAACACAGAAAACGTAAACACTTATTATCGAAAGGGTTATAGAATTGTGCCTAATTCTCTAACTGCATTTGGTCTTATCCCAAGTAGATATTTCGTGATACCCGTGCATTAGGGTCGAATAATTTACTTTGGAAAGTGATCACATCTATTCCAAGTGATATCCGTAACCACCTAGTGGTATTGCTACTGCCATTGATTGTCTTAACCTGCTCGAGATACACACCAACAATCAAAGTAAACTATTTGTGATAAATCTACGCTCTTGGCCGTAATGAAACATATGGCTTTAAACTTCGCCAAGCTTGATAAGTAAGTTGAAGGGGTGGACTTTAGGAGGTGGCGTATCAAGATGCACTTTGTCACAAGCATGAGTGTGGTGTATGTGCTAACCACACCTATTCCCTCGATGATGGTGATGATACATTGTTAGGAATTAGAAATTCTATGTATTAAAGAGTCGGTCACCTCAAGTATATGTAATCGTTAGAAAGCTCGTAGTCAGTATTATTTATGTTAAGTAGTATTTAGTTTAGTAACACCGTGGAGGACGGACGGTCTTTACCCACTGTATGCCCGATCCACAGCCCGTTGTGTGGCATTTTATTGTAAGACTATAAATACTCTCTACCTTCCAAGGTAGAGAGTTGGAGCTCATAATAAGAATTTTCTTTCTCTCACTAAAGTTCCCTAAACCTCTAACTTTCTCTCTAGAATTCCAATTATATGCCTACTTTGTGTTATGGTTTGATGTGTATGTGAAATCCAATATCCTACAATTGGTATCAAGAGCCATGGTTAGATCATATCTTACACATCTTTGGATTTCTAGTGGTTTTAGGTGGTTTTTGAGTTTGAAAAAGTTTAGTGGTTTTTGCATCATTTGGTTGATTTCTTGTGTTAAAGCTTGATTTTGTTAGTACTTTTGTGTTTAGAATCATCACAAGTGTTTAGGTTTTCATTTGGTAAGCTTGAATCATCTTGGTTGGGTTGTTTTTGGATTGAAAAGTGGTGTTTGTAAAGTTTTCTAGCTAGCGACTTGATCTACGGATAGCTTTTCTTGCTAGCGACTTGCTTTACATTTGGTAGCGAGTTGCAGTTTGTGGAGTTAGCGACTTAGGCCTAGCGACTTGCCTAGTGAGACAAGCCGACAAATAGTACAAGTAGGGAATCTCCACTACTTGGTAGCGACTTGGTGTAAGTTAGCGATTTGTACTTTATATTGTTAGCGACTTGGTGTTAGCGAGTTGGTACTTAGCGAGTTGCTATTTAGCGACTTGAATATTTAGCGACTTGGTGCTTAGCTAATTGTCAGCCAAAATTTTGTTAGCGACTTGGATTGTAGCGAGTTGTTACATAGCGACTTGGAACTTTAGCTGACTTAGCACTTAGCTTAACTTGGTTCACAATTTTCCTAGCGACTTGAGTGATTCCTTTAAATACGGTTTTCTTGATTTAGTAAAACCCCATGAAAGAATCTATTTCCCGGTTTAATCATAGAGTTATAAAATCTCGTTAACTTGTCATCATGTCTACCAACGTTCCTACAATCATCTCCACTGTTGTCGAGGATGTTCAAGCAACCTGTTCGAATTACTCGTCCACCCATGCTTGACAGAACCGACTATGACTCTTGGGCTCAACGAATCAGATTGTACTGTCTTGGAAAAGAAAATGGGGTCAACAT
This sequence comes from Chrysanthemum makinoi, assembly GCA_910596185.1. Lineage (NCBI taxonomy): Eukaryota > Viridiplantae > Streptophyta > Magnoliopsida > Asterales > Asteraceae > Chrysanthemum > Chrysanthemum makinoi. Next base: position 244,265,593 of record OU343222.1, on the reverse strand, counting down.
TCTCAAATCCATTGATGAAGGACCTTTCCGAGTTGAAACTACTAGAGATATACTTGATACTGCTGAAGATGGAACTTTGATTTACGGAATGGACGACCAAAGATGTATGATGAGCTTGATGATAAGGAGAAAAAGAGATTCGATGCGAGATATCCGAGCTTCCAACATTATTCGCAAGGTCTTCCAAAGGACATCTACAAGCTTATCAATCACAACACCGAGGCAAAAGCCGTATGGGATAATGTCAAGATGCTTCTTCTCGGTTGAATTAACTATGAAGACCGAGAATCACAACTGTATGATGAATTTGAGCACTTCAAGATGAAACCAAATGAAAGTGTCTATGAGTACTATGTGAGATTTCATAAGTTGGTGAATGACATGAGGAACATCGGAATGACTATGCCTAACATTCAAATTGAACTCAAAATTTGTAAACAACATGAATCCCGAATGGCACAAATTTGTTACCTCTGTGAAGCTCACTAAAGGATTGAAGAATACAAACTATGAGCAACTCTATGCCTTCCTTCTTCGGAATGAGAGACATGCCATGTTTGAAAAGAGGATTCTTGAACAATTCAAAACAAATCCGGGAGAGACAAGCTCATCAAATGATTCAACCGCCTTCTACTCAAACATTGGGATTACCACTAAAGCTTCACAAGTTATACCCATGGGTGATGGAATTCACAAACTCATTCCCGATCCAATGTTCAAACAAGCTGATGCCGATGCACACGTGGGTAACTTCATTAATCAACTAGCTCTTCCGATTAGTCAAAACATGAATTCTCTCCCACAAACCAACAACAACCTCAGAACAGCTTCTAACCCACACAATCAAGCTACTGTCGAGAGAGATGGGAAAATTGTTGTGCAACCGTTCAGGAAAGACAAGATGATCAAGGAAGAGGAGGAGCCGGTAGAGGTTATGTTGGTAATCAGAATCGAGGAAGAAATGGAAATCAAGGTCAAACTAAGCCGATCAAATGTTATAACTGTGGTGGTGAGGGACACATTGCAAGGAACTGCACATCTCCAAAACGCCCACGAATGCTTGATTACTTCAGAGATAAGATGCTCGCTTGTACAAGCTCGGGATAATGGTGCTGCTTGGATGAAGAGGAGTTATTGTTTCTTCCGAGGGCAATGCCAAGACCTATGATGCGATGTGGATGAGCGACCAATTCAGGAGATAGGTCACAATCATCGAATGCCTTTCAAGTCATTGTGATGCATACGACTGATGTGGATGATGGACCATCGCACACACAATTTTTATGACTAGCATTTCTCCAATGGTTTCTCCCAAGGTCTCTTCTTCACCACAAGTTGGCCCATCCAAAGACAAACTCATCTCAGAGGTATTAAAACTATATGATGATGCTGATGTACAAAAGATGCATGACAAAGTACAATCAACTGAAACTATTGAATCAAATATTGAAAATATGGGTAATATCAATGTTGTCCCATATGATCAATATGTGAAACAAAGTGAAAGTGAAATTGTATCAAGTGATGCATCTTCTGCGGTCAACAATGACTATGTTTTTATGAATACAATGCATGTGCCCCTGATGATTCTGTTATCTCTGAACTAAATGCCTATAAAGAACGTGTTGCTATTTATGAACAACGTGCAAAATTTGAGTTGACCACCCGTGAGCAGGAAATGGATGACCAAATGCGCACAACTATTAGAAAAAGTAGGTTTAGAGAAGAAGTATTAAAACAAGAGTTAAACTCCTTACAAGAAAAACTTTCAAAACCTGCTAAGCAAAAACAAGAACTTCAAGAAAATGTTAAAATGCTTAAGCAAGAATTTAATGCTAAGGAATCAAAACTTTTGAATGATTTTTCTAATCTAAAACCTTGAAAAACAAGCTTGAAAATAAGTTGTACGCACAAGGAAACACCATTCAGACTGCTCACATGATCACTAAGCATAGAGTCTTAAGCGATAAGCATAGCATTCCCCTTGTTGAGGAACCAAATCGAGAGGTCATTAAAAAGGCTAGAAATGCTCATAAGGTTCTTTATGATGGCAAGGAAATCCTTAAACCTAGACAGAAACCTAGTTGCGCTGAGTGCACGAGGAAGATAAGAAATCAGATGAAATCACTAGGGAAAAGTTAAACAAGAAACTAGATGATCCAAAATGTAAAGAAAAGAAAGTAATCATCACACCCCATGATTACAAAAGGGAGAATTGGATTGCCTTAAACAAGTTTAAGCCTCGGACATTGTTAACTCGAACAAGTGTTCTGAAAAATGGATTTAGATAAGCAGAAAGCTGAAAATATTGTTGAAACCAACCCCCCTTTGGAAAATGCCTAGAGCGACCGTGTATCCTCCAAATACACCAATGCATCTAGTTCCTAGAACAATTGCCACTAAAAGCAAGACCTTAATCAGTCCATATGTTATCTTTCAACTATTTGTTGATTTTGAGAAAACTTGCAAGAAAAGGATCACACCCATTGGTATAACTGAAGGAGAAAGAGGTTTTGAGCAAACTAAAGAATGTTATTTAATTGAAGTCATGCCTTTCTTTAAACAACTAAAAGATCACTTTGAGAGTCTTAAAAAGGAATGAATTCAGATATTAAAGAAATGGAAAAGGAATTTGATGCAATGATAGTAGAAGTTAGTGACTATGAGCGAGCATTAAAATATAATGAGATTGAAAGGAAGAACTTGCATACACTGAATGAGAATATGATTTCTGAATGTATTGCTCAAGATGTGTTTTCACTGCTACAACTTGTTCTATTAATGCTTCTCAATTTCATGAATTATCTGTTCCCCTGAAAGTCTCCCATGATCGTGTCATTGAGCTTGAAAAAACTAATTCTAAATTAACGGAGAAAATTGAACTGGATGATCACGACAATTTGGTTAAACATTTTTCTAAACTAGAGTCTGAGCATTTTAATTTACAACTAAAATATCAACATCTTAAAGAAAATGTCAAAACTTCAAATATCAAGACATCCTCGATGCTCCGAGTTTGATGCGCTTTTCAAATTAACAAACGTGATGAACAGATTCAAGCTCATTGCAACACGATCGGAAAGTTGAAAGCCCAAATCTCTCAATTAAAGGGTCAAAAGAACAATATGACAGCTCCCAAATGCCTCCTCCTTTAGATTCTCAGAATTCTCAAACTTTTCATCTTCAAAACTTAGTTAATGCCTTACAAAAGGAAAACGAGAGTTTTCTAGAAGAAAATGAAAAAGTTAAACGACATTTTAAAGAGTTATATGATTCAATAAAAGTCACCCGTGACCAAAACAACGAAAAATAACGTCTTTACAAAAGGAAATTGAGAATCGAGAAGTCGTGGAAATGGGAAACTGCTACTTGTTTTCAATAAGAATGTTGTCTCAAAGTCACCCTTAGATTGCAAATACACTGATGCTTAAATATATTCCTCCTCGTCTTAGGAATAATGAACATGCTTTTCATGACTACTTTGCTCACCTTAAGGATAGTCTAGAATGTCTCCGTGAGATTGTCGAAGAGGATTTCATTAACAAACCTCTTGATAGTGAAATTAGGTTTGCTTGCCTCGTGCCAAACGATCTCAATAGTTGCTAGAATGTGTAATTGCAACATGTCCCAAATCCTTAACCTTAGGTGCAAAAGGCAAAGCTGTGATGCCTTGTTCTATGCCTAGTGCCGAGCCTTCAAACCATTCTAGGCCCGGTTTTAAGAAAGTATACATCAATGTGTCGCCTAGTAATACGATCCTTGCACGCCTAGTTCAGAATGCAAAAGTAGATCAACCAACTAATGTTCCATAATTCCCTCTACAGGAGTAATCAATGACATTAAAGCAAGAAGGTCAAAGTCTCAAGACAATACAAGGAATGATAGGACCTCGCAAGCTAAAATGTGCATTGGAAGAGAGTAGAAGACCAACCTAGGATCTTTAAGCTTGAGTTGAATAAAACGAATCGTGTTGATTCTAGTATTAGCCTTAGCGCATCAGTAATTAATTCAATTTCGATACTATTTGCAAATCTTGTAATGATGTCTGCTTGAATTTTGTTGCTAATCATGAATGTGGTGTGAATGCTTTGTCTAATGCTGTCAAATGCCTAGTTAAAATTGTTAACGCTAATAATCGTGCAAAGAAGGCAAAAAGGCAAAACCGAAAGATTGTTAGAAAACAGTGGAAACCCACAGGAAGAACTTTTATAAAGATAGGTTATTATTGGATACCTTTTGGCCATAAGAATAATCAGTTTTGCTCTCAAACTGCTAAGATTATGCCCACTAGAAAATGGATGCCTACTTGTAGAACTATTCCCTTAAGAAGTGAACATACTTTGAATAGGTCAAATCTGATGACACCAAAGATTGCATCTATTCCCAATAATTCCATTGCTTCTACTTCCGATATGGATGTTTCTATTTCTGATGTGGGTGTTCCACCATTCTGTTACTAACCAAGTGGAACCCATTCTTGCATGGGGATCCCAATTATCCGCTTATCCATTCTTGTTCTGTGTTCAACCTGCAGATCGTTCAAATCGCTTCGTGGTACTGGACTCAGTCGCTCCAAGCATATGACCGAGACCGGTCGCTCATGAACTTCGTGAGCAAATTCATCGGACAGTTAGATTCGGTAATGATCATTTCGGTGCAATTATGGGTTATGGTGATTATGTTGTTGGTGATAGTGTTATCTCTAGAGTATACTATGTGGAAGGTCTTGGTCATAACTGCTCTGTTGGTCAATTCGTGATTCTCGATCTAGAAGTAGCTTTCAGAAAACATACTTGTTTTGTTAGAGAACTTGATGGTAAGGAACTTTTAAGAGGAACTCGTGGTTCAAATCTTTACACCATCTCTATCGATGATATGATGAAGTCTTCTCCATTCTGCTTGTTGTCAAAGGCTTCAAAAACAAAGTCATGGTTATGGCATCGCCGTCTCAATCACTTGAACTTCGGCACCATCAATGATCTCTCCAGAAAGGACTTAGTTGTAGGTTTACCTGGACTAAAGTATGAAAAGGATCATCTTTGTTCAGCATGTCAATTGGGAAAAAGCAAGAAGTATGCCCATAAACCCAAACCTACTAACTTTGTCACGGTTCTTCATACAATTTATATGGATTTATGTGGACCAATGAGAGTGCAGAATATCTTTGGGAAGAAATATGTGTTAGTTGTGGTTGATGATTACTCTAGATTCACCGGGGTCAAGTTCTTAAGGACAAAGGATGAAACTCCAGATATCATCATCAAACTCATCAAACAGCGAGTTCGACTTAACAAAACCGCCGAATTATCCGACAGAACAATGGAACTGAGTATGTTAACAAACAACTTAGTGAATTTTATGAAAGCATTGGAATCAGCCATCAAAGAAGTGTTCCACGAACTCCTCAACATAACGGTGTAGTTGAAAGATGAAATCGAACTCTTGTAGAAGCCGCTAGAACAATGCTGATTTACTCAAAGGTTCCAATGTTTCTCCTGGTGGAAGCTATTGCCATCGCATGCTACACACAAAATCGTTCCCGATTCACACTCGCTCATGGAAAACTCCATATGACCTTGTCCACAACAGAAAACCTAATCTCTCTTTCCTTCGTGTGTTTGGTGCATTGTGTTATCCAACTAATGAGGGTCAAGACTTAGGCAAACTTAGAGCTAAAGCGAACATTGGAGTATTTGTAGGGTATGCACCAAACAAAAGGGATACCGAATCTACAACAAAAGAACCCGAAATATCATGGAAACAATTCACGCTACGCTTGATGAGTCGACCGTCAAATGGCTCTGGACAATCCAGCCTCGAACCCGCACTTCAAATCAGTCCCATTGGTTCATCCCTTGTTCCAAACTTTTCTCAAGAAACTCCATATGTACCTCCATATGAAGATGATTTAAAGAAATTGTTTGATCCTATGTTTGATGAACTTTATGATCCAAGTACTAATGAGGTGTCGATTCCTACAATAGAGGCTATTCATATTCCTGTGAATGAAGTCAATCCCTCGCCTCAATATCATTAAGTCAAGAAGCACCTGGCCGATCCTTCAGCCTCATCAACAAATCATCATTCTTCAAATGTACATCATGGAACTGTTTACGGCATCAATGATGAAGTTAATCCCTTTGCTAATCCTGAAGATGCCCCATTTGAAAACATATTTGCTCCAATCTTCATCGAACCATCTTCTTGAGAGACATCGACTCGCTACTTCAGTCCCTCAACAACTACCACATGAACACCTCTGAAAATGGACTCACGATCATCCATTAGACAACATCATTGGAAATCCTTCTCGCCCAGTATCAACACGGAAACAACTTGCAACCAATGCCTTATGGTGCTTCTTCAACTCCATACTCTCTAAGATCGAACCAAAAGATGTTAAAACCGCCATGAATGAATATAGTTGGTTCAATGCCATGCAAGAAGAAATTCATGAGTTTGATAGACTTGATGTATGGGAGTTAGTACCTGCTCCAGATTGTGCTATGATTATTGCTCTAAAATGGATCTTCAAAGTGAAACTTGATGAGCATGGTGATGTGTTGAAGAACAAGGCTCGATTAGTTGCTAAAGGATACCGTCAAGAGGAGGGTATAGACTTTGAAGAATCTTTTGCTCTGCTTGCTCGAATCGAGGCAATTAGAATCTTTTTGGCTAATGCCGCAAGTAAGAACATGGTAGTCTATCAAATGGATGTGAAGACGGCATTTCTGAACGGAGATCTTAAAGAAGTCGCCTATGTCATAACTGAAGGCTTTGTGAATCCAGAACATCCTACCCACGTTTATCGCTTGAAGAAGGCTCTGTATGGTTTAAAGCAAGCTCCAAGGGCATGGTATGATACGCTATCAAAGTTTCTTCTATCTACCGGATTGAAAGGAGCAGATTGATCCAACATTGTTCACCAGAAAGTCATGCAAACATTTAATTCATGTTCAAATTTATGTTGATGATATTATTTTTGCCTCGACCGACCCTAATGAATGTGATCATTTTTCAAATGAAATGAGTTCAAAATTTCAAATGTCAATGATGGGACAAATGTCATTTTTCTTGGGATTACAAATTTCACAAAGTCCCGAGGCATTTTCATAAATCAATCTAAATATGCAAATGAGATCTTAAAGAAATTTGGATTTGATTCAAGTGACCCCGTTGACACTCCCATGATTGATCGAACCAAACTAGATGAGGACCACTCGGGGATCATGATTGACCAAACGAAATATCGTAGTATGATTGGATCCGATGTACCTCACGCTAGTAGACCGCACATCTTGTTCGCCGTTTGCATGTGTGCTAGATACCAAGCTAAGCCTACTAAAAAGCACCTTGAAGCGGTTAAACGGGTCTTCGGTATCTCCAAGGAACCATCAATATGGGACTTTGGTACCCGAAGGACACCGGTATGTCACTAACAGCTATGATGCCGATCATGCAGGATGTCAAGATACTCGCCGGCACGCCCGAGGTGCTCGCTTTTGGGTGATAAGCTTGTGAGCTGGTCTTCAAAGAAGCAAATGAGTACTTCTATTTCCTCAGAGGAGAATACATAGCCATGTTATCTTGTTGTGCTCAAATCCTTTGGATGAGATCTCAATTAATTGACTATGGCTTTGTATTTAACAAAATCCCTACATCTATGTGATAATAAAAGTGCTATTGCTCTTTCATGCAACAACGTTCAACACTCAAGAGCAAAGCATATCGACATTCGACATCATTTCATCAGGGAACAAGTGGAAAAGGGTGTGGTGGAACTCTATTTTGTGAGGTCGAATATCGTTAGCGACATCTTCACCAAAGCTCTTCCAAGAGAACGCTTTGAGTTCATACTTCCACGACTAGGCTTGAAAAGCCTTCAACCAGAAACACTCAAACGTCTTCGGGAAGAAGACGAGGAGTAAAGGTCTATGCTCATCTATCTCTTGTAAATATTTATTCGAAAACAAAATACAAAATTATAAAACTTTCAAAATCCATAAAAATCTGAAAAATTCAAAAATCTTCAAAAATATTGTCAATTTGTCATGTTTTTCTCGATTCGATAATATCTACGGTTTTGTGCTGTCATTCAAAGAATGACACGGGACTTTAGATGTTGTCAATTTTTATTAAAAAAATAAAAAAAAAAAAAAATGAGAGAAAGAGAAAAAAAATGGTTTATTGTCATTTCATGGGGCAAGAACCCGCTTGTCAAAGAAAGAACAGAGCCATACTTTATCATATTTTCAAAATTCCATGCTCTGATTCTAAAAACATTTATCTCTGCCGAAAACTAACCGCTTTGAAAAATAACTCAGTCTCTATTTTTGATAATCATCTGGACTTATTTGTCAAAATATCTATCTCTCAATCAACAACCTATGTCATTGATTGAGGGGAGAATGATTTCAATTAAATTAAAAAGTTATTTGGCATTCAATTGTTTTCAAAAGATAATCATGCATGTTTAACCAATGGAGTTTAAAATCTCAAAATCGATCCTTATCGCTTAAAACGCTTTCATAATCAAGTCACAATTCTCCAAAGCTTTCAAAATCAATTTAAATCTATAAGAGATCACAAATCTCAAATGATTTGATAATTGTGATAGGGAGAGAATGTGTGATTTAAATTGGATTTAAACCGATAATTCGGTAAATGGTTTTATAAGGATGTACAAGCTCTCCTTCCCACATGTGACAAACGATTTCAAATTTTCCATGCACATGTTGAGGGGAGCATCTATCTTAAACCTATGATTTGAAACGTGATCACTTATCTCAATGTGCAGTTCCCTCTAGTATGTGAAAAACTCTTTTCAAATCTCGAGGCACATATTGAGGGGAGCAAAATCATGAAAACCTCATCCTTCCCCAAAATGCTTTATCTACTTGATTCGATTAGGAAAGTGATGTTGATATTTTTTAGAAAATGGTAATCAAAGAAGTTAATTCTTTCTCTTGCCTCCGTGTGGAAAACTATTTCAAATACTTGATTCACATGTTGAGGGGAGTTCTTCTTCTAAAAATATCAAAACAATTCAGGTACAAAATGCTTTGATAATATATCACAAGTATCCGGATTGATTTTCAAATGGTTTTCAATTGGTTCCTATGGCGGATGAACAATACCAAATAGACCGACCAACTTTACTTTATGTATGGTGATATAAGGATGATAAGGTTAGGTATTGGTTCCCATGATCCGCCAGAGCCGGAGGGATCTACCCAGGGACAATCCACTAGTTAGTGTAGAGTCCTTAGGTATATTGAAAAAAGGAGAAAAATGAGAATATGGGAAGAGTGCGGATTGACGAGCTAGTAATCGGAATAAACCCAACAAAGTTCTAGTTATGAAGTCTCGGTAAGCAATGAAGGGGTTGAAGAATGAAAAAGAATTGAATGAGAAAAGGGTGAAAACAAATAGCCCTCCAATAATTCAACCTTAGGAGCGTAAACCGGGTTCAATTCATATGCTACGGTGGTTACTTAGGTAACTCGTATTGAAGACAAGACGTCATGGACCCAAAGTGGACGCGACTCGCACTAAACTTCCCAAACTACTCAAGTTCCTCTTAAAAGGACTTGTTTCATTCTCACGGGAAACCTACATTATCTATCGACTTTCTATTAGAGATTGTTGATATTGAAGAAGGAGACCCTCTCCCTAGTCTCCGATATAGGATCCAAATATGCACAAATTGAGTCTAGAGCCACGAGATCATCAATAAATCTCATTAGGACACTTTCAATGAAGACTCTCTGTTTCACACAATGTGGAAAGAGAAATTATATCTGAGTCCTACGCATTATCCTTGTGGTATTGCCGTAACATCCGAAAGTGATGTGTTTACATATTCACTGTGAAGATGGAAAGCCTTCTGGAGCCAACATCTAACAAGCTCCCGGTAGGTGGCATGTGAGATCTATTATACAGATCAACCATGTGACAACCGAAGTAAAACAATGGGGCGATTCATTCTTTTGAATCAATCCTGGTTCAAGTTATGGATTGACGGATACCTTTGAAAACCGGTCCTTGTGCTTTAAAACTCTTTTCATTAGCACGTCGACCGGTACTAATTTTTCAAATCAAAAGGTGTTTTATGATTGATAATTGATTTTCATTAAAACCTTCGTTATATTGCAAAAACAATTTCTATTGAGCAATACACGATTGTTTTTCAAATCTCTTTTCATCAATCTGGACTTAAATTCGCCGGTTCACTCACCGTTGTCTTCTTTGAGACGCTTCCGGTTTGAGAATAGAGTACCGCTAAAACCTCGGCAAGGAAATTCTTCGAATTATACCTCGATCACGCGCAGACTTAACGCGATCAACGGGAACCGTGGGCCGTGTACCTCAATTCATCGAAAGTGATCAAAGACACTTTCGTGCGCTTTATTGCTAATGTCTTATGCGTGTACACCCGACGCTTGAGTACCGACGAATGGAGCGGTCAATACATAGCCGCATGCTCACACAACACATTCATATCGAAAGAAATCATGATTGGTGCATCAATGACTCGGATATTCTAACTCCATGCTTCTCGCTAACGCCGCCAATATCATGAATCAACGAAAGCTTCCGCTACTACGATGAGAAGATATCATGATCCGAACATGAGCATGCGGTCCGAAAGTCACAACATCACATAATACCAACACCACAATGGATGTATCGAGATTTTCTATTAGCCGATGATCTCAAAAGTTAGCTCAACATTATTATCACGTGGATCAGTAAAAGACCTCCACTTGGATTAACCAAACATGCAATGAGTGGAATCAATGACTACGAGCTTCGAGCAAAGTACTACATCAAGAATGCAAGATCAATTGTTAATGTAATATCCGATTGTATTCAATGTCATTTTAGTATATGTTTGAGGTGACCTCCCTTAGGGGAGATTGTTAGGAATTAGAAATTCTAGGTATTAAAGAGTCGGTCACCTCAAGTATATGTAATCGTAAGAAAGCTCGTAGTCATAGTACTTTTATGTTAAGTAGTATTTAGGTTAGTAACACCGGGAGGACGGACGGTCTTTACCCATCTGTATGCCCGATCCACGTACTCGTTGTGTGGCGCTTATTATGTAAGACTATATATATACTCTCTACCTTCCAAGGTAGAGAGTTGGAGCTCATAATAAGAATTTTCTTTCTCTCACTAAAGTTCCCTAAACCTCTAACTTTCTCTCTCTAGAATTCCACTTATACGCCTACTTTGTGTTATGGTTTGATGTGTATGTGAAATCCAATATCCTACAGCTACTGTGGAGCAGATCAGGAGGAGGAGCAAATGGGAGAATGATGACTACATATGCAGAGGTGTTATTCTCAATGGTATGTCTGATTCTCTGCTTGATATTTATCAGAACTTTGAATCTTCCAAAGAACTGTGGGATTCCTTGGATGCCAAATATATGGTTGAGGATGCATCAAGTAAGAAGTTACTTGTTAGTAATTTCACAAATTACAAAATGACTGATTCAAGACCAGTTATGGAACAATACAATGAACTTCTTGGAATACTTGGAAGGTTTACACATTACAATATGAACATGGATGAGGCCATTAAAGTCTCTTGTGTCATTGACAAACTCCCTCCTTCTTGGAAAGATTTCAAGCATACCTTGAAACATAAGAAAGAGGAGTTAACTCTGTTGAGTTGGGCGTCATCTGCATTGAGGAATCTCTCAAGATGTAGGATAATGACAAGCCAAAGAGTAGAATGCTATCGGTGCATCATTTGTCAATATGGTGGAGCATAATAACTCCACCAAGTACAATGACAACAAAGGCAAACGCAAATATCATGACAACACAAGGGCAGATCCTAACAAGAAGGCAACACCTACTTGTTGGAAATGTGGCAAAACGGGTCACATTAAAAGGGACTGCAAGGGTGTTAAGGTTGGTGGTGAAACCAATGGATCGTGCACTAATGGTTTAGGGAGGGGTGGTTCTTCCAACTCACTGAAAGGTCAGAATATGGTTAATAAGTCTTTCTGATTTATTATGTTACATATGTATCTGAATCTCATTATGTGCAAGATGATGATGTTGTGTGGTGGGTTGACTCGTGCAAATTCATGTGTGTAAAGATAGAAGTTGGTTCAAGACCTATGAGTCACTGAATGATGGTTCTATTCTTCACATGGGAAATGAGTCAACAGCCTTGGTATATGGTCGTGGTTCTGTAGATCTTAGGTTTAGTTTAGGAAAGATTGTAACTTTGTTTGATGTTATTCATGTTCCTGATATTAGGAAGAACTTGGTTTCAAGTAGTATTTTGAATAATCATGGTTATAAACAAGTTATTGAGTCTGATAAATTTGTGCTTTCTAAGCATGGTGTTTTTATTGGTTTTGGTTATTTATGTAATCAAATGTTCAGCTTAATATTTCCGATAGTGCATTTATTTCCATCGATAGTGTAAATTCTCGTCATGACCACCAATCGACAGAATGTCTCTACCCTGTGGCATGCTAGACTTGGCCATGTTCATTATAAAAGGTTGCAAGATATGTCTAAGGATGGGTTGATCCCAACCTTTAGCATAGACACTGAAAAGTGTAAAGCTTGCATGTTGACCAAGATTACCAAGAAACCTTTTCAGGGTGTTAGTCATGAGACTAATCTCTTGGAGCTTATTCACAATGATCTATGATTTGCATGCCACTCCCTCTTTGGGGAACAAGAAGTACTTTGTGACATTTATTGATGATGCTTCTAGGTTTTGTTATGTTTATTTGTTACATTCCAAGGATGAAGCATTAGATAAATTCAAAGTGTTTAAAACTAAAGTTGAATTACAACTTGGGTCTTTGATCAAAAGATTAAGGACTGATAGGGGAGGTGAGTACATGGATACTCTGTATTTTTAGTCTGTTGGTATAATCCATGAAACGACAGCCCTTATACTCCTCACAAAATGGCATTTTCGAAAGGAAAAACAGTGTGTCTGAAGGAGATGGTTAATTCCATGTTGTCCTATTCAAGACTGAGTCAAGGGTTTTGGGGTGAAGCTATGTTAACAGCTTGCTATTTATTAAATAGGGTTCCCAACAAAAGGAACAAGGTTACCCCTTATGAACTCTGGACTAAAGGAAACCCAACCTGAACTATCTCAAGGTTTGGGGTTGTAGGGCTGTTGTAAGACTCCCTGATCTAAAGTTGAAAACTTTGGGTGAAAGAGGCATTGATTGCATCTTTGTTGGATATGCTGAGCATTCCAAGGCTTTTAGGTTCTATGTTATTGAACCTAATGAATATGTTTTAGTTAACTCAATAATTGAATCAAGGGATGCAACTTTTGATGAGAATAGATTCTCATCGCCCTAGACCAAGTCGAGGATTCCTAATGGAACTCATGACACCGTATATCGAGGTCCCTCGATGATGAACCATCAAGTGGTCCCCTGATGAGTTTGTGGTTCAACAACTGAACCTGTGCTCGAAGAGCAAAAGGTCGGAATCCAAAGTCATTTAGACCTGAGTTTCAACTATACTTAGTTGAAGGAACAAGGGATGAGGTCTCAGAACAATAATCCTATTGCTTCATTGTTGAGGATGACCACAAAATATTTGAAGAAGCAATGAAGTCCCAGGACATTGCTTTCTAGAAAGAAGCAATCAATGATGAGATGGACTCCATCATGGGCAACAACACTTGGGTGTTGGTTGATCTACCTCCTGGTTTCAAACCTCTAGGTTGCAAATGGATTTTCAAAAAGAAAATGAAGGTAGATGGAACTATTGAAAAGTTCAAGGCTAGATTAGTTATTCAGGGCTTTAAATAAATGTTAGGTATAGACTATTTTGATACTTATGCCCCCGTGGTCAGACGATTCCATAAGACATTGCTATGGCATCTACTCACAATCTGATTATTCATCAGATGGATGTGAAGACAGCTTTCTTGAATGGTGAATTGGATGAGGAGGTTTATATGAACCAACCTAAGCAATGGCATACAAAATTTGATGAAGTGGTTTTGTCTAGTGTTTATGTTCTTAACCAGGCTGACAAATGTGTATATAGCAAATTTGATGAATCTGGTAAAGGAGTAATCATTTGTCTATATGTTGATGACATGTTGATCTTTGGCATGACCAAAATCAGTTGACTCGACAAAGGAATTTTTATCATCAAGGTTCTCCATGAAAGACATGGGGGAGGCTGATGTTATCCTTGGTATAAGGATTAAACATGAAATTAAAAGAATTTCTATCTCTCAGTCTCATTATATTGAGAAGGTGCCGAGGAAATTCAATTACTTTGATTGTACTCGGTTGAGTACACCTATGGATACTTGAGAAACCGATGCCTAATAATGGCAAAGTCGTATCTCAACTTGAGTATTCTAGGGTAATTGGTCGCTGCTCGATGTATGTCATGACTTGTACAAGACCGATATTGGTTTTGCGTGGGAAAATTGAGCGGGTATACTAGTAATCCTAGTGCTCATCATCGCAAGTACTCAAAGGGTACTAAAGTATTTGAAGAGAACTATGGATTATAGTCTCAAATATACTGGTTACCCATCGCTGTTGGAAGGATACACCGATGCAAGTTGGATCAAGAATAATCGAAGACAATTCGCCTACCGTGGTGGGTATTCCTACTTGGTAGAGGTGCAATTTATTGGGCATCCAAGAAGCAAACTTGCATCACCAGTTCAACAATGGAATCTGAATTTGTGGCTTTAGCCGCCGGGTAAAGAAATTTGAATGGTTGAAAACTTGCTTTTGAGATTCCATTATGGCCTAAACCTATAGCACCTATTTCTATCCAATGTGATAGTGCAGCTACATTGGCTAAGGCTTATAGCCAAATGTTCAATGGTAATTCCTAGACACTTAGGTGTCGACATATATGATTCGTGAGCTTATCATGAATTGGGTGGTATCTATAGAGTTTGTTAGATCTCAACAGAACTTTGATGACGAAGGATTAGCTAGAACTTGGTTATAAAGTCTACTAAAGGGATGGGTTTAAGTCCAACTTAGTCACTGAATGCTAGGACACCCAACTCCTCCTAAGGAAACTTGGGAGCTGAGTTCAATGTGGAAAGTCGAACATTCAGTGGGATTGGAGCACATGTTTTGTTTACATCCCAAGGTTGTGCTCGAACCTGCGAAAGGAGGATGAAGTATTATCTTCTTAATGGTTAATTTTCCTTGAAAAGTGCTTTGCGTGAGCATGACTAAAGAGGAACCACCTATGTAAATGTTGAAGTTTTGTCTTTGCTCGTGAAGCTTTGGACTTTTAGCATTTACAACATTTATGAATTTGGATATGGACACATGGCTTGTATAGTGTAAGGAGCTCATAAGTGTTTGAAAACTTGTGTGTATTTTATCTTCAGGTATTCAAATGGGTTGAAGGGTTCAATTCTTAGAACACCCCGATTCTCGAATATTTGAAACGTGTAATTTACTAAGATGAAAATTTAATCCTCGGGTTTTTTTCGTTTATGCACATGTTTTGCTTGATGTTTGTTTTTTCATGCAAAGGAAGTGAACTAAATTTGGGGAGGATTGTTGGAAAATTTAGTGCACTTGTGGGATTAGTTCACACCTTGTAATGGGTTAGGAGGTACGGAGTGTACACCTATAAGTTCCATGAACACCCTGACTCTTGTAGTGGTTTGTATTGGTAGTGCTAGTAGAAAGTACCGCTTGTGGAAAGTAGTGCTTGTGGTTTCCACTGATAAGCAGTGTTTCCGATAAGCGGTGTTTTCCACTGAAGCTTGTGTTTCCAATCGGCTAAAGATTTCTTGAAGGGCAAAGTTTCCACCTAAGGTGCTATGAAAGTACTGCTAGTTGTGTGAAAGCACTGCTAGTGTTAAGGTACTGCTTGTAACGGCTTTGACCTATTCAAGTGGCAGTTATAACTGCATTATGACCACGTTTAATTGGTCATGTAACCACTAACGGCTATAATGGGGAAAATTATGAGGCTATTAATGGGCCGATTAATACTCATAATTCCATTTGACTAGATAAGAGTATTTTCCTATAAATAGGAGATCTGTTTTATGCATGAACACGTAAGAAAGACAACACAGAAAATGTAAACACTTATTATCGAAAGGGTTATAGAATTGTGCCTAATTCACTAACTGCATTTGGTCTTATCCCAAGTAGATATTCGTGATACCCAGGCATTAGGGTCGAATAGTTTACTTTGGAAAGTGATCACACGATTCCAAGTGATATCCTGTAACCACCTAGTGGTATTGCTACTATCATTGATTGTCTTAACCCTGTTCTGGGAGATACACACCAACAGTTCCTTTCATTTTTACACTTCACACACTTTATTTTGATGATACGCTTTCCTCTTTTATGAAATCCGAATATATCTTGATTCATATCTCGATTTGTTTCATGAAATATATCTTCATATTACAGCTCACACAAAAAACGCTTACACCTCATAAACCAGGCAAAACAAACCTTAACTTTCTCTCATGATCATATGAATAGAACTTGGATGTATGAAAGTATGAGTCTTGGGTTACCAACAATCATTATTCAAACTATCGATACGAGTTAAGTCTTGGTTACGTATTTTACTTGGTTTGACCTGTTTGAGGGTTGGGGATTCGGTATTGCTTCAGCGGAGGTAGGTCCGAGATGATACGTATGGTGATTGTGCTCGAATAGGTGTGGGTTCGACATTGCTCCATTGATTCTTGTGTCGTGTGTTGAATCGGTCTCGTCATTGTGTCAGGTGGTGGTCTAAATTGGGTCACGAATGCATGGTTTAGGATTAAGTTTGTTTGTGTGTGGTCATGAGTATTGTGTCGAGGGTTTTTGTTTTCCATGCGCATATGTATATGCAAATTTACTTGTCACATAAAGTTATAAATAAGGCTACGTAAAATCGGGTAACATGGCTACATAAAATTTTAAATGGCTAAACATGTGTCGACCCATATGCTTTGTTTTGGACCTTCCCTTTTCGATTACATGCTTACGTTAAAAACTTGTCAAATAAATTAATGGTTTGTCACATAAAATCATGGTATGGGTCTTACCCTTGTCGAATAAAAGAGTGTACCAAATAACTTGCATTGAATCTGTTCTAAACCTCTCAACCTGCACATTTCTTTGAGTTTGTCAAGCTTAAATGGGATAAAACACATACGTATATGCATGGATAATTTGTGTCGAAAATAATTATTGAAAAGGGTCTCGAGTTGTGTTGATCATGATGTGTGGTTTTAAGTGGGATTAAGGCATGTTACGGTCAAAATAACTCTCAAAAAGGGGTACGTATCGGGTCGTGTCGATGTCGAGCTTGGTCTAAATAAGACGAGAATGAATTTTGCATGCGTATGGTATTATAATTCATGAAACTTGGCAAGATTAAGAATTATGGCATATAATCATACAATTTACATAATTAACCCTAAACATTGATGGTAGACACTTTTCACCCTAAACCATTATAAGTTGTCATATTTAACCTTAAAATATTAAACTAATCATATTAAGTCTTTAAGTCTAGTTATTATCAATTGTAATCCTAATTTCTTAACTTGCTATTTATAGAAAGTTACTAAAAGTGGAAACCTGATAAAAATGGAAAGCCGTCTAAAATAAGTAATCCGATCTTAATAAGTGTTATCTAATTCATATAGGTTCCGGGCGGCGAGATTGCTTCATCGTGTGACCTTTCTTTTTATTTTGCTTGCTTCGAATGAGGTACAGATATTCTATCCCTTTTCAGTAGGGATTTCTCATGACTTTCTAATCCTTGACTTTTCTTCGTTTATGATATTGCTATGATTCCTTATGCTATGATCCTTTTGATATTATTCTGATATGATCTTTTTGTATGATTCTGTTCGCTATGATATTCGTTTGTTATGATTATGACCTTATGATTATGAACCTTACGATTATGACCCATATGTTTTTGAACCTTCTGATCATGAACCTTACGATTATGAACCTTTCTGATTATGAGCTTTTGATATGAACCTCTGATTATGAACTTATGTTATGGAACCTTGATATGAACCTTTGATATGAACCCTTATGATATGATTATGCTTTGACCCTTCAGTTTGATACCCGAGCCAAATATGTATTCCTAGTCATGGAGGTACCATGACCATGTCATTGATGCACTAATGGCATGACTCCAAGTGGTAATGAAAGACAGTGTTACACCGTCCCCTTTATGTTATATGATTATGAGCTCAGTTATTTGTTTGGCCACTATGTTTCCGCGGGGGCGTATGGATGCATCCTAGATATGTTTATGATATGATATGATATGATTTATGTGGTGAATGATGTTGTGTGAAATACTGCCTTCGTGAGTCCTGAGGAGCTAGCTACTCTATTGGTTACTTGAGGTCTCCCCTCCTATTATATGGTATTCCGAGGTCACCCTCCTAATACAATGGTTACTTACGATATGATATGATATGATATGTTTCGGCTCATGGTAGATTTTGACAACCCTTACACTTTTGATATACCTATATTGTACCTTCAGATTCCCAACGCACCATATGCTACGTTAATTGTTCATTACCAAGACACTTTATATGACTCACTCTACTACCAAGATATATATATTCCATTGCCTCGACCGTTACATTACACTCTCATTCCGTATACTCGCACTATCGCTCCATTCACGCACCGGTTATTATATATTTATTAGATTTGTTTATGCTATTTATGTTTTATGTGACTACTGATTTCTCTCACGATTTGATTAATATACGGTTATCCGATTTACATGTTGTCATCATGATATGTGATCTCACCGTTATGTGACCCTCATTTGTCCGGTGACCATGCTTGTGTGTAAATGTATAGTTTTGTTTGTTTATCATGTGTACTTCGTTCAGTTAATTTCGTAGACTATGACTATCCGATAGTATCCTTATCTGCTTGTTGTTGACATGCCATGTTTGATTAGGTAAATGGTTCAACTTGTGACGTTTGGTTTGTTAATTTGTTTAGTTTCCCTGCTATGTCTTTAATTCATTCAATTATATCGTTTATACTGTATTCCTACTTGTTACGTGTAACTACCATGTTTTGACCGCTAGTACTTCCGCTATTATGATAATCGTTATGTTTTCAACTAGGGTTTTGACCGTGTGATTGCCATGCTCACTTACTAATTAATTGCCCCGCTTGCTTTTAGATTTCTATTTGACTTGTATATCTTCCGAAGTTCTTTGAATTGATCGCATGCCATATATATGTTGTTGGATACGACCGCTATGCTTGTTTATGTTTCGATTTGTATTCCCTGGTTTGTATGTGCTTGTACTTATGTCATCGATGTTTTGCTTTGCCTTCCTCCTTGTTATCCTGCTCTTTTGGATATCACGTATAATTGTGTTCTGCGGGATCCTCTTTGACTCATTGTTCTCATTTCACGCGACCTTGTTATCAGCGGTTCCTTATTTCATTTCGTAGATTGATTTTATTTAGCTTTCATTTTGTTATATCCGCTCACACGGGCTTTTTAAGGTCACCAGCATTTCTTTTCTTGCGGTAGGTTTTAGGTTTGAAGATGGGCTTGGATGGGCTGAGAGTTGGATTATCTGGGTGGACTAACCCTAGTTACCTTATTTTTGGACTTATGTTGTTGGGCTATTTTGTTTGAGATTTTATTTTACTTTAGACATTTTCAATTTCGTGATTTTCTTTGTAAGTCGTTTGTTTAAATGAATTGGTACGTTATTCTTTAAGACTTCCACTTGTGTAATTTTAGTTGTATGTTCTGATATGACACCAGAATGTGACACTTCTACCCTCGTCGGGTTGAGGTGTTACAATTATGGTATCAGAGCAAAGGTTTCGTCTTGTTGACCTTAGGATTGACCTGCGGAGGACCGGGTAGACACTAGGCTTCCGTCGTCGATCTTATCCGGATTTTTGATTGTCGCTCGATTTGACTTTGATATTCGTTTGTCTTCACTGATTTGGCTTTCCTCTTTTCGCATCGAATTTTGATATTTTGTCTTCGTACATCCGTTTGTCGATCGTTAGATGGATACTACCCGTGGAGCCGAAGATGATGGTGCCGACCGTGCGTTGTTGCAACAGTCCCTGAGCTGGAGAGGTTCGTGAAGCGAAGTTGCCACCCGACCGCCGCGGCCTGCCGGAGACATCGGATGCCGCTTGGAGGAAGCTGGACGGATCAACCAAAAGCGCGAAAAGACGGAGACAAGATTCAACCGGTAGCTGAGAAGGTTCATCTACTTCATATGATTTGGGCGCGACTTGTCTTACTCTGATTCGTTTGTCATGCGTTTTGAGGCGGTTGATATTTTGTTAAGTGGTTTTGATCGGTATTACTTTTCTTTGATTTGTTCAAAACTTGGTTTGAATCGCGAAGTTTCATGATTTAGCATTTTGGTATTATCTCAGCTTTATATTTGGATCGTCAGTAATGAGTCAGGAGGAACCATTTCGAGCACGTTGGTGGCCTTATCTCTTTTGTGGTATGGTAAGTTGTTTTGATATGGTATATGTTGTATGTATGTGATCTGGTCTGTTTCGCTATGTTACTTGCTACCTGTATGTGTATCTATTTTGTTGTGATATTGGTTATGTGGTTTGTCATGACCCGAGGTAAAATATGATGACAATAAGGGCTTGTTATGTGATGCAAGTATTATGACGCCTGATCAACGTGATAATACCGAGATCATATAATTTGAACTTATTGAAATCATATGACATCTTGGGAAATGCCTGGGGTTGGTACGTGAATGGACTAGGAATTATATCCGTTATTTGTCAATCCTCATGCTCGTTTGGAATTTTGTACCTCTTTGCGAGATTCTCACCAACATCTGATACGTATACATTTTGTACACTTTGGAACCGAAAATTTGTTACGATTATGCGAACCTATGGATTGCTACGTCTGCGTTAAACTCGTACGTCTCTGTGTACCCCTGCGACTTCAATTTCGAGGACGAAATTTTCTTTTTAGAGGGGATGAGTTGTAAAACCCTAAATTCCGAACTCATAATTTACGTCTAATTTGAAATTTTTACCTAAGCTATGTAATGATTAATAAAAGCCTAAAACTATATGTTATACGATAATTAAATACGATATGAGATAAACCTAAGTTTAATTATGGAATAAATGAAAAAATTACTTTATGTTATATCTACAAATTAATAACTATTATCCTAAGCTTAAGTAATTAAAAGATGTGTGACATTTTGGTTCCTAATATAATTCTAACACAATGTACAAACCATTCTTATTCTCCAAAATCTGTCATGTGTTTTATTAAGCCAAAATTCTGCATGCCTTGTTTCTTACACAAAAGATAAATGTCAATATCAATGAGTATAACCTTATTTTTTTTTAAAAGATCTCATGGCCTTCCTTTTCACCAATCCCACACGACATTCCATAAACTACAACTGTTGATACAAAAGTTGGACGTTCCTAATTAAGGCTCCGGTTCTCGTATCAATTAACTGTTTGTACGCTTGAGACCTGCGCACTAATAAACTGAAAACACCTTTAGGCTTATCGTGGGATTGTCTCCCACGATTATCCTCTGGCGTGAGAGTAAGTAATCGGTTTTTAAGGTTATGGAGAGTTAGGGTTGAGATCTTCCCTTTAATGAGGGAATTGAATCCCTTATATACACACGAAATCCTTGTTGGTTTCGTGTTCTTCTAAGTAGGCGATCCCGCCTAAATCGGTATGTGAATGATTATCTCCAAAGTTAAGAGATATCCAATATCCAATGCCCTTAGTACTTTGGGTTTGGGCTTTCGGTGGCCCAAATCTGTATTGGATTAGCCCATGCGTGCATCGGGCCCGCTAGTAGCAATCATGGGTCGGGTTTGTGACCGAATATAGACTATCGTCATCATGTCCCCCAGTCTAGTATAATGCAGTGACTAGTCATGGATGCTAGACTATTAACTACAGCCAATATATAACTGCAAAGCGTATCAAGGAAGCCCCAAAAGGTTTCCCGCTATGAAAGATACATGTTGTATCTAGACATAGGATTTTAAAATGGGCTACCTGAAATCGAGAAAGTAACGTACCTACGTCATGTCAAGTAATCTGAGCCACATATTGGAGATAGTGGGATCCACGTGTCGCTCATCGCGTGGGTGAGAAAATTTATATAACCCCCTATCTCCCTATTACTGCGATTACCACAGTAAAAACATTTCCGCCATTAACAAAGCTTCAAACTTTTCCAGCAAGAAAACCGTAATATTCTAAAGGTAAACATGGCTGCTGTAGCATGTAAAATACAACCATGGTTAAGGTGTTATCTTATTTCACATCCGAGATAACCGAGGGCGAACTTCTAGAGTTTGCTTCTAATTATTATATTCCTAGCGCGGTGCATCCGGTTCGAGGCCGTGAATGCGCCATTGCGGACTTCCAAGGGAAGATAGGGGTATATATGCTTTTTTGAATTCGATAATCGGAGTATACCCATATCATTATTCCTGAGTGACGTATTAAACTATTACCGCATATATATATCCAAATGCACTACATAGGTGCGCTAAAATCACCAATTTTGAGGTTAATTGCCGCTATTGGCCATTAACCCAACTATCCACTGTTCGCGTTTTACCATACAACATGGTCAAACGGGTGGGTATCATTCGCTTAAAAGCTGCGGGCGTTTCGTGTTATCTGACAAAATTAGGCGACTTAGAAATTGGAGGGAAACATTTTTCTGGGTTGATGACGTGTGCTTCCCCTCGCATTTTGATTTCTACACCCAGGGGACACTGCAAAAGGATGAGCGCCCCCTCCCTGGATCATATAATGTGGAGGATGCGGACATAATAAACACGAATCGCATCCCCATTAAATCCTACCCCGAGGAGTTTTTGGTGCACATGGGCATTAGCCGCAACTATTTTGGCGTTAGGAAGAGGTTCGATCTTAGGCGCGGATGGTCGGTGGGTGCTCTCCTTTCGTACTGCCGTTGTGTTATATTACTGTGAGTGTTTTTCTATTCTCCTCTTCGTACTTGTCGTAAGCTATTTTTGTTTGTTTGCTGTTGTGCAGAAATGGACCTATTCAGAGTTGTTCGACTGGCGAAGCAGCTTCAAGTGAATGTAGGAACACGTCCGCTAAGGGAGGGAGGAGATCCCATTCTTGTTGCAACAACCGGTCATACCATGGAGATGGATCTGGGAGAAGCGGTAGAGAAGCTCATCCGTAAGTCGAAGCAACACCACTGCAAAGTGTGCCAAGCCTTAGAGTGCCTTCCCCACTAGTGCAGCCATCGCAAGTAGTAGCAGCAGAGCACATGGAGGAAGAAGAAGAGGAGGAGGATGGCCATGGGTTGAAGCGCAAAAGGGCGCTTAGTGGTGATGGCGCAGGCTCTTCCTGGAAGAAGCTTAATTCGCTGTGTTCGGTGTGGAGTCGTCCCTCGATGATGTTGCATCGCCCCTCACCATCACCGACACGCTATTCCTTCGAAGTGTTATGACCAAATTATTTATCGCATTCCTTATGATGTTATGGAATAACTGCTAATTCTTTGTCTTGCGTGTAGGTTT
>OU343222.1:244127287-244241919 GCA_910596185.1 Chrysanthemum makinoi | reverse complement strand
CTTGAAAGGAATCTCCTTAGCGGGATTTCCAGCACTTACAAGTTCAAACTTCGAGAGTGTCAACAGCATATTGTGAAAACACGTCTCTAATTCTAGCAAAGGTTGTTCCTAAAACCGGATGCCCTCAAGAAGGCTAACACGATATACCGAAGTACATCTACGGTTCGTGGTGAGTGAGGTACACGAGAAGCATCAACCACGGTATGGACCGCTTAAGACAACACTAAGCGTAACCCACAAGGAGTTACCGAAGTGACCCATTGTCGGGGCTATTTGATGTTGACCCTGTCAGGAGTTTTCATTCAATCACTGAGGGTCACAGTTGTGAACCTCTCATAAATGTTCTCGACAGATTGCTAAGATCTGTGAAGGACTCTTGAATGTATCACTTGCGTCTTTATTGTTGAATGACAAGTGATGAAATGTCAAGTGTACCTAAGAGATCTTTTGATGAATCTCATGGCTCTAGACTCAATGAATGCTTTGGTTTTCTGGCGAGACTAGGAGAGAGGTCTCCTTCTTCAATACTAGCAATCTCTAAGAAGCCAATAGTTTACGTAGGGTTCCACGAGAATGAAACAAGCTTGTTGAAGAGAAACTTGAGTGGCAAAAGGTTTAGTGCATGCATCCAGCGGGTCCATGGCGACTTTGATCTTCAATACCGGTGTTATCTAGTAACAACGGTAGCATATAAGTTGAACCCATGCGCCTAAGTTGAATAATCACGGAGGGCTATTTCTTTTCACCATTTTCTTTACTTTTCCTTTTAATACTTCAACTCCTTCTTTCTCCGATTCTCATTTTCTCCTTTTTATAATCATACCTAAGGACTTCTAAATTCTAACTATTGGTGGTGTTCTTGGGTAGATCCCTCGACTCTGGCCCGGATCATAGGGCAGTTATTCTAACCTTAGTCACCTTATAACCCCATGACTAACCTATGTTGCCGTAAACCATTTTCATGAAAATCTCCCAAAGTGGTTATGAATAAAAGCATTTAGTACCACTTTGAGAGTTTTATATTTCTGAGAAATACTCCCCTCCACCGCGTGCTTAAGTATTTTTGACAAAAATTTGCGCGTGAGAGAAGAGCGCGCACTTTTGAATTGATCAGCTCAAGATAGACAATTCCTCGTGAGAAACGATTACGTTGCATAGTTAAAGAGTTACATTGTCAGCTTTTAGGTGACAACTAGCTCTAATAACTACCTTAAAGGTGTGGAAAAACCTCGAAAGGTTGTCAAACCTATCAAGGTTCATATCTACCAAGAGTTTCTCGAATGGTACATTCTACTAGAACAAGTCCTTTGAGAGACACGTTTACCTCACTAACGAACTAGCTTGAAATTATTACCCATCCCGGACAAGTCTTTTTGAGTTACTAACATTTAAGATCTCGTCAATTCATTGGTTAAGTCTTTAGCACGATGATTCATTAACAATTCACAACATGTTTCTTATCTCAATTTTTCTCCCCCTCAAAAATGGCATATAAATGTTATTTTTGACGAAATTTTGATATCGAATATGTCCATTTCGAGTTTTGTGGGAAGTTTTCCAAGAAGAAAAATTTTGTGAACAAATTTTTTAAGCAAATACTCCCCCTCAACAAGTGATATTAAATTTTGAGGTTTTGAAAATCATAAGGGGAAGTACTTGTTCTTTTGAGCAAAACTTTGAAAAGTGAAAGATTTGATTAGTTTTAATCATAAGTAAGAAGCTTTCGCTCCTTTTATAGGATTTTGGCACTGATGCGTACCACAGGGTCCTTTCATTACGATTACGGGTTGTACACTGTTATTTATGCACAAACCATTGTCAAATATAAATCATACATCTAAATTAAGATAAGACAAACAAATCAAGGGGTACCAGGTAGTCCGGTAATAACACCAGGAGTTCTGTCTAGACGTTGGTAGCCTGTTAGAGATAGCCTGTCTAGTTGTTGTTTGGTGAGATTAACACGTTTCTGATACGATTCCACGGCAAGTTGAATATCTTCTACACGTTCTTGGATAACAATGCTTCTGATGAATATTAGCAATGACTTGATGTACTCATTTGGATATTTGTAGAGAATGTCTCATTAGATCCTTGTACCTTGGCAAGATACATATCTTCAATGTCATTTAGTAACAATCTGAAAAATCCGCTTGAGAAAAGTCGTGCCTCTTCGTCTTGTCGTTTGACCACTATTTTGTTTAGGAATGTAGTCCACTTCGATGGCGAGAGGGTAACATGCATTATTGCAATGATCCATTTTTCTCTGAACACTTCCTTTTTCGACTTTAGAACCTGGCAGCTTTTGTAGTAGATTCTTCTTCGTTTTGGCCAATGATGAATCCCATACAATGCATCGAAGTCATACTTACCCACTTTGTCAACAAACATGTCTATGGCTTCTTCCTCGATGGCTATATTATTAGAGTAGATTGCTGTCGGGAAAGGGAAGGTGAGTGAGGTAGCGTATTTTTTGCTAACATCGCTACCATGCAGAAGAAATTCCAAGTCATTGTTGAAGAAATAACGGTAGGGAATCTTAGGTTGATCCGGTCGGCCAATAGTAGGTAGAGGTTTGGTCCAGTCAGTGTAGTATGGAGCCTTGTGCAGTGCTGGTGAAGTCGATATTTGCTTCAGGGTTGAGCCAATCGATGTTGTTGGACATGGCTCGTGCTATGTTGTCGAGATGATATTTGACTTCAATGGCACTGTCAGAGCGGTCCTTAAGCAGTTGAAAAGCATCGTTTTTGATTCGTCTCAACTCTGATTTTGTCATCTTCTTCACCTTGAACTTTTCTTGTATAATCTTCACATGCTCCATCGTTCGACCATCTACTGGTTCTTGACCTTCCGATAACGAGGGTTGCATCAACAAGTTTTGAGAACCATCATACTCTTAGTGTCATCATCATCTAGCCATGACACAACCGATCTTTCTTCTTCTTAGGCTTTGGTGATGATCTTTGGTTTCTTTGTTGATGTAGAAGAAGTAGGTTGTTGTTGGGGCTCAGGAATATCTTCATCGTCACCACTAGTGTATTCAAAGTGACCATCGGTTTTGTCTGTTTGTGGTGGTGACTCAGAGTCCTGAGGTTTGTCTTTTGCAGGAGAACGTTGTGGAGATCTTCTTGGGGTGGAGGTCCTTGGGAGTGGTGGAGGCATAGAGGATGATTCGTCATGTTTCTTCTTACGTTTCAGAATCCTTATCCGCATCATCATCGTCTCTTGGACGCTTAGCCTTTACCACTGACTTTTTACATGAAGTATTGAGTTGATATTCCAGCAATGCCTCAAATAGTTTAAACTTCGAAGTAAACGCGGTTCTTGATCGTTTAGACATTTGTAACACAAGCTTGGAAATCAACTCTGCATCGCCGAGACAATGCAGCTCAATTGGATTGATTTGCATTGCTACATGAGTAGATTGCATTGTTTGCTTGACCAATTGCATGAGATTTGGATAGAGTTTTCTGGTGAACATCTCTCTTGTCACTCGGGGGACGATTAATGGGGAGAAACTTGTGAGTGTATTCTCTGATTATGTTATCCATTTCCCCCTGGATATCTCTATTTAGAAACTGTTGAATCTGATCCCTTTCTTCTGAAACCTCGTTTATCACATTCTGAAGAAGATTGATTATGTCCGCAAGTTGATTCAGTTTCTTATTGACCACGTCTTTCTTCCTTACTTGCTTGACAGCTTTGACAATCTTTGTCTTTGCACGTGATATCCAAGTATCGGTCGGTTTCTTTATCGATTTGGATGCGGATCTGGTGGTGTCTTTGGATGGTGGTGGTGATGAGTGAGAAGATGAGTCGGATGAAGATGAATCATGAGAAGGCTCTGGGTCATTTGTTGGCTCAAAAGTTCATTCCTGGTTATCATCAGGACTATCTAGAATATAGTCATCCGCTTCCTTTTCAGCTTTAGCCTTTTCTTCCGCCTTAACCCTAGCTTCTTCATCTGCTTTAGCTTGAGCTTCTTCTTCCGCTTTTTCTTTAACAGCAGCCTCAACATCTTCATCAGTAATTTTCTCAGTCTTCTCCTTCTTCTTTTTTGGTTCCTCAAAGTCAAAGATAATCTCATCCTCTAGTTTTTGTTGTTCTGATTCGTGGGTGGTGGTACGGTTCCTTATCGGGTTGATTAACCTCATCAAAACTGGTGTGGTTAGTGCACCACCACTTGACCCTCCAGGGCCACGAGTTTGTTCTAGGTTGAACTCCTTAGCAACATGTTGTAGTCTGAGATTCTTCAATTTCTTTCGGTAATCTTTGTCTTCATCCTGTGGCTCTTCATCTGAGCTCTCTTCTTCCTCTTGCTCAGCAACATGAGTTTTTCCCTTGTCAATTTTGGGACTGAGAGGTTTTGCAACTGTTAGTGTATCATCTGTTGCAGTTTCTGAGTAGATAACCTCTTCGTTTGTTTCTGTGTTCTCGGAGTCCTCGTCCATCAGTTTTGGTTCTGGTTTGGGATTAGGGATGGCACCCTTTGATGGAACTCTCTTTTTGAGTATGTGAGTCCTCTTTGGATACTTACGTGTACTCTCAGTGCTTGCAATACTTCCAGCACTGCCTGATCTCCTTGTCTTCTTGACAGGTACACCGGAATATTTTTCATCAATGAATCCCACTTTTCCTGATGCTACTGCTACTTGCTATCGTTTGTATGATTGTAGATTCTTGATCAGTAAGAAGTCAGTCTAGTAATACAGCACGTTGTTTCTTCGTTGTTGAGTCTTTGAATCTAACAACATTGAGTGTAGGCTCAAACAACACGGAGTGATGGTTGGGGTCATCAACTCTCAAGGGAATGTCCATATTATTCCCGAGTATCCTTTGGATCAACAATTTGGTGTATCTAATGTAGGGAATCTTGGTGGGGATTTCACGAGATATGACATCATGTCATCCCAAATCGGATTCGAAAGTCGATGTGCATCATGTTGACCATGCCCTAAAATATTTGTACTTCCATGAGCTTAGGATGCTCATAACCACTATCACGTCCAGAAACTGATTTGGCAATCATGATGTAGAGAGTTCTCCATGGCTGAGGAATATTCTTTAGATCCACTGAGGAGTGTTTAGTGATAATCCCAGCAGCTTCATCATAGCCAATGTTGACAATGAACTGGAGAGTAACCTCTTCCGAAGGAGTAGCAATATAGTTGGCAGGCTGGATGGTAGGAAGAAGGAGAATAACCCTTAAGTGCTGCTGCATGATGGTGACTTGTTTGTTGTTGAGTGTCACCATCCGCGACATCTTGACCATCGACCTTTTGCATTGTGTGCGAATGGTGAATGTAAATCTCGTACGAATGTTGCGAGTTTGTGAGCATGTTCTTGTATGGATGAGCCTTCAGAATATCCACAGCAATAAGACAAGAAGACTCAGCACGATGAAGTTATCAAAGTCTACTTTGAGATTGTTCTTTCCAATCTTCATCTTGTAACCATCAGGGAAAATGTCTTCCATTGTGAGAACATTTGGTGCATCAACGTTTTCCATTGTGACGTCCATGTTGTGATCTGAAAGATATTGAGCCAAAAGAACCAACATATCGAAAGACATTACGTTAGTCAAAAGTTGATTTTATTGTCCAATTATAGAATATGTTATGTTAATGATTGTTACAAATCTAACGTCACTTGTTTGTCCAATAGTCCAAAGTAGTCGTGATAAGTTTCGTGAGTTCATTAATTTTGAATTTTAAAGTCCAAATTTTCACTCATTTACACAACATATTTACCATTGTAGCTTATTAGTGACATTTTGGTTTCGTGACGTTATGATTTATTTATTTACAAGTTTGTACATGTAACAATTCATTGGTAAGGTTAAAGTTTTGGCTTATGCGTAAAAAGTAAGCTTATGTGTAAACAGTAATAACCATACGCGTAGGCATAAGCTTATGCGTAGGAACTCTTCTTACGTGTAAGAAATATTACACGTAAGAAAAGAGGTCTTGGCATAAGGCTTAGCCTTAAGCGCATGTTGGAGCTTATGCGTAAGGTTTACTTGTAAGAGTGAACCATATGCGTAAGACTCAAGTTTACGCATATCCTTCACAGGATACGCGTAGTCCCCATGTAGAACCTCACGCGTAAAGGCTACGCGTAAGATTTCTCTTACGAATAACATTCTACGGCGTGGTGATCTTTATGCGTAGAGTTTATGTTTAACCTTGATTCTGAATTTTCACGCGTAAAACCTGAAATAAGTTCATCATAACATGTTTATTAACATATCATCCAATCCCTTTCAATTTCACATGTAATCACAATAATCCACAGTTATGCGTAGGATTCACTTCGCAGCGTAAAACTTAAACCCTAAGATTTGAATTTTACAACTAAGAAATCTAGCCATAGATTTTGCACCAAATTCATTCTGATATGTCTTAGAGGCTATATGATTATGTTGCAACAAGTTTTAACATCAAAAACCTTAAGAATCAAAAATACCCAATGCGTATGGTTCTAAAACCCTAAATCTCAATTTTTTTCAGTTACTTGTTTCTAGGTAAGAATCAAATGTGGTTTTGGTCGATTAATCATGTCCCAATCATCATACAACCTTCTAATTACTCAGAAACATTCTCAATAAAAAAACCCCAATTCATACACATAAACCCTAATTTTCAAAACTGATTGATTGATGTTTCTGGGTGGCTTTTCATGTTAGAAATAGTTTTAGAATGACATTAGTAACGTTTTAACATACTTATTTCAACAACAAACACCTAAACATGATTACATGTTCATACGCATATACGTAGAACATGAAATCACGCCTAGGGTTAAATCTATCCGTTGGATTTACGAATAAATCAAAACCTATGTTTACAATAACCCCAAGAATCATAAATTACTTACAGATTTGAAGTTTGAAACACGAATTAGTGGTTTGATTCTTATGCGTGGGATATGGTAGTTGGAAAAAATTTAATGTATGAATTAAATGATTTGAAAAATTACGTGGAGTAGTTATGATAAAAATAAGTTTGAACTTTTGGCAACTTTGGTCCCTCCACTTCAATTATTTTCATCCAACGCCCATAATTTCCATTTTGGTTACGTAAAGCATGATATTTGGAAAGAAACTTGACGACACTCCCCCTCGACTTTGAAAATATTGAAATTTTATAAGTTTGAGCCCGAGGAGTGTCAAGAAACAAGAAACGTGTCCACCATTATCAAAGATACAACCGGTATTAGGTAACATGCAAGTACAAGGTTTTATGAAACAGAAAATATTTACTTTCTCCCCTCAACACTTGACCGTAAAAATCTTTGAATTTTGAAAGAGAAAGTGTTGACGAAGATTGTACTTGCCATGTTTAAAGAAATTTTAAAGAGAAGAATATTTTTTGAATTTTGTAAATTTTATATTTTTGTATTTTGTTTTTGAAAAATATTTACAAAAGAGGTTTTGGTGTTTGACTGGTTTTAAGATTGTTTTAAAAGTTTGTCTAGTTCCTCTGGAGTCAAACACCGCATACCAATCCGATGGATTAACTCAGGTAAATCTAGCGGGGAGCTAAGGCTTTGGTGAGAAGATCGCCATTGGTATTCGGTACCCACAAAGTATAATTCAACGGTACCCTTTTCCACATGCTCCTTGATGAAATGATATCGAAAATCGATGTGCTTAGACTTCGAATGTTGAACGAGTTGCAGCGAGATCAATAGCACTTCGATAGTCGTAGTACATCGGGATTCTGTCAAATACGTAACCATAGTCTTTGAGTTGTGTTCGCATCCAAATGACTTGAGCACAACACGCCGACATGGCTACATATTCTGCTTTAGTTGAGTACAGCGATGTACAATCCTGCTTTTTCGATTCCCATGACACTAATTTATCACAAAGAAATTGTAGAGCACCTGAAGTACTTTTCCGAGAATCTAAGCAACTCGTGATCGATTAATCGAAAAAGCTATTAGTTCAAAACCGAGAATCCTTCGGATACCGATCCCAAGTTAATGGTTCCCTTGATGTATTGGAGGATTCTTTTAGCCTCAGAGAGGTGAGTTTCAGTTGGTCTTGACTGATAACGGGAGCAAAGATATACAGAAAAGACAATATCGGTATTTGGTAGGGTCAACCAATTTCCCATGCAAATCAGCGTCCAGTTTCTTGGTATGTGCCATTGGTGTGGCATAGGTGTCACAGTTATGCATTCCATTTTTGCTTAAAATTTCAAGAGCATATTTGGACTGACTCAATAAAATACCATGGGGGTGATTGATAAACTTGCAGTCCTAGAAAGAATGTAAGTTCACCCATCATGGACATTTCAAAATTTTGAGTACTTTAGATGTGTTGACCCAAAAATGATGTCATCCACATAAATTTAAACGATTAAAATGTGTGCCCCGTGATATTGTATGAATAGTGTAGTGTCGATCGATCCTTTGACAAAATTATGAGAGATAAGAAAGGATGACAACTTATCATACCACGCCCGAGGGGCTTGTTTGAGACCGTAGAGAGCCTTGTTCAGTTTGTTGACGTGATTAGGGAACTCTGGATCAACAAATTCTTCTGGCTGACTAACATAGACCGTTTCTTTCAGTTTTCCATTTAGAAAAGTGGTTTTGACATCCATCTGAAAGACCGTGATGTTCATATGAGCTTCGAATGCCAGAAAGATCTGAACAACCTCAAGTCTAGTAACCGGTGCGAATGATTCCTGGTAATCAATCCCTTCTTCCTATCTATAACCTTAGCCACCAAACGTGACTTATTTCTTATAACCGTACCTTCAACATCTAACTTGTTTTTCCAAATCCATTTTAGACCAATAACATAGACCCAGTTGGTTTTTCAACCAATTCCTATACTTTAAGGCGTTTAAACTGGTTAAGTTCTTCTTGCATGGATTCAATCCAGTTGTCATATGTCATGGCTTCCTTAATATTTTTGGGTTCAGCTTGGCAGACGGTGAGTGCATAAATGCAATGTTCACCGTCAGTCTGAAGGCATTGTCTAATTACGACTGGTTGATTCGGGTTTCCAATAATGTTCACAAGAGGATGGTCTTTCGTCCAACGATGTGTGTAGGGTTGATGTTGATATACATTCTGCAGATTAGGAGAATTCAAATGGCTTGTGGATGATTCCGCAACATCGGTGTGGCGGTTTCATTAGCAAGGATTGAAGAACGCATTTGGATCATAATCTGCGGTGGGGGTACTTCATTGTTCGAAGATCATCACCGGTTCAGCTTCATTGGATGCGGTTTGTTTAGCTGTTTTTGTAGAATCAATTGGTGGCGCTTCTTCAATAGTTTTTGTTGTTTCAGGTGTATCAGGTATTGGATTATTATCAGGTTGAGCAGCGGAAACAGTTGATACATTTGGAGCACGTTGATCAATATCATCACTAAACAGAGGAGCAAATAGTCGCTCCATTTGTTGATGAGTAAGCTGAGGCTTGGTTCAGGTGATGATGAGGTTTGGGGGAAGTTTAGACGGTTATATCCGGGTTCCAAGCTGTTATGCTCAGAAGCCATTTTTGTAAGCTCATCGAAATTTGCATGAATCCTTTCCATAATCTCCCTTGTACGATGATTCCCGATCCGGTAACCCTTAGAGTTTTCACAATATCCAACAAAGACTCCAATGTCAGCTTTGGCTTTGAGCTTACCAAAGTCATCACGATCATTATTCGGGTAACAAAGGGATCCAAATAGATGAAAGTGTTTGAGATTCGGTTTACGGTTGTGGATAAGCTCATAAGGTGTTTTGTTGTGGCGTTTGGTAATCATTGAACGATTCTGAGTGTAGCATGCAGTTGACATGCTTCAACCCACAAGTAATTTGGAAGTTTTGCATTTATCAACATCGTTCTTGCAGCTTCCACTAACGTACGGTTTCATCTTTCAACAACTCCGTTTTGTTCCGGTGTTCGTGCCATTGATGTTTGATGCTCAATTCCCACTTTCTCATAATATGCATGAAGAGTTTGATTCACAAATTCAGTTCCTTTCTGTTCGATTTGTCCGACGTGTTCCGGAGCTGAACTTGAATTTTCATGAGAAGGTGATGATCATCTAAAGAGCTTGATCTTTACTTCGAAGAAAATAAACCCAAGTCCATCTTGAGTAGTCATCCACAATTACCAAGATGTAGCATTTTCCATTAATCGTCTACACACGCATCGGGCCACACAAATCCATGTGAAGAAGATGAAGCACATGCTGTGAGCTGTGTTCCACTTTTGAAGAAAAGTGAGCACGAGTGCTTTTCCCTTGTTCACAAGCTGAACATAGGCGATCTTTAGAGTACCAAAATCTTGGGAGACCTTCAACAAGTTTATATCGAGCAAGATTGGTTATGGTTTGAAAGTTTAAGTGTGAGAGTCGACGGTGCCATAGCCAAGATTTAAAAGATGTTGCCTTTGAAAGTAGACAGATGGGAGATGAAGCAATCATGTCTTGCATTAAGATTGTATAAATACTTGATGTGCGAGTACCAGACATAAGATCGTTTCCTTGTAGATCACGAATGAAACAAGTTTTCTCCCGAAAAGCAACTTCCAAATCTCCATCACAAAATTGACCAACTGAGAAGAGATTGTGACCGAGACCTTTCACATAATAAACCCTGCTAATTTCGATGTTCCCATTGATGTAATCTCCGTAGCCCATGATAGCTGCAAGTGATCATTCCGAACGACAGTACCAATGAACTTTGAAACAAAGTTGGATTTTGAGATTGCTGTCATGTGTCGGGAACATCCGTTATCAAAAATCGAGGATGATCGTATCACACCTGCATTACACGAGGCGACACGAGATGGAATAGAAGTAGGTGTGGAACCCGAAGAGTTAGAGGGTTCCGAAGCAGTTATAGTTGAAACACACATGTCTATGATTTTAGGTATCCATTTAAATCCAAGTGTATTATGTAACCATTCCTGCCATCTCCAACTAGTCTTAGCTTTGGTCTTAATAAATATACTAGGTGATAAGTTCTTCCTAGGAGTTGAAGTAGCCGGAACACTAGAGGGTGGTTTACCTAGCACAGAATTAGAAGCATTAGTGGGCCTAGAGGTATCCCGTTTTCTATTATTCCGCTTACGATTCAAGATAGCCTTAGCAAAACATTTATCATGACAACAAGATAACATGCTTTTACGACAACCAACACAAGAAGCTTCAAACATATAATTTAGAGTACTTAAAGATTCAGCATTCGTTACATCACTTTGTTCATTACATTTGTCAGACGCAATATCTAAAGTGGGTGAAACTTGAGTTTTATTCAAAGTCCTAAGGTGTTCTTCTACTTCAGAGATCTTTATTGTTCTTTTCTTACGTCGCAACTTCCTATTCTTCCTTGTATTGCTCCTAGGCTGTGAAGTGCAAGTGTTGGGAAAAAAGGAAACTATTCCTGTTTCAGTAGAGGGAAGCACATTAGTTTCTTGTGGCTTGTCATTAGATGTTCTAGAGTCAGTTTGAATCTGTCTAGGTGCAGTTACTACTGTGTTACTATTCCTATCTTGCTTAAGTTTCACCAACTCTGCTTTTAGATCATGAATAGTGTGTAACAAATCTAGATTTTCAGAGCGAGTGAGTCCATCTCGTTGTAAAACATCTTTGGTATATGCAAGATGATCATCAACATCTTTTAACGCTTAAGCACGAGTCTTTTTGAGTAAATCAAATATGACACCATATTCCTTTTTAACTTTTGAAATTTCTTGTTCATATTTTGAAATTAGACACTTTAAAGACATGTTTTCATCATCCAGTTGCTCAAGTTTTGGATTAAGAGTTTTGGTATGCAACTGGTTGATTTTGTTTTGCAAATCGAGTTCTCGATTTTGACAATCTTTTTGACACCATTGAAGACGACGTTTTGCATTTGAAAGCTCGTTTAACAATCGCTCATTTTCAACTTTTAAAGACTGTATTTGTAACACGATGATCGATTTTCTCAACATTTCAACAGAATCAACGAGAATCACAGAGATATAATCAAATGCATATGCAAAAGAATGTAATAACACAACATTTATGGTATCAGCACAGATAACATCTTCCAAGAGTCGATCAAACATCTTTTCTTAACATTTTCTTTTTACGTTTGGTATTTGAGATTGATTTTTCTGTTTGCTCGAAAACTATTTTCATAAGTCCAAGCTCCTTGTGAAAATCCCTTTCCCAATATATTGCACACATTTTCAAATTCCGGACATGAGGTAAAATTCTTTTCTGAAAAATATCTATTTGTTCTCTCACATGAGGCGATTGAAAATGTTCAACTTTTATTTCAGAATAGATTTGAATTTCATGTTCCAAAAGTTTGATGTCCGAAATGAATGTTTCAAAATATTTAAGAATTTGACATTGTTCGGGTAAGGGTTTTACTTCACTGAGTGAAGGTAAAGGACCATTAATTTGTGCAGTATTGGGTTGAGGACCATCATTAAAAGACCCAGAAATAGGCGTGATAACCCAAGCTGTGTTAGAATTATCCTGTTGTGTGACGAAGGTGATGGCTTTTGAATAGTTAAATGGTTTGTTATAAACAACATTTTATAATTTTGATCGACTCTCGTCTTCTGCATCTAATTCCTCCATACGATTATATTCAACAACACTCATAATGGAATCATCAATTCTATGTTCTGCACTGTAGACTTGCGGATTTGGTTTGAATGCTCTATTTGAAAACTTTAGTTTGTAATCAGCAAGATTCGGTCCATATCCATTTGGATTTGGTTTAAAAGTAAACTTTTGAATAGTTGTGATTGACTCACCATGTTTATAAACAACATTTCGAAACTCTTTGATTTTGTTTTGTAAGTAGACAATTTCTTCAAGATAGTCATCTATTCATTACTTTGAATGCTTTTTGTACTCGCAAAACTATTTTTGACAAGTTAACAACTCAGACTTGGCTTTTTGAGTTTCCGAAGTGAGAGCATTAAGTTGTTGTTTATGATCATATTTCAGTTGTTCTATTTGAGACAACAAAGCATTCTTAGATGCAACTAGATCACATATCTGTTTTTCCAAAGATTTTTCATTTTGGTAAGATTTAGCAAAAGCGACTTCAAAACCTTTTTCACGTTTTTCTTGTGTTTGAAAAATGTTGAGTTGAAATTTTAAGCATTCATTATCCTTAGTCAGCAGTGCATTGTTATCCTTTAATTGCTTATTGATGTCAAGGCATTTTTCCATTCGAGATTTTTGGTCATTAAGTAAGGTCATGAGCTCAATATCTGGATTAGACAAAGGTTCATCTTGTTCAACGTGAGTCTCAACATGATCATTATTTAGATCCTCAAATATAGCCACAGAGTCAACTTGATTATCAGTATTAACCATAAGGTCATCTTGATCGTCAAATATGACTACGGGATCTATTTGATTATCATCGAAATGAGATGTAGACGGCTCATGTTGAACACTCGATCCTCGTCCGGATGCAGAATGTTGGTGGAGATATCGAGTCAAGAATGAATATAGCTTGATCCGGTACACTGAGACAAGCCGTCCGCTGTCATACACGGGCCTCAGTATCACTCATGTGGAGTTCGTGCATGTTAGCCATTAGCATCACTGCTGCATTAGCCCGCAAGTCCTCCATGTCATCATCAGAATCTGCATTTGCCATGAAGCTCTGTTCCTTGTTGGTAAGAGTTCCACCGCCTTCATCCATAAGAGCCAAGAGTAAAGCCTCTTTGTGATAAGCGCTGCCTCTTGTCCTCGGCTTTGGGCATGCATTAGCCAGAAGACCCTTCTCATTATAGTTATAACAACGAAGACCATTAATCCCTGTTTGAGCATTTCCCTGATCAACCACTTGAGCTCGATGTTGTGGAGCACCCATGTTATTCCTTCCAATAGCATTAAACCCTTGACCACTGCCCATTTGATGAACATTACCACGATTCTGAACTTCAACACGTCCGTTGTTAACAACAACCTTATTCCTTGTGTTTGATGAGGTACGAATGCGATTGTTGGATTTGTTTGAATATCGGCTGAAGGCTCTAGCAATCATGACAAACCCTTGTTGAATGCATCGAAAGCTTCTATATCCTCATTAGATTCACTGTAAAGTGCTTGATCATTGTTGTTGTTGTATGGAACCAATTGAGTTTCTTGAGATTTGTGCTGTGACGGATCATATGATGTAATTGTTGCAGTTGGTTGTGGAGGATTTGTGAAGACAGTTTGCAAAGTAGGGAATTAAGGATAACACGTTTGAGCCCATAAAGCTAGAGATTGATTATCCGGAAGTGAGGCGAAACAGGAAGTCCACAGATAACCCTTTCTTTGTCAACTTCCTTTTGGTGGGGCATCAAATAGTCTTACAACAATCTGTATGTAGCATGATAAAGATTCTTCGCTTGACGGATGAAAATGACATACTTTTCCCAATCAGGACCAAGACTACTCACGAACTTAGTGTTGACTGCAATTCTTGGCATAATGATGTTATGTTTTTCCAAGTCATTAATGATGTCTGAGAATCGATGATGATATGACTCTAATGTCTCCCCTGGTTCAATCATGAAGTGTTCATATGCTAAGTAGCTTTTTGATTCCATGTCTTCTTGATTGAGTTATGTGTCTTCCATGAGAAGATGAATATGCTCCCACATTGCTTTAGCAGTCTTCTGAGCATCAACACTACGAAGTATCGGATTGGGTAATCCCAAGAGGATATATTGCATTGCAAGTTCATCAGCTTCCATGTGTAGAAGTTGGTCAGCAGTGAGTTGAGCAAGACCGACAACGTTGGTGACATCATCTCTTGGTGGATTAGCATTTGGATCTCCGGGACAGGATGTGAGGCATCTGAAAAGGACCTTCAAGGTTGACCTTCTTCAAGAACTTTCCATGTGGCTTCTTTAGATCACAAAACCTAAAGAACCTTATCACCCATTGATCGTAGTTTCCGGGAGTGAGCATTGGAGGTCTATCAAGTGATCCAGCCTCATGAATGGATTGTTGGCTACTTAAAGCTTCACACATCTTTGCAAACCAAGATGGTTCCTTCATAGCATACTTGGATGGATGCTGATTTTTAAAGTTTGTGTAAGGTTGTACTTGATGAAGTAACCTTATGCGTAGAAAACCAGCTTATGCAAAGAAAAATCCTTATGCGTAGAAAACCAACCTTACGCGTAGGAATAGAACTTACGCGTAGGAGTAGCTTACGTGTAGATGTGATAAAACCTTAGCTTAAGTGTAAACCAAAGGCTTAGAAGTAATAACCTTATGCATAATATTTCCTTAGGCGTAAGACTAGCTTATGCATAGAAAATGTTTAGGCGTAAGATGTTCACTCGTAATCTTTTATGCTTATGTGTTAAACTAAGGTTTTAGCCCAAAAGTCCTTTACACTTATCCAGTGTAAAAGATATCCAAAGTCAAAGTGTTTTCCGGCTTATCCAAGCAAGAAAACACTGAGTAAACCAATAGCACTGAAGATCAAACCTTGAGAAGCTTACGCATAGACTTTGAATTCTTACGCGTAAAACTAGGGTTTTACTATGCGTAAGAATTGCCAACTTTCACCAAAAACTGATTTTATACCCAAAAGTGTTTAGAAATCTTATTTTTATGATGAAACAGCTTCAATATCACCAAAATAACACAAAAGTGTGAAACTTGATGATCCAAAACTCTTATTCACCTTATGCGTAGAAATGACTACACGATTAAAACCAAGCTCAAAAACAATGAAATACACGTAAAGTTTCAAACTTTTTGCCAAAAACTTAAACTTTAACACCAAATAACCTTTAAAGTACAAGAATCTTGAGTTTTAAAGTGTAAAAATTTGAGCTTTGAAGCGTTTGAAAATTTTGGTACCAAAACCCACGCATATACAAAATATGTTCAAAAACAAAATGTTTCACCCAATTATTTGGCAAATGATACCACCGTTAGGTTCCCATTTATGTAACACAAGCATCAATATGTAGAAATGAGATAGAAAGTGATCGGTTGAACAAGACACACAAAACACACGAATAACTTATAACCTTTAGGCGTAGGAATTTTAGTGAAATGAACAACCAACTCTCAAATGAGATTTACAAGACTATTTATATCAGAAGGGAGCTAGGGCAACATATCTAGTCCTTTCCTTTCCTTATTGGGCTTTTGGATTGGCTCATGGGCTTTCTACATGAGCCTAGCCTTAATTACTAACATAAAAGCCTTAATTAAGCTAACTATTACATATTGATCACTAACACTGAGAAATGGTTTAGGAGTGATTCCAACAGATCCCCATCGAGGGTCAGTCAAAATTCCAAAGTGATCTATAGGGATCCATTCCAAATGGAGCTTTCCGAGATGTTCCCGTTGTATAAGAAATGGGAAGTCGTGGTAAGGGAGAATGTGCTTTGCTTGGGAGGGAACAAGGATCACCCCAATGCGTGCTTGAGCTTCATGATTTATTTCCTTGTTACCGAGACTCGCTTCAACCTTCCATATTACATGATTAAGAGAATGGCGAGTGTGAAAAGCAAGGACAAAATGGTGCTCCCTTATGCAATGCTCCTATCCCATCTAGCAAGCTTCAAGTTTGCTTTAGATCCTTCTCCGTATTCCTTTGATCATAGCTCACACATTATTCACCATGTTTCCGCTCAAACGCTCACACATTATTCCTCATATCTCAAAACACTTAGTTTGATATTTCTATCAATTTTAGCATGAATTGAACAATTTAACTAGGACGAGTAAGTTGAGATTTTACACTCTTACCTCAACTTGTTAATAGGTGTTATTGCTTTAATCATTGAAACTAGTTTTAAGAGTCATTGAACAAATTTCTTTATTTTTAGGATTTTCTCAAATTTCTCTTGATCACATCATGTCATCATTTGGCTTCCTCATTTCTAGGACTAATTGCCATACCCACCATATTTTCCCACTTCAAAAAACACTCAAATCAATTTTAGTAAATTTATTTTAGTATCCTCAAAATAGACTCATTTTTTCATTTTCTTTATTTTTTAGGATTTTCACTTAGTTAGACTCTCAATTTTTCAAATCACAAAATCAAATGGTATCTTCCTCACTTTCCTACCCTTTCCTAAAACCATCATTAAGTATCCTCACTCCTTATGGTTGAGCATTTAATACATCCACCACTTAAGACATCTAAGGAAAGTCAAATCCTCAAGATTCATAGGTACTAGACCTTACAAAAACCATGATCATTTCATCACATCTCTGTCTGACAGACGGATCCCTGGTTTATAACCAGACGGATCCCTAGTGAGAGGGATCCGTGGGATCCATGTCTACAGAAAGCCTTTAATCAGCTTTTCCTTCAAATTTAAGTCATCTTTGGTAAACTAAACACTTTTAGTTACCATTTAATGATTTCCTAGGGCTGAATAACACCTTAGTTGACCTTGGTGCATGCCTAATTCCCTTAGTGGTCATGAATTTAATTCCTTAATTCAAATTCACCCTTTATAAATCAAACTCTCTTGAGAGGCTAAGTCATCACTATTATCACATTCTTAAAAATCAGTAATTAGAGATTTCTATTACATCTTCACCATGACCAAAGCACTTAGCAACAACTTTTCAACCAAAGGTTCATCCAAAAGGAACGGTCATATGGTTCTAGAGATTTCAATCACCGAATCATCACCCGTAAGAGATAATGGTGCTAGAATCCCACCTCAACAAACCCAATCAACAATTGCCAAGAGAATCGGAAGAATTAGCATTAGATCTTTTAGGTTAGAAAATGGTTCATCAAGCTCTAAATCAAACGTACCTAGTTCTAGTAAAACGCCTAAGTCTTCATTCCTATAATATAGACAACATTCCTTCACCGAACCTATCTCTCATCCAAATCTCTATTCATTAGAGCACTCACCAACATTCTCATTAAATAGGGAACCACCTACAACACCAACTAGTCCATCGTTGGAAACAAGGAACCACCAAGGACTTGATCATTTGGAGGAATTTCCATTACTACCACCTTCATTCTTAGTAGAACCTCATCCTACATTGCTCAATGTAACCTCACCATCATTTGTAGAGCCTCCTCAAAACATCAAATCTCCTCCGGTTCCTAATCAAGACAATAATTGTTCTAATTGTCTAATCACCCAAGGACTTGTTCAAGAAGTACGAAATGAGTTGCATTTCATGTTTAATCATCTTCTTGAAAGATTGAACCAAATCAACAAGTCTACTCATCCTTAGACTCATGCACATTGTTGCTTTTTAAGTTTTGGTCACTCATTAGTATTAGTAGAAAATGTATTACATGGCTAAATCATTCCCTTAGTTTTTAGAGATTTGTAGATCATCTCTTATGTTTTATTGAATGATAGATTATATGCCATATTGCTTTGAGTATATGATTGTTTCTTGAATGCATATCTCACTTTGATGTTAACATTATTTGTTACATCACCATTGCTGAATTCTGTTATCAGATAGACGGATCCCTCCAAGGAGGGAACCGTGGGATCCGTGCAACATAATACATGTTTTCTACTAACTTGAGTCTTATTTGCAGGAAATTATGCATTATATACTTGTTCTCTAACCTTTGTTTTGTAGATTTTCAAAATACACAAGAAGACTTTGACATACTAAGCTAGAGGGAGCTTTGTGTCAAACAATACATTGAAAAACCATTTGCAATATAATCCTCATTTGGATTACATTTCATGACATCCCCTTGCAAAGTTGCAATCATCAAGGGGGAGCATTATCGTCACTAAGACGAAACCATTTGCAAACATCATTGCAAAGCGTTAGCTTAGTAGTTTTTCTTACTTGACGCCCTCACAAAGGGATGGACTCGTCAAGGGGAAGTTAAGACAAGAACTCTTCCCATCACTTGCTCTATATATTTCTTTTTTTTTACATTGTTTTTTCTTAAAAACAATGTGTTAGTTTCTTTTCGACGCTCTTTTTGTTTCGACAAAAAGGGGGAGAAGAGAGTAGAAACTCCAATTCGAACTTTTATGAAAATTTTTAGTTTATACTTAAAATAATTTTATGTTTTGTCATCAACAAAAATGGGGAGATTGTTAATACAAATAAGTCGTAAAAATGTTTATTTATATTACGATATTCTAATGTTTTGTCGATAACAAACATAAAATCATTGTAACGAAACAAACAAAATACGTAAATGGTTTGAGCCAATAGTTTACTAACACACTTACATTTTCACATAAAACACAAAAACAAGTACAAGTGATTTTATGATTTTGTAATACATATGTACAACAAGTAGTGTTTACATATTGGGCAAATATACATAACTAGTATGTATTATAATGGGTAATATAAATGGGTAAAAACTTAAGTATTCGACCCATTGACCAAGTACATTAAATGTAGTTGAGTATAACCCAAAGTCTATGGCCCATACCCATGGACCATGACCCATAACCCATTACATGACATCATGCTTAATTCATATATGGATACTATCCATGACCCATGGTTTTAACCCATGACCCATCGACTAGATGCATTGCATCTTGTAGATACATTGTATCTACTTGGATACCCATGATCCATAACCCATGACCCATGACCCAAAACCCATGGGCAAAAGGGAGCGTCCCACGGATCCCCAGTAATACACTGGACGGATCCCTCAAGTGAGGGATGAACAGTAGTTGTTTTTCCTCTATAAATAGTGATCCATTTCTTCCTTTTGGGTTTCCACTCCCACACATACTTTCCCCAAGTATTGTAATCTTCTAACCACAGATCCTAAGGATCTTTCTATGTAGTTTGTCTTATGTTTTTGTGTGATTCTCTAGGTTCCTCTTAAAGGCGAGATCACCACCTCTTGAAGTCGAGCAAGCTCAAGTCCATGAGTTGCCATGCTTTGTCATCATCAAGACTACTGATGTTTTCTTGTTGATACTTCTTTCTTCCTCCATAGAAGTGTTGTGTCTAAGGCATTAGTAAAGAATGCCAAAAGAGTCAAGATGAAATCATTAGTGAAAGGTATTTAACGTCCGTGTCAAAAGCATTAGTGAAGAATGCTAAAGGAGTCAAGAAGAAGGCAGTAGTGAAAGGTGACAAGCGTCCGTGTCATGGGCATTAGTGAAAGATGCCTAGAAGTCAAGTCAAAAGACATTGGTGAAGAATGTCAAGGTTGTATACTCGATGAGGTGCATCGATATACAAATAAAGATAGGTTGTATCCAAGGATATTGATATCCTTGATGGTGTTGTAATAAGAAGATTGATCTGCTTTAGGGTTAGGTGTTGTGTAGTGTTGGGTAGTAGTTCCTCCATCGTAATGGAACTCGGTACTGAGCCTAGTACCGGATAAAGGGTAGGCGACGTTATGATAGGTGTGGTTCTCCCTTGTGAAAGAACCCGATGGTTAGCCTAGTACCGGAAAAAGAGTAGGCGACGTTATGACGGCTTCTCCGCCATAAGGAGTTGGTGTCGTGTAGTGATTACGAACTCTCGAGTAGGTGACTCGGGGAGTGGAGTAGGGCAAGGAATGTGTCCTTGTAGCCGAACCACTATAAATACTCGTGTCATGGTTATGTGCTTCTTACTCTTTATCTTTCATTACACATTTATATATCTATCTATCGATGTCCAACATACACATCCAAATGGATTGACATAAGTCGATCTAAATATTTTAAAACGAGGTTTTAATTGGTAAAACTATTCAACCCCCCTTCTAGTTTTCCACATATAGTACTGATAGTGCTTGTATGAGTACTAAGTACTTCTTCAATGTCTTTCTTGGCCTCAGTATTAACCTGAACTTCCTCTTCTTCATAAAAAGGGCACACAAATGCACCAACTTGCCATTGACCAAACTCTTGTCTTCGCTGAATGTCTGAACTCCTACCTTGTTTGGCATA
Source organism: Chrysanthemum makinoi (assembly GCA_910596185.1). Classification (NCBI taxonomy): domain Eukaryota; kingdom Viridiplantae; phylum Streptophyta; class Magnoliopsida; order Asterales; family Asteraceae; genus Chrysanthemum; species Chrysanthemum makinoi. The sequence continues at coordinate 244,221,047 of OU343222.1, read as the reverse complement.
ATCCTCTGTAGAAATACTAGACACCCTGAACATGGCCGCTCTTTTATGTGATACAATGGCTGGAGAGGTTATTGCAGTAGTCTTTGAAACAATTTTGACCTGATGCTCCAATCTTTTCATCCTGAGAAGCATCTTTGTATGTACTTTAGAGGCATTTTCTTGGTCTCCTCCAAAGCCACTTCCATCCTGTTAACGTTTTGGCAAAGAGACCTATACAATTCCGTCATATCTTTTATTGTCAAGGTGCCCTCAACACTTCCAGCTGTGTGACCTGCTGAGAGAGGTAGGTCATTGGGCAATTAAGTTGCACTCCCAGGCCTAGCCTGAGTAGAAGCAACCCTCTTTTAAGCCTTTTCCTGGGTCCGCCCTGTGAGGCTTGCCAACTAGGTGTTGGCATGGGTTGGGTCTTACTGATGTTACCACTAGCCTCACCAGCTTCTAAGCCTGGTTGAGTAGTCGCAGCCCTAACCATTCTATCTCTTTCATCACCTGAGATAGGCTCATCTGGTCCAATGTGAGTAGGAGAATGGGTATGAGCTATCCCACTCCCCTGTCTGGTATGCCTACCGGTTGATAAATGTTGGTGTGTGGCTGATTGATCATCATCTGTGGGTGTGTGTTGGGAGCCATATATGCTTGAAGGTCCTTCACCCTTTGTAAGTAACATGTGAGAAAACAAAGGCACTACAGTCCCACTATACCCCTTCACATCCCTTGACATATTTGAGAAAACTTTGGATGTGAGGCTTTTGGGTGGATAAACATTTTTGTGAGACTGCAAGTTTTGTTTCTGACGATCTAAAAATAATTGAATAAACCTGGGATACATCACAAATTTGTTTTCATTACCAGCATTTTTAATCATATAATTTGAAAAATTGAATACCCTGCCTGTTGCAAGGCAGATCAAGGCTGTGGCTATGTTTGTGGGGAAAGCATCCCAGCTAGTCCTTTTGTAACTCAAAGAATGCAAGAGGGTATGAATGAGAAACCTCCATTGTGGGGAAAACTGTTTTTTCTTAAACTTAAAAGTATTGTCATGTCTATACCCCATCAATGAAAGTTGTTCAAGACTTTCAGTGGCTGGCAAAGTGGTAGTACCTTGAGCATATCTAAGATGAAGATGTTCTCCTAGAGATGCTTCAGTAATAACAATTTGAATGCCATCTACTGTACCAGTTAATTGTTGTACCCCTTCATCAGATGTTGAAACAATAGCAGTTTGCCAAAAATTTCTGACAGGAGTACATAAGATAGTAGGATTAAAAAGTAAATCAAACCTTATGCAGCTTCTGTTAAGAAAAGCTACTATCTCAGTGAACTATGTATTGCCTTCTGGTAATTCCAAGCATGACACCATGTTGTGCTTTTCAACAAAATCAAGAGGAGCCATCAGCAATAAGAGTTATGGTTATTAATGTGGGATTAGTTCGCAAAAGTCTTTAGAGAATTGTGGTTGAAGCAATTGAGAAGTTATGCAAGATATAGAGAGAGTTCTTGAATTTTGATTGGACCGCCTTGAAGATATTTTTGGTAAAAAGTAAAGATTAGCCAATTAGGAAACATTTATATAAAGAAACCGGCGGTAACAACCCAATTTGTAAAGGTAATCATTGCATAACAGACTTTTGGTAGAAGTACGAACGGCTAGTTCATCAGTACTAACTAAGCTTATCAATACTAACTTATACCCATCAGTATTAACTTTACCCATCAGTATTATCTTATAGTTTTGAAATCATAATAGTGTAACCCCATTTTGAAGGGATGAAGTGTGGTGATAGACACTTAATCAAAGCTCGGCCTCATATGGCCTTTGGTTTGGTGAAAACCAATGGTTTCAGTGCTAAGCACTGTCTGTGATGGATAGTCCCATTCAAGGGCCTTCCTAACAGGGTTTCCAGCTCGTGGCAGGTGTTGCCTCCAACACAAGTGTTGGATTCACGTTTGCTCTCTATTCTTTAAGCCAGATGCCCTTGGGCTAGTTACACTATCTGAGAACAGATAGAATGGCAAAGAGTGGGTTAGGGCAGAATGAATCTGACTAACTGAAACCATCAATTCATGTTCATTATACCACCATATGCCACATTATGCTTTGGCATCATTAAAATTTAATTTTGCAGCAATTTTCATCATGTGGTTGCATGAGCATGTTTAAGGGGAGAGAACCACATTAGCTGCATCACTTAATCACCAAAACACATCCATACTGCTTCTGCTATGCCTGAAAAGTTAGTGCAAAACCAAGAAAACACAATCCAAGATATTTTATTGCTAATCCGTATTAACTTGACACTAGCAGTATTAACCAAATAACAATCAGTACTAACCACGACTTCACAAAACTTTACAAATTAGTGAGAGATTAAGACATATTATGGATGAAGCATCCCAATACTTGTTACCAGGTACTGAAACCTTCCCAATTCAAAAGCTTTTGTTAAAAGATCTGCAACATTAAAATCAGTATCAATCCTATCAACCTGGATGAGCTTCTTTTCATTACAGTCTCTTATAAAATGATGTCTTATCTCTATATGTTTAGTTTTAGAATGTGCAACTGGATTTTTAATAATGCATATAGTACTAATGTTATCAATATAAATGACAGTACCCATAAAATCGTACCCATAATCAAGCATCTGATTCTGAATCCAGAGAACTTGCAGCAGCTACATTTTCAGCCTCAGCTGTAGAATTTGCCACTATGCTTGACTTCCTATCACCAAGAAACTGACATCCTCCTATGGTTGACTTCCTATCAAGACTTGCCCCAGCATAATCACTGTTAGAGTAAGCTACCAGATCAAAGGGAAAGTCTTTAGGATACCAAAGACCTAGGTGAGCATGGCATTTCAGATATCTAAAGATCCTTTTAACTGCATGCATGTGAGAAACCTTTGGAGAGACTTGGAATCTTGCACAGGCACACACTACAAACATAATATTTGGTTTGGAGGCAGTCAAATACATCAATGAGCCAATCATTGACCTATAGAAGTGCTGATCAACCTCTTCACCATCAACATCTGGAAGTAGTGGCTTATTATGCTCCATAGGAGTGCTTGAAATCTTTGTATTTTCATAGCCAAACTTCATCAGAATCTCCTTGACTTACTTATCTTGACTGATAAATATGCCATATGTGTTCTGCTTGACCTGTAGCCCAAGAAATAAGGTGAGTTCTCCCATAGAACTCATCTGAAACCTATCTTGCATCAGCTTTTCAAACTCTTTGCACAAATCCTACTTGGTTGAGCCAAAAATGATGTCGTCAACATAGATCTGAACCAACAAGATATCATTCTTCACATTTTGATGAACAGGGTCTGATCAATCTTTCCTCTTCTAAAGCCATTTCCTAAGAGATACTTGGCCAATGTTTCATACCAAGCTCTTAGTTCCGGATGCAGACCATAAAGTTCCTTTTCAACTCTATACACTTTGTTAGGAAAGTTGGAGTCTTCAAAACCTGGAGGTTGACAGACATATACCTCCTCCTCAATCTTTCCATAGAGGAAAGCACTCTTCACATATATCTGGTATACAGTGAAGTCTTTGTATGATGCATAGGACAGGAACAGTCTTATAGCTTCAATCATTGCCACAGGAGAAAAGACCTCTTCATAATCAATACCTTCCTGTTGTGTATACCCTTGAGCCACTAGTCTAGCCTTATTCCTTATAACCACACCTCTTTCATCCTTCTTGTTTCTGAAAACCCATTTAGTGCCAATAGCTCTCTTGCATTCAGGAAGATCTACCAGAGCCCATACATTTTGAAGTTTGAACTGGAGAAGCTTTTCTTGCATTGCTTCTACCCATGCTTCATATTCAAGAGCTTTGTAGACCTTCTTTGGTTCTGCCTGTGAAACAAAACAAGCAAACAGATACTTTTGTGTTTCACCATGAACCCTCTCTTCATATATGGCACTAAAAAGCCAGTCTCACTATGCTGAACTTGAGATCCTGTTGTTCTTTCAGCATGAACACCCCCAATAACATTATCCAAGGGATGATCCTGAATGATTTTTTTTTTTTTTTTTTGGTAAAGGGCTATCCACCCGGTAAAATATATTACTCCAAAAAATAGTTAAGTACAATGGAATGTGGCTGAAGTACCACATTAATCTCAAGCGATCACTTGAACAACCACTAAATAATTTATGACATGCCATAAATGATGAACTAGCTACAATCAACTAGAAAACTAAAACAAAAACAAGCATAAACTAAGGCACATCAACCTTTATGCTAAACAAAGAAAAAACAACCCTATCCAAGTCTAATGTCATGGATGGCAGCAGCCTTTAATTGGGCCACGGATAAACCACACTCATCAAAGTAATCATCTTCATAATCATTATAGTCACATGTACCATCTTTCCATTTCTCTAAAAGACTCCTCTCGTTTCTTCCACTACCAAAATAATTACTCCTGTTATGATCTTCCAGCACTTCATCATCATCGCTATCAGAAACAACCACATTACCCAGCTTAGAGAATGGGTTACACACCTTAGTTGAAGTAGTACAAGTAGAGGAAGAAGTATTGGGCTTAGTAGCCACATCCCGCTTCTTTTCATTCAAATTACTCACCAACTGGTCTTGTGACCCCTTACCATTTGGTTGAAACCCATCCACATCCTCCTCCCCCAACGAGTTCAAAATATTAAAATAATTAGAAGACTTAGTGTTCATACCAGATTTAGCATTAGAAGAAGAAGTCTCCTTTTGAACCTTAGAATCTGAACGTTGATTGGTAGTTGCCATCGATTTCGGTCTCCAAAAGATAGGTTTTGGCTTATTAAGCTTAATGCCTCCAATAGGCCGAGATTGATCATCTACCTTCTTCCCTTCATCCTTACGATTCTTAACCTCGATAAAACCCTCGTCATTCTTATCCAAAGTTGTAGAAGCCTTAGCTGCCACATTAGCATCACTCTGAACAGTCTCCTTAACACATTTTGGACAATTGATATGATCATGCCCAAAAACTTTACACACATCACAATGAGGAGGCTTCCATTCATATTCTACTTTAATTATCTCCGTAGTATAACCACTATCCTCCTCATTTGGAATAGCCATAGTAACTTCGCTTTTAAAATCAGAATCTGCGCGTAACTCAACTAGAGCACGAGCAAAACTAATATGACCCCACGAATCAACACATATTGAGCTTGTAAACGCATCCAACATAATAGGTTTCCCTACTTGAGTAGCAATTAAGCTCAAACCGTCTTCTGAATACGCAACTTAAGGAACATTATGCAATTTAATCCAAACCGGAACCTTAGTTACCTCATTTTTGGTTAAGGACGCCTTAGGAGTCCATTTGTTAAGAATGAGAGGTGATTTACGGATTAACCAAGGGCTACTTTGAAGAACACGATCAACACCATCTTTCGAATAAAACTTAAAGAGGTACACACCATCATCATTCTTCATAAGTTTTTTCAAGCCAAACTTACCCACGTATTACTAACATAATTTTGAACAATTGGAAATGCAATAGTCTTTCCAACAAAGTACCCAACGAGTGTATTCTCATACCTGCTCAAAACGCTCTCCATTACGGTCTTAGGTAACATAGTATCATGGTTCTCAACCCGAACCTCATTGATTAATGGCCTAAAATTAATCTTACTTCTGGTACGATCCGGGTTCAAAATATTTGCAAAGGAAGTAGCCTTAGCATTATGAGTAACCTTAGGATTAGTAGAACACGTACCTACACCACTAACATTTGGAACTGGAACATCACCCCCATGCACGGTAGATGAAGTATTAGCAGCAGCCCCACTGTCACCAAACTTTGCTCCATCAGATCCTTCCATTTTCTTAATAGTGTCATTAAACGAACTCAATAAAGAGTTTATGTTCACCTCATCCATTTCATCACTCAACGCACCCTTATTCGTATCACCAATCCCGCCCAACACATTGCCATCAATTTTCATCACTTTGGACGCACTATTATTATGATTCAAAAACCCCTTTTCCATCTCTCAAAACCCACTAACAAAATCAGAACCAAAAACCCTAACCACCAATTAAAGACCGAACAACATGCAACAATAAACAATGACGAAAAGAGTCCCTAATCACCCATCATATTGATCGACCAAGAGAATAATTCTTGATTGATTCTTCTGTGTGGTGTAACAGGAACAACATAGGATGAAGCTATATTAGTAATATCAATCGCATCTGCTTCATCATTAGGATCACTGGAATCAGAAACATCTATATTGACTGATGGAATAGTGTGAGATCCATCAGTATTAACATTTGGCCCATCAGTATTAATATGTGGCTTATCAGTATTAACCACATAAGTACTGATCACTTCAGTTTCAACAATTGTATCACCTTCATTGGTTACTACTCCTTCATCATCAGTATCAATGGTCTTTGGAGACTGATCACCATCTTTGTTTGCCTCCCCTGAAGAAGTGCTTCCAATTGAACTGTCCTTCTAAATGGGCAATAAGACACAATCATCATCATCAACATAATCTGCATCAGGACCTTACTTTTCTCTTGCAACAATGTTAGAATCTACAGAAATAGGCACATAATTCATGGAATCAGTTAGCATATCAAGATCAAAGAGCCATTTTGGTCCTTGCCCCTCTACACTAGGTTTATCCTCAAGAAACTCTATGTGCAGATTCTCCTCAATCCTTCTGGTTCTAGAATTGTAAACCCTAAAGGCCTTACTATTTAAAGAGTAGCCAACCAGATATCCATCATCAGACTTTCCATCAAACTTACCTAAGTAGTCAATGGTATTGAGAATGAGGACATGACACCCAAAAGGTCTAAAAAAGTCTAGGGTATGAGTCCTACCTAAGAATAACCCATAGGGAGTCTTGCCATGAGGCTTTACCACCAGTACCCTGTTTTGAACATAACAAGCAGTATTAACTGCCTCAGCCCAAAATGTTGTAGGCAACTTGCAATCTGCTAACATAGTCCTAGCAGCCTCTATCAATGTCCCATTTCTCCTTTCAGCAACCCTATTTTGCTGAGGATTCCTAGCTACACTGTATTCTCTTTTAATACCCTTAAGTTGATAAAAATCATTCATCATTGGGTTTTTAAACTCAGTCTCACTATCACACCTAATGATCTTAACTTTCTTATCAGCAAGGTTTTCTAATGCAGTTATGTATGATTTAAGGATTTCACTAGTCTCATCCTTAGTATTCATGAAGAAAACCCAAGTAAACCTGCTAAAACCATCAATCACAACCAAACAATATTTTTTATTATTCAAGCTGCTAACAGATGTAGGGCCAAATAAGTCCATATGCAGTGGTTGGGTGATAGAGTTAAAAACCTTGGGCTTACAAGAGGCTTTATGCTGCTTCCCTTTGAGGCACGCAATACAGGTCTGTTGATAACATCAAATAGTCCTGAATATTAAGTGTCAATTTCACCCGATAATGCTTGTAATTTATATCATTTATATGGATTTATGCTTGTTTTCCATTGTTTTCCACTTTCAGGTAAATTACGAGCATTGGAGCTAAAGAGACGCGGAATTGGAGAAATATCAAAGATTTATCAAAGTATGCTGATTTTGAAGAAGTTACGGCGTAACTCATCTCTCACATTATGCCGTAACTAAAGCGTGACTCAGAAAACCAACTCATCAGAAAGTTACGGCGTAACTCTCCCCAAGGACTACGACATAACTCTATTAGGTCAAATGAGGTTCTACGCTGCCGCTGATAAATACGCCGTAACTATTCCACCAACTACGGCGTAACCAAATATTATTGAATAATACGGCGTAACCATTCATTAGGTTATGCCATAACCAGTAGATCTAGTACAAAATACGTAGGAATTGAAGGTTACGGCGTAACTCTTATATTAGTTACGCCGTAACATAGATCTGGCCTATAAATACCCCATGATTTCCAACATTTCAAAGCATCCCATTCCACACACAACAACAGAGAACATGGGAAAAAGCCAAAGGCAGGTCTAGAGGGGCATACAAAGCTGTCTCCAAGGGAGAAATCACTCCCCTACGATAAGCATTAGCATTTTATCTTTTCTTTACTTTCGATTCATGTATTTCGTAACTTTGAATATTGAATTGATTTGTATGGTTAATATGAGCGGCTAAGCACCTCTTGGTGCTGGTCTAGTTATGATTCCTTAATTGTTTTGTTTGCGTTTACATTACTTCCGTATAATTATTTCTAAGTGTATGCATGCATAGTTTCTTGGTAGCTACCCTTGTTTCGGTAGTTTTGAATGGCGATAGAGGCCAATTGCCTAGGAGATATGACCAAATGACCCTAGGTGAGCGGACTGAGACGGGAAGGGTAAGATATGACCAACTGACGACCCTTTCTACTTGTGCGATTTGACCAACTGATCACCTACCATTTGGATGAACTTAAGAATTAGGGGGTGAGTGTTTAAGTTGCTAACGCCCGAGCACTCACTATTATAAATCTAGCATGTAGTGGTACTTAATGACTTGGCTTAGGGGACCAGGAAAAACAGGACTTACGAGGGGACACCAGACTTCTCCTGTGGTGGCATCTTTGCTGATAGGTTAGGGCGAATTGACCAAATGCTGTCCTCTCGACTTTGACCCCACCTGAAGTAATTGGAAGTAAGTAGACATAGACATTACTAGCTAGGAGGAATGACTAGGTTAGCACCACTCTCCTCTATTGATTAAACATTTGCCTTTATTTGCTTTAGTAGTTAATTAATTAATTCCTTATTGAAATCATTATTAATATGCGACACCTGGACTTAGTAATAATCCAACACACATAGCTCTTGGGACGACCTCGATTTTACCAAATACTACACTACACACGACTGGGTACACTGCCCGTTAGTGCATTAGGGTAGACCATAGGTATAACGAGACTTTATAAATATTAAAACCTGGTCAGTAAAACCAGCATCAAGTTTTTGGCATCGCTGCCGGGGAGTTATATTAGGATTGCTATTAAGCCTTTCATTTTTGTTTTGTTTTAAACTTTTCTATAATTCTCACGATCATTATTCAAATTTTCAGGTACTATGAAAGTTGCTAACATCGATGACCTCACTCTTGAGGAATATTTGGCGTTGACAAGGGAAGAACAAGGACCGGGAATTTTTAGGCCGGCTATCGCAGAAGATGCTCAATTCGAAATCAAACCTCAATTCATGAGGGAATTACGTGCAAATCCCTTCTTTGGAAGCATCACCGATGATGCTCATGAGCATATAGACAACGTCGAGTACATTGTCAGCCTATTCAAAATTCCCAGAGTCTCACACGATGCTATCATGTTACGAGTATTCCCTATTTCTCTTACGAGAGCTGCTAAAAGATGGGTTGATCGACACCGGGAACTGTCAACACCTGGCCTATCCTAAAAAAGTGTTTCATTCAGAGATATTGTCATCTATCAAAGACGGCTAAGCAATTAGAAGAAATCCATAACTTCAAGCAAGAGGGTGATGAAACGTTATACCAAGCTTGGGAAAGGTATACCGAATTATTATAAAAATTCCCTACTCATGACCTCAACAGCCAAAAAAAGTTGAACGTCTTCTACAAAGGTCTGAACATCTCCTCACGACAAATGGCCAATTCTCAGGGACCAATTCTTGGTATGACACCCACTTTGGCTTTAGAAACTATTCAAAAGATGGCAGACCACTCTCACAAATGGCACAATAGAGGGAGCAACCGAAGTAAGAATGGAGATATGGAAGGTCTTGCAGAAATAAACAACAAATTAGAAAGCCTAGGAAGAGACATGAAGAAGCTCAAGGAAAATGTGCATTCAATTCAAGTAGAGCGAAATGGAACTCCACCTACTAAAGAATGTTCCTCTAACGAAAAAGTTAAAAGAATCGGAGAAGTTAAATATGGAAGTGAGTATCATTTCAACAATTACAACGGGCCCCGATATCGAGAAAAATCCCGTGATTCTACACAAGGATGAACAACAATCCTCCTAAACCAAGCCTTGAAGAAGTAATGCATAGGCACATCGAAGAATCTACAAAAAAGGGAGATAAACTCAAGGAATGGATGGTCAAGGTGAAAGAAGACACCAAAATGAACCTACGGAACCAAGATGCTGCAATTAAAAACCTCGAAACATAAATTGGGCAATTAGCTAAAAACCTTGAGACGAGTAATGCTAAAGCTATTGCCTGCAAAGCCATATTTGCGCAAGATAGGGCAAAGAAAGATCAATGCACATCCTCTATCACCAGTGATCTGTCTAGAATTAACTACCTGAAAGAAGATGATAAATCGGAAGACGACGAGGTCCTGCCAAGCCAACTTCCTGAGAAGCAGCAATACCAGAAAAGTTTTCTTCTTCCATGCACTATTGGTAATATTAAGATTCCTGCATTAGCTGATTTGGGGGCTAGGGTAAACCTTATCTCTACCACTTTATTTGATAAAATAAAATTTACCAATTTAAAAGAAGCAACAATGATGATAGAAATGGCTGATTTCCTCTAAGCTGTACCAAGGGGAGTTGTGAATAATGTGCTTTTAAAAATCGGAAAATTCTTTTTCCCGACTGATTTTGTGGTAATTGACATGGGAAAGCGGGAGGCTTACAACTTAATTGTTGGAAGACCTTTTCTGGCCACTTGTAGGGCTCAAATTAAGGTTTTTGAAAAACAAATTTCTTTGGGGACTGAAAATGAATGAATAACTTTTAGTATGAAAGAGCATTTAAAACCTAAAATTGAAATTTCAAATAATGTTGATGTTATTAATGTTCAATCACTAAATCCCCTTCTACATTTTGATCCTAGTACTAATAATAGTGGAGAGAATGTTGATATTGCAAGCAGAAACAGGAAAAGATTGTCCGGGGCATTGAGGAAGCTCCCATTCCAAACAAACATTTCTACAACCCTATATTAACCAAGGATAAAGAATCGGTGACAGCATGGCCCTCGTATAGTCCTTTTCAAGAATGTGAAAGAAAGGCAAATGAATGGATATACCCTCACAAGGGTGAAAGACATGATATTGAAATAGCATTTGAAGATTGGTAGAAAATAAGATTTGGGGACTTAAAAATCAAAAAGGGATTAGTTAGGCAGTACAAGTACAATCATCTTACTGACACAATAACTGACAGTGAAAGATCAAGTACAAGTATAACAAGTAGTCTTATTGCTGAGGATGATGACCGGGGAAAATCATGTGATGAATGGATTTCACAAAAATTTGGAACAGGTGGCATCAGTAATACTGCAAGAAAAAAGGGATTTAACAAATGGATGAATGAGTGCCAACGAGTGGTGGAAATTGGCCAAGTCCAAAGGCCCCCATAGAGACCCACGGCTCTGAGTCTAACATAAAGACTCTTAAATAAAGAAAAGTTCTCTTTTAGGAGACAACCCGAATTATCCCTTTCTTTTGTTTTATTTCCATTTCTGTAAGGTTTTGTGTTTTCTAACCATTTTGCAGGAAACGAGGAAGGCATTGTTGCTGCAGTTTCCTGATCTGACCATAGTTACGGCGTAACTCATCTCTGTGATTACGCCGTAACCAACCTTTTACAGCAGTATTTTAGACTCATTACAAATTACGACGTAATACCATCTGTGTGATTACGCCGTAACCACTCCCTTTTCAGCTTATGTTAGGTTTTTCCATTTACGGCGTAACTCCCTCAAAGAGTTACAACGTAACCTTCCTCTGCTTTACTTCTTTCATTTTAAAATGCAATAACCTTGTATTAGTATTTTAAATGAACTTTGTGGGTATGTTCCCTGTAAACCCTCACGAGACTTCACTCATCCACTTGGGACACCAAGTGGTTTAAAAGGCTTGTTGCATATGCTAAATGCAATCGTGATTCCTACGAAAGTGAGTTAGGTTTGTTTTTCTTTTTTCATTTTTTCTTTTTAGAATTATCCTTGTCGGTAGTGTGATTTCAGGGATTGAAGTTTGTTCATGACGCTTATACGAAGGCACGTCACTTTTTCGTGGGCCTTCTTTCTTTGTGGAGCAAATTTCAGGGAAGTTCTCGCTCTAATTCTACTTTTGTCTTCACCTTTATTTAATGCTTAGTACAAAAGGGATTTTGTATATTCAAAGTGGGGGGATGGGAGTAGAATTATCTCTTCCACATTATTTCGCCCTCGTTTTTCTAGTTATTTTGAAAAATTATGCCATTTTTGAAATTTTGACATATAACTAGATTAGACCTTAGCCGAGCACATACAACCCTTGATATCATATGGTGAGATTAGCCTTATCCATTTCCAATAGTTTACCCCAAATCCACCAAATTATGAGTGTGCCAGTAGCTTATAAACTTTAGAACTTGGCCTTTGCATCATTTCGAGACCATAGATGAGGTATGTTGAGTTAGCTCGATGTATTTGGACTTTTCAGTTTTAGAAGGCAATATTATAGGATTATCACCCAAATAGCCCACCATTGTGTGTCTATCGATTAGTCAGCTCGACTTCTCGACCCCCATGTGAAACCCTTTTGTTGCACTCACCTTTAGTGCAAGATACCCTAAGATACACCCATCTGAGCCATTCCTTTCATTTTGTTAACCCTATATATTGTTTCGATACACCTATATACCTTAGCCTACCCTGTAGTCTTTATTTGTGATTGGGAAATCATTATTATGTTTAAGTTCAAGGTTCAAGCGGAAAGGTTCAGAAATCATGCTTTCATCTACAACATATTCCTGAAGATCATTGAAGACCCCCCAAATTCCCATTGTTCATCTCAAGTGGGGGATATTATGTTTTGTTATTATTGTTATGTTGAAAAAAAAAGTTTTTATGTTATTTAGTTATTGTAAAGTGCAATGTTATAAGCACTATGTTATGAGCTTAATAGATTTAGTATCGAGGATGCCACCTCGGTCACATTTGAATATTGGAGTTGGTAATTATGACAACAGTTGAAGAAAAGGTAGTGTTCCCATCACGACGTCCTCTAATGACACATCTACCTAGTATTTCATGATCCGGTTTCTTGACTTCAAAGCTTGAACTTTGGGCGGACGGTAAGTGGTGATGACTTGGTTATAGATTTAGACTGCCTGCTTGTTTTTTATTTTACACCATTTATATTTCCCATGTCTTATCCTACCCTTTTAGTCATGAAGCATGTCTAGGTGATGCAGCGAGCAATCTTTGGTGTCTTGGCCATGGATTTGGTCATGTATCATTGATTTTGTCCACTTCGCCGTGACATGTTAGTAATGACAAGTCACCCCTTAACCTTTGTCGTGTCTACCCACATTGCCTTCGAGAATTGTTTAGCCCTTAACTCTAGTGGTGGAGATTTGTGTAAGCTTATGATAGAATACATGCTATGACTGTGCAATTGAGTGATCACCCCGAGATTGACACTTAGAATAGTTGAGAGATTTGAGTGTTTCGTTCCTATTTCGTGAGGTGTTCGGCTTTGTTGTATTCTAGCATAAGGGATTTGTAAACTTATATTTTCCAGGTTTTGGGAGATATCTTTTTAGGAATCTTTCTAATAAGGTCTACTTGAGGGCAAGTAGAGTTCAAGTGGGGGGATATTTAATAACATCAAATAGACTTGAATATTAAGTGTCAATTTCCCCCGATAATGCTTGTAATTTATATCATTTATACGGATTTACGCTTGTTTTCCATTGTTTTCCACTTTCAGGTAAATTACGAGCATTGGAGCTAAAGAGACGCGGAATTGGAGAAATATCAAAGATTTGTCATAGTATGTTGACTTTGAAGAAGTTACGGCGTAACTCGTCTCTCACATTACGCCGTAACTAAAGCGTGATTCAGAAAACCAACTCATCAGAAGGTTACGGCGTAACTCTCCCCAAGGACTATGACGTAACTCTATTAGGTCAAATGACGTTCCACGCCACTGATAACTAAGTCGTAACTATTCCACCAACTACGGCGTAACCAAGTATTATTGAAGAATACGGCATAACCATTCATTAGGTTACGCCGTAACCAGCAGATCTAGTACAAAATACGAGGGAATTGAAGGTTACGGCGTAACTCTTATATTAGTTACGCCGTAACATAGATCTGGCCTATAAATACCCCATGATTTCCAGCATTTCAAAGCATCCTATTCCACACACAACAACCAGAGAACGTGGGAAAAAGCCAAAGGAAGGTCTAGAGGAGCATACGGAGCTGTCTCCAAGGGAGAAATCACTCCCCTACGATAAGCATTAGCATTTTATCTTTTCTTTACTTTCGATTCATGTATTTCGTAACTTTGAATATTGAATTGATTTGTATGGTTAATATGAGCAGCTAAGCACCTCTTGGTGTTGGCCTAGTTATGATTCCTTAATTGTTTTTTTTTTGCGTTTACATTACTTTTGTATAATTATTTCTAAGTGTATGCATGCGTAGTTTATTGGTATCTACCCTTGTTTCAGTAGTTTTGAATGGCGGTAGAGGCCAATTGCCTAGGAGATATGACCAACTGACCCTAGGTGAGCGGACTGAGACGGGAAGGGTAAGATATGACCAACTGACGACCCTTTCTACTTGTGCGATTTGACCAACTGATCACCTACCGTTTGGATGAACTTAAGAATTAGGGGGTGAGTGTTTAAGTTGCTAACGCCCGAGCACTCACTATTATAAATCTAGCATGTAGCGGTACTTAATGACTTATCTTAGGGGACCAGGAACAACAGGACTTATGAGGGGACACCTGACTTCTCCTGTGGTGGCATCTTTGCTGATAGGTTAGGGCGAATTGACCAAATGTTGTCCTCTCGACTTTGACCCCACCTGAAGTAATTGGAAGTAAGTAGACCTAGACATTACTAGCTAGGAGGAATGAATAGGTTAGCACCACTCTCCTCTATTGATTAAACCTTATCATTTATTTGCTTTAGTAGTTAATTAATTAATTCCTTATCGAAATCATTATTAATCTGTGACACCTAGACTGAGTAATAATCCAACACACATAGCTCTTGGGACAACCTCGGTTTTACCAAATACTACACTACACACGACCGGGTACGCTGCCCGTTAGTGCATTAGGGTAGACCATAGGTACAACGAGACTTTATAAATATTAAAACCTGGTCAGTAAAACATGCATCATCTGTTTATTTTCAAATCTTTTTAAAGGAAAACCTCTTACAAAGTTATTCTTAGCTAAAATATTGATTACCTTAAAGTTCACATGGCCTAGCCTTCTTTGCTACAACATAGATTCATCCAAAGAAGCTGTAGCTACTAAACATGTAAGGTTTTCTTTGGGCACTATGTTTTTCATACTCACACTATACATATTGTTTTTCCTAGAGAACTTAAGTAGTACCTCTTCTTCACTAGGAAACTTAAAATTAGGAGATAAAATCAAGCAATCAGTGTCTGTGTACAGAAAAAAATTCTTCTTGTCACACATTTGTGACACACTGAACAGATTATATTTAAGTTCTTTCACATAGCACACATCTTCAAAATCCAGATTACCAGTCTTGATTGTGCCTTTACTAGTAATGCTTCCACCTATACCTCCACCAAAGGAAACATATCCTCCATTCAAATCAGTAAAGTCTGAAAGATAGGATAGATTTCCAGTCATGTGCCTGGAAAATCCACTGTCTGAATAGCCAAGATCATCATTATTGTTGGAATGTCCCTGCACATAAAATAAAGGAAATTAGTTCCTTTTGGGGACCCAAGCCATTACTGACTTGGATTTGCCTCGTGCATCAATGTAATCATATTTCTTGAGAGTAACTGATGCACTGTTGGGTTGAGTGGTCTTTATAACCCAACAAGCTAAGGGCTTAACAACATTGCCCTTGATTCCCCCAGCAGCACTCACTTATGAACCAATAGTTTCTGTTTTAGGCTTAAAGGTATTAACTTTTGGTCTATCAGTATTAAGTCTTGGTTCAACATTGTTAACCTTTTTCTTGTAAAACCGGATTTGTTCATTATATGACTTAAAGGTTTGGGTTGCTTTTCCATAAAAGGGCCTTGGTTAAGTAGATGGTGGGGATTTTGAAAGGTTCTTTTTGGGTCTTTCACCAAATACTTTGGGTTGTGGTCTAGCAGTATTAACTGGCCTTGTAGTAATCAAAGGTTTTATGCTAGTCTTAAGAAGTACTACTCTTGGGGTCATGATGGGTTGAGGTCTCATAAGGTTTCTGCATTGAGCCTACAGATGAGAGAAACTTCCACACACAAAGCAAGATTTGTTAAATATGACAAACTCATCCCCTAATTGCTCGGATTTAAGCTTGTTCCAGTTCCTTTGATTACCTCTAGGACTGGATGACATGTTTCTATACATCTCATAATATTTTACTGTCTTCCTAACAGGTTTTTTATTAGGTTTTACAGGTTCAGAAATTGTCTCTTACTTTGGTTCATTAGACTCTACACCTCCCCTTTTGTTTTCAAACACATACACCTCAGGTAAAGAAGTGTCACTGGCACTTTGAAAGGCTTTATCAGCCTTCTCAGTTTTGGTCTCCTTGACCTTAGAGCCATGAACAAAAATGGGTACCTTAAATTCCTCTAGGCTAGTGTGTTCAAGGTCTATACCAAGGGGTGAGGGAACACCTCTGAATGGTGGAGGTGCTCTTTTATAACCCATTCCTGATTTGGCTTTGCCAACTAGAGAGCTTTCAATCATCTTATCAAGTTTCTCAGAATTATAGTGATGTGTATTTTTAAGAGTATCAACACTGAATTCTATGTTATCTTTAGCTACTGTGACTTTCTCTGGTTCTTATTTTAGCACACTTGTGGTGGTATCTTTAAGTGAGATTTCCCTATTAAGCAATGCTTTTGTTTCAGAAAACTTTGACTCATTTTCCTTATAATGCACAATTTATTTTTCCAAAATAGCTAAGCCTCTCTTATGGTTTGCCAAGCTACAACTAGTTTTAGCAAGCTCTTCAGACAAATTATCAAACTTAGTTTTAAGAGACTCATATTCACTTAATGGGACACATGTATTTGAACAATTTGTTTCAGAAAGTACCTCAGATAACAAAGCCATATTGATTGGACTTTCTTCTTCATCAGCCATGAAGCTCCAATCATATCCAGCACCATCAATAGCCACCATTTCTTTAGAAGAAGAATCATCAGCTTCACCACTTCTTCCTTTGTTCTTGGGGCTTCTGCATTCCCTAGCAAAATGCCCAAACTTGCCACAGCTGTAGCACTCCACCTTTCCCTTGTCAAAACCAATAGTATTCCCATCATTGATCTTGATTTGCCTCCGAGTTCTCTTCATGAACCTTCTTGCCCTTCTACTTATCAAAGCAATATTCCACTTGATATCCATTTCTTCAATGTCATCTTCATGGATATGTTTCAGGTCATCATGAGTCATCTGGGATCCCTTTTGTTGCTCAGAGATGAAAGCATAAATGGTACTTTCATTGATGCCCGCTGCAATGATAGCCAAACAATCAGTATTAACATTAGTACTAGGAGTACTAACACTAAAACTGTCTTTCTCATTACTAGTGACTGGCTGAGCCACAAAAGCTATGTTTTGTGACCCAGAACTAGAAGATGCAACTGCAGATCTTTTCATGTCTTGTTCAATGACTTTAAAGTTATTGAACAAATTATCCAATTCCATAGTTTCAAAATCTACCTTATTCTTCCAGAGAATGACATGTGTGTCCCACATTGGTGATGGAAGACTTCTAATAAACCTGAGATTGACATCTTCCTGAGAGATATCCACACCTAATACTGCCAATTTACTTATAAGTTTTTGAAGCCTATTGTAAACTGAGTCAATAGACACAGAGCACCAAAGAATGAATTTTCAAATTCTTGCTTCAAAAGGGTTTTTGAGTTTTCTTGGTGGGTTCCCACCAAATCTAGTCTCAATGGCTTTGAAAAGGTCGAGCATCCTTGTGTTTTCGAGTTGATGATCATCCGTAATGCCATAAGTAGGATACTTCTGACCTTGAGATCATTGCCTCTTTGAGCCATTTCATCAACAGTGACAAGTTCACCTTTTTCTTTAACAACAATTTTGCCACCAACTTCTTCAGAAACAATGGATTTGTAGGAGTCCCCACTCAGCACAATGTTCCACAGCTTATAGTCCAGCACCAAGAAATATTGTTCTATACGCATCCTCCAGAGATCATGTTTATTTTACTGAAACTTAGGAACTCTGGTAACAGCACTGGATTTGGTTGAATCAAAGTCCATTTCTTCAATTTTGTCACATAGGATCTTCTAAAACAAAGCTTTCAGGACACAAGCTCTGATACCACTTGTGGAGTCCCAAACCTTGGATCTAGAACACTTAGCTTGTAAAAGAGTAGTTGCCTTGGATGGTTCCAAAACAACAAAGAGAAACTTTGTATGAATACACACAAGTATGCGGAATCTACTTGAATGCACTTAGAAGATTAAAGTAAATAAGCAAACACAGAATGTAACACCAATGCTTCAATATTATTAATCAATAATACGAGTACTCTTCCTAGTACTACGGTTTACAACCTTGAAGCTTTGCTTAGAACGGCTAGAGTAAGGGAAATGCTAGTATGTGTAAGAGATATGTTCTAACCTAGCTAGGATCTCCTTTTATACACCAAGAAGTCCTTTACAGAGATTAATATGCATTAAACGTATCCTATCTTCTATAGGGATAGAAGATATGCTATTACAAAACGTACATGACATTCCATACATAGAACAGAAACAGGAAAAGATTGTCCGGGGCATTGAGGAAGCTCCCATTCCAAACAAACATTTCTGCAACCCTATATTAACCAAGGATAAAGAATCGGTTACAGCATGGCCCTCGTATAGTCCTTTTCAAGAATGTGAAAGAATGGCGAATGAATGGATATACCCTCACAAGGGTGAAAGACATGATATTGAATTAGCATTTGAAGGTTGGTACAAAATAAGATTTGGGGACTTAAAAATCAAGAAGGGATTAGTTAAGCAGTACAAGTACAATCATCTTACTTGTAACATATTGGATTTCACATACACATCATAACACAAACATACATGGGCGTATAGATGATTTTAGAGAGAGAAAGTGGGATATTCTAGAAAGAGAAACTCATGTAAGGTTAGATTACCAAAGAACATCCAACCCTCTACCTTGCAAGGTAGAGGGTATTTATAGGTTACAAACTAAACGACCTCCTGACGGCATGTGGATCAGGTATACAATGGGTAAAGACCCGTCCTTCCTCCACGGTGTTACTCTAGATAAAAACTAAGCTAATCACTTACTTAATAACTAACATAATATACGATATGTCCACGAGCTAACTCAAACTATATTATACCTGGGGTGACCGATGCTTTACATTAGAATTTCCAATTCCTAACAATCTCCCCCTACGGGAGGTCACCCCATGAATTACATTGTGAATCCTAGTATTCTAATAAATCTTCAGTCTTGAGCTCGCAGACTTTTCTTCATCAAAGTATTCAAACTATGTGCTTCTGTGGTGATTTCATCATTGTTCAACTACAATGTATGTTTCATGGAGGTTGTTGAGCTGATCCACCTTGATGACCTTTTGAGCATTTATAGAGATCATCAACCATCGCAAATCTCAGATCACCCATTGTTGTGTTGCCAGATATGATGTTGTGACATTTGGACCGACATGCTCACATTCGGATCATGATTTCTTCTTATCGAGTAGCGAAGCTTTTATGATTCATGATATTGGCAACAGCGTAGCAGAAGCATGGAGTGAAAATATCAAAGTCATTGATGCACTAATCATGATTTATTTTGGAATTGAATGTGTTGTGTGAGCATGCGGCTATGGATTGACCGCTTCATTCTGATCACCGCAAATGTCGGGTGTACCGCACAAGACAATTAGCAATAAAAGCACACGAAAGTGTCTTTGATCACTTTCGTTGAATTGAGGTACACGCCCACGGTTCCCCATTGATCAAGGTACAAGTATTGCCTGTGATCATGTATAATTCAAGAATTTCCTTGACAGGGTTTCGCTGCTTCTAGCCGTTCCCAAACCGAACGTCTCAAAGAAGACAACACGAAGTGAGCAAACCAAATGAAATGAGATTCACTGATTGATGAAAAGAGATTTGAAAAACAATCGTGTATTGCTCAAAAGAAATTGTTTTTGCAATACAGTGAAGGTTTTAATTAAAATCAATTATCAATCATAAACACCTTTTATTTTGAGAAATAAGTACACAGTCGATGTGCTAAAGAAAAGAGTTTTTAAGCACAACGACAGGTTTTTCAAAGGTATCCGTCAATCCATAACCTGAACCAGGATTGATTCAAAAGATTGAATCGCTCCATTGTTTCGGTTCAGTTGTCACATGGTTGATCTATTGGATAGATCTCACATGCCACCTACCGGGAGCTTGTTTGATGTTGGCTCCAAAAGGCTTTCCATCTTCATCGTGAATATGAATGCATATCACTTAGATGTTCGGGCAATACCACAAGGATAATGCGTAGGACTCATAAGATATAATCTCTCTTTCCACATTGTGTGAAACAGAGAATCTTCATTGAAAGTGTCCTAATGAGATTTATATTATGATCTCGTGGCTCTAGACTCAATTGTGCATATTTGGTTCCTATGCCGGAGACAAGGGAGAGGTTCTCCTTCTTCAATATCAACAATCTCTAAGAGAAAGTCGATAGATAATGTCGGTTCCCCGTGAGAATGAAACAAGCCCTTTTAAGAGGAACTTGAGTAGCTTGGGAAGGTTAGTGCAGTGCATCACTGGGTCCATGATGTCTTGTCTTCAATACCAGTGTTACCTTAGTAACCACCAAGAGCACATGAATTGAACCCGCCCTAAGGTTGAATAAATGGAGGGCTATTTCTTTTCACCCTTTTCTCATTCATTTCTTTTTCATTCTTCAACCCCTTCGCTTAATGAGACTTCATAACTAGAACCTTGTTGGGTTTATTCCAGTACTAGCTCTGTCTCAGTCGACACTCTTCCCTTATCTCACATTTCTCCTTTTTTCATCATACCTAAGGACTTCAACACTATCTAGTAGATTGTCCCTAGGCAGATCCCTCCGCTCAAGGGATCGTGGGAACAACTACCTAACCTAACCATCCTTATAACACCATGCATAAAGTAAATTGGTCGGTCTTTTGGTATAGTTCTTTTCTTCTTGAAACCAATTGAAAAATCATTTGGAAAAACAATCAAGGTACTTGTGATACGAAATCAAAACATTTTGTACCTTAATAGTTTTGATCATTTTGAAATGCTCCCCCTCAACATGTGCATATGATTTAAAATTGTTTAGCACATGGAGGCAAGAGATCTTTGAAATAATTTCTTGATCACAATTTCCTTAAAAAAAACTTTTGATTTTCTTTGGCAACTTCTCCCCCTCAATATGTGCGTAGAAAATTTAAAATTATTTTGACACATAGGGGAAGAAGACTTTTTGAAGTACTACCACGATTACCAAACTTTTAGAAACCACACAATCAAGGTACCTTATATAAAAGCATGGAAAACCTTGTACCTTGAAGGTTTGAATTTGTTTTGAAATGCTCCCCCTTAATATGTGCTTCGAGATTCGAAAATAGTTTAGCACATATTAGAGAGCAGTATACACTTTGAGACAAAAATTGGTCATTTTTATAATCTTTCATATTTATCTCACATTTTCTCCCCCGATCAAAAATTTCAAATCCTTTTAGATTTTGGATCTCAAGTGATTTAAATATGTATGAGACAAAACATTTGTTGGAGAAAAATGTGTCCAATTTTATATGATCAGAAGTGGACAACACTGAAGTTGCCTTTTTAGACACAAAGGGAAACCATAGTACATAACCTAACACTATTACATGCATTATAGTTGTTCATATTTTGAACACCACATATTACACATAAATAATACAAAACAGAAACTACTTCCAGAAGATGTCTTCATTCAGTTCTTTGAAGTAGTTTGTAATGACCGTCACGAAGTCTGCCACCAACAAAGCTTTCAAGGCTGCAGAAGATCATTCAAGCCTTAAGTCTTCGCTTGATTGCAGTAATGAAATCTTCACACCTCTTTAAGTCCTCATCACCCAAACTTTTGTTTTGTTCCACGGCTTCATATCAACTCGATTTCTTTCACTGAGTTCAGTTCTTCTTAGACCATCTTGAGAGTACCATCACTGAATTTGTAGAGCTCGCACAATCTCATCAGCATGCGAGTCCCGTATCGTGGGAAGAGGATGGCTCTGGGGGTGTCAAGCACTCTATAGTCGTGACGAAATTCATGTCCTTCGACATTCCATTGTGGCCTTGTTAAGTTGACCCGAGTCTGGTAGCTTTCCATCCCAGTCGAAAGTCCTCAAACCGCGGATGACTAATCCTCGATCCAAAGATTGACAAGAGAGCTTTTCACGAACGTAGGTGATCAAGGTGTCCTTGAAGGTTCAGAAGGTAGAGGTCTTCAAAATCATTGGGCATCAAGTGCTTGAAGTCGTTCTCTTCAATCACATGATCTTTTGGTCTCGCTTCTTCTAAGAACGATCTTCTTCGATACTCATAGCCATGGATTGGGAAGATCTCTACACGATAACACTTAGAATTGTAGCTTGGATCTAACACCTTTCGCTTTTCTCCTCCATGTCTCTCGATGTAGAAATTCTTCTTTTTGTACCAGTGAGAAATACCATATGAAGCGGCAATGTCATACTTTTGTTCTTCGTCAACCCATAATTGATCAGAACCATCTGCTCAAGTCCCCGATCAAAATAGGTAGCAACTTTCATCTTTGAGATCGATAAGGCTGGTCTTCTTTCAGTAGTATGAGCACAAAGATAGTCTAGGTCATGGTTGAAGAAGAACTCGATGAATGGTCATTTGTCCAGTTCACCACAGAGAGGAAGAGGCTTGTTCACATCGGCGATCTACTCACTGACTTGATCATTCAAAGATCCTATGACATTCTTCCATCTGGTTTTGTAGTTGATTGGCATCCGAGTGAAAGACCTTGACAATTTCAAAAGCTTGTCCTTCAAGATCCTTTAGAGTGATTCACAAAACCACTTAATGAAGCTGCCCATATCTCCAGTGGCATGAAGTAGAGAGTCTTCATCTGGAGTTTCATAGTTAGTATAAATTGTGGAAGCCCGCTTGTGTTCGGGATCATCGTGTCGGTCTCGGGATAGAGCATGAGGGTTCGGTGAATGAGGTCTCTCTTCGGTAGCCAACTTCAATTGTGTCCTTTGAAGGTACCACTCTAGATGTGTTAGAGCATTCTCCTGACACGTATGAATCAAACCATTAATCATCAGATGGCTTGGGAATATGCTTGGTGGATGCATCATCTTCATCGATTCGACTCTGCCATGACATACGACTCTTCATGAACTATTTGATCTTCGTGAATTGAAGAGATTGTGGGTGTGAACCTTGAATCAACCGTTGTCCAAGCTGCAGATTTCTTCTGAGTCCCCTTATCTCCGGAAGGACTAGATTGCTTGGAAGGTTTTGGTGTTGATGATGGTGGTTGTGGTGAAGGTGTAGTAGTTGTGCCAGAAGTTCCACCAGTACTGAAGCTCCAGCCCTCCAGTTGGAGGTGGTGGCTTGGGACCTCCGACTTATCAATAGTTTTCTCGGAAGTCTTTCTTTTCTTCTTATTATCCCTTTCACGAACATCGACAACAAACTGCTCATAATCATCGTGCCTCATAGATTCTTCGAGAGCCTCGTATAATTTCTTATGTGTACTGTGCAAGTGCTCTCCTGCCTCATACATTCTTTCTGAGAGAGCTGATCTCATGTCGGAGATCGGCAAATCTTTGAATCGCTGGAGAAGTGGAGCCTTCATTGCCCATTCAACTGCATCTTTAATATCCGCTTCTATTGCCTTTATGACGAATTCATTGAGATTAAGATTCACCAGTTTCTTGACACGACTATCAAGATTGTTGACAGCTATAGGAAAATGTTTCTCAATAGTTGCAATGCGCAACATGGCCTCTTCAAGCAATTTCTCTGTTGTTTTAACAGGAAGAGGTGAGGCACGAGGTGGTGAGGCAGGTGGAGTGACAGTATCAGAGACTGTAATCACTGGTTCAAGTGATTGAACATTAGTAGGATCAGGTGGTGGAAGTGCGGTTGATTGAAGCGTTTGGGTGGTGGAAGTGTGGTTTTAAGAGTAGGAGCGCATTTGGGATTGTAGAAGTGTCTTGTTGTATGTCAACGGTGAACATGGACTCTACTTCAACTTTCTCCTTACCTTGCTTGAGTCTCGTTCCGTGGTTTGTCGCTTATGAACCGATCACCAAAGGAGATGTCTGTATCAAGATTCTTCAAAGAGGGTAGAGAGTCATTAGACAGATTTGGTTCTTCCAAGGGCCTGGTCTCATCAGATCTTGACTCAAGGTTCTCCTGTGAGATATGTTGCAACTCTTCCTCAACATTTTGCTCAGACTGGGTATCACTTGATGCAAGAGTTTCTTATTGTGTTTCAGATACCTCCTTTTCCAGTCCAGATTATTCTTGAGCTGATGAAGATTCAACACTTCTTTTCTTCAGCTCAAATTGAGTTGTAGTTCTTGATGGTGAAGAGGAGAAGGTCAGAAGCATGTGAGCAGCTTGTTCTACACCAATAATCCCTTTCCCTTTGTCTTGTGAGATAGGTGTTGTTTGGCGAGGCACTTGTTCAGGTTCTCTTAGCACTACTCCTCCAATTGGTGCTCTCACATTCTGACTTTCTAGGCTTTGCTTGATTCCTAATTGCAGAGCAAAGATCATCTACATCAATCAAACGGTATCACCCATCAAACCTCAGTTTCCTCAACATTTCCCTTTACCACTTCCTTCTTCTTTCTTTTCTCGCTCGGGTAGTGGTGTCGTAGGTTGCGACCTTTTAAGTCCCTTTTTAGGAAGAGCAGCATATGAAGATTTTGATTTTGAGGTAGACTTGGCAGCTTTGGTTTGTGGTAGAGTGGGATAGACATCATCATTAACACCGATCTGAAGCACTTTTCTTGTATAGTTTGAAGTAATCCTTCTTCTTAATATCGTCAGTGAGAAGACTATCAGGAATTGCCAGACCAAATATCTCCTTATCCATACCTTTAGGAACATATTTAAGGTTACCAAGAACAAATTCTTCCTTGGCATTATGAAGGGCTGATTCACTCCTAGGGTTGAAGTTATGAGTCTGTTGCAAGTATTGGATGACAAGCTTCGAGAATCTGATGCTAGGAATCACAAGTTTGTTTACTTTCTTTCGTCCCTGAGCTTTATTCTAAAAGTTTGTTCTGTAGGAGATAAATGTGTTCATAGACAAGGAGAATTCTTCCCAGATACATTCTGATACATTCACATTCACATTCACTCCCTTGACGATACCCCATAGGATTTGCAAGATGGGAATCCTTACTTTATCAAACCCTGATGTTTTGCCTGACAAGCATAGGTTGAGAACTGTAGTCATTGCTCTCCAGGGTTGATACATGTGTCCTGTGATGATATCAGAAGCCCTTAATATGCTAACTTGATAACCCAAGCCAATAAGAAAGACTATTAGCTCTTCCGTACTAGGTGGAGGTTCAGGTTCAGATGGTGGGGTTACAGGGTGTGATTCCAAGAGCCTTGCTGAGAATGTCCGAGTTGATTACAAATTCCTTATCATCCAAAGATGCAAGTGTAATGAGTTGTGATATTGTCATATTTAATGGTGTTCCAGAATTGTTGGATGTAAATGGTGGGAATTGTGCATTGCTTGGTTAGGGCAATCAAGAAGTTGGTGTTTTGAGGATATCAATTGACACTTTGAGGATTGGATTTTGTTGCGCTTTTGCATGTCCACATAATGCTTACTTTTTCCCATCTCTACCCATTTATCTTTAGGAAGGATTTCGTTGTCTATAAGCACTTTGGGTGGAGCAGAAGATGCAATTTTCTCGGCTGAGGTTGTGTTTGCCATTGAAGATCTAACGATACACACAAACAACAACAATGATTGAGAGCATGTTAGATTATAGATGGTTAGTTAAGCAACATTGAATACACCCTTATGTCATAAACACTATAACTTAGTAGTTTAGACAAAGTTCCCATATGCATGTTGAAAAAGATTGAGTGGCATCAAAGAGTTTTTCTAGGTACAGGTTCCATTTGGCATAGTTTTCGAGTGACAAGTTGTTTTAGTATCAAATTATTTAAATGCACAGTTGCTATTAACAATTTCATGAGGCAAGATACTATTATGTGGATGATATAGCAGGTTATTTGAGACAAGTTGTCATACGAAGTTACTACAAGAGGAACCAGGTACAAATTTGCTCAAACAAAGATGTTATAGCATGTTGCTAAGAGTATGTTGTTAAACCAAGTCGCTACAGGTAAACCTAAATCAAGTCGCTAATCATGAAATTGCAATAGCAAGTCGCCTTGAAATAATTTAACATACCAAGTCGCCACTAGAAAAATTAGCCAGCAAGTCGCTAAACTTATAAAACATAAGTCGCTATAAAAAATGATAGAACCAAGTCGCTATACGAGTAACATCATGCAGACTTGTAAGTACAAGTCGCTACCAACTTTTAATGCTGATAAGTCGCTACGAGTTACAAAGGTAAGTCGCTAAGTAAGAATAAGCAAACTAAATCGCCACCAAGAATACTGGTAAGTTGCTACCTAGAACATTCAAGCTAACTCGCTACGAAGAACACCTCTAAGTCGCCATCAAGAACATACAAGCCAACTCGCTACGAAGAACTTATACCCCAACTCGCTACCAAGAACATACATATCCAACTCGCTACGATGAACACATCTTAGAGGCTATCAAGAACACAAGCAAATCATTCGCACAATATCACAATCTATTCATCACAATCAAACTGATACTAAGAACTTGTGCATATAATCCATAAACACAAGCTATTTCAGTAAAACAACCCAAATCAAACCATATACACGACGCTCACAGATTCATTAATACAAATACTTAAGAAACATTACAACAATCCTAGAGCATCCAAACATCCCTTAAACCATTTACACAAAATATATCAATAGCTTCATTAAAGAATCCATTAACAAACCTAAGCGAGGAAATCAATTGATGAGGATCAAGATGAGAGAATCTGTTTAAGGAAAATGAGTTAGGGGATGCATATAATCCACAAATTTAGTAACAAGAAGCAGATAAAGATGATCTAACCACTCACAAGTTGCTATGTTGCTATGTTCACACGAGAGAAAGAAGAAAAATATTGTTTTTATAAAATTTTTGAAAAGTAAAGAATGGCAAGTCGCTAGGGTAAGTGGAAGGGTTTAATCAAGAATACCAAGTTGTCACTTTCAGTCCCTGTGGTTTTATGAATTTTTAGAAACTCGCTATCAAAGAATTTTAACAAGTCACCGAGGCTTTTCAAAGCAAGTTGCTAACACAGTCATGGTAAGTTGCAAAAACAAGTCGCTATCATATCATATTATGTATAGTAGACATTTACAGTCCATGAACTTATCATATAGCATACTAACATAATCATAGTAAGATAAGCAGACTAGCACAGTGGACACCATGAAACAGATAAGCAAACTACACAAAAGACACCACGAGAGCAAGACAAGAAAAGGCATTCATCGGGCACAATACATGTCCAAGAGTAGTACGAGACAAACGAGATAACTTAAAACATTCTCCCCCTCAATCAATGTCACCAAAGAACATTGATTGAATAAACCCCACCCGTTGTAAAACAAGAATATATCATTTGTTCGAACTTCATCTATGGTCCCATGTCATTATTGAATGACATTTCTAGGATCGTAGATGTTATCGATAACAGAAGATATATCCTTTATTAGTTTGAGGAAAATGACAAAACAAACAAAAAAATTATGAATCAAAAGAATGATAAATAATTTTTAAATTTTTTTTTTAAATGATTTGTACACAGATATGAAAGAGCGAGTCCTGATTCAAGTAGGAGTCAAAGAACAAGGTACGTCAGTTCTGGCAAGCAACCATTCCAAAGTAAGCACTATTCATTTTAGATGGAAACCAAGTCATGAAGTTCCTGAATGAGTTGAGCATTGTACCTGAAAAAGACTGAGAACACATTGCACTAGAAGCACATGTAGTATTGCAAATAGATGAGTTAGTAACATGAGTATTCTCACTATTGGATGTTGTACTGTTTGATCTAGGCATATCATTGGTGGAGATCCCTTTAGGTTCACTATTCTTGAAGAGTTTTCCTGTGGGCATCCACTTAAGGCAAGATCTAGGTATATAAGTTAGTTTGGATCCTGTAAACTTAAATAGTCTTCCAGTGGGAATCCATTTGAAATAGCTGCTAGTAGATTTGGGTGTAGGCACATTCCTCTTTTGAATATTGGTCCTTTTGTAATCATAAGGTTTCTTAGGGGATTGATCTGCCATTTGATGCTTCTTATGAGAAGTAAATGAACTCCTAGTATTCCTAATCTTAGAACTTTGAACATTAACCTGAGGTTTGTTATTCATCATATCGGAATGAGGTAGTGAAGTGACTGGTTTTGACAAAACAGTATTCGCATCAACTTGGGAGGCAAGCCTAGATTTCAATGGTTTAAATCTTTCAGTTCTAAAAGCATTCGACTGCCTAACTACGTTATGTTTTGAGTTGTTCTGACCAATTGACTTTCCCAAGGTCGATGGTTTTGCAAACTTAGTGTTCACCCTATTTCCAATAGATTTTCTAAGCTCATTTTTTAAGGCAACAATATTGAAGCTCTTATCCTGAATTTGGGCTTTGAGGGCATCAATGTTAGCCAAAAAAGGAATTTGTTTGATCTATCAACTTGGAATCGTTCTCTAATAAGTTCTTTCTTAAGGACTCATTTTCTCTTAATAAGTTGGATACACATAAAGCTAATTCATCATTCCTAGATTTAAGCTCACTACTCATCTCATGGTTAGGATTGCTCATCCTAAGATTGCATTTCTTATGCAGATCTGAGAGTTGACATTTCAGATTGCATAAGGTTGAATCTTTGTCCTGAATCCGTTTTTAAGTGATTAATTTCAAAGAATTCTTGAAATTCGGAAATTCGGATTAATGCAAGATTTTGTAGCACTAAAACTTTCTTCCTTTTGTTGTATTGCAATTTCCAGGGAAATACAATGTTTTTCAAGAATTTAGTATTTGTTTGAAAGTTCATCATAAACCCCTTTTGTTACCATGTCATTTGTTTCAAAGATTTTAGATTTAGATTCAACCAAGATACATTTATCGATATCATTTTCAAGGATAAGGTCAGTAAAGGGTACCTCAATACATGACCCGTGTTCACCTGTTGGTCTGGCATCTGTATTCACCTCATGCATAACAGGACTTACTGATATGCACGCAATTTCAAGTTTTACGGACTCTGAGCCTTTGTGTTCAGTGCAACCAATTACATCATTCATTTTAGTTTCGAAATTCTCGCACATCAGATCATCCCTCCTTTCAACTGATCCATTACCCAAAATATCACAACTTTCCTTTAATTTTTCATGACACTCATTCATCTCATTCAAACAATCATTCCTTTGAGCAACATCCTTAATGTACACTTCCACATTATTCATGAGCTGGATATCTGTGTTGATGAACTCATGAATTTCTATTCCAGTATGTTTCTTGAATGACATTCCAGTGTTGATCAAAGTCACGGAATATTCCCTTTTGATAAATGGCTGAAATTGGTTGTAGATAACTTGAAGTGCAGCATTAGAGTCATCAATTAATACCTTCTCCTTGGTAATTTGAAGCTTCAATTGTGTGAGGTGCTGATGAAGTAATCTAAACGGCTCAATGTTGTAATCAGAATGCTTTGCATCATGGGTCATTGACAGGTGTGATTCGTTGAAGTTTGAGTCAGAAGATGAAGAGTTATGATCATGGTTAGTAGAATCAATCAAGGTAGGACATTCAGAAGGGCAACCAGTTTCATTGTTCTGTGAGGTATCATAGAGTTCAAGCACTTTGGAGATAAAAGGGTCAGTGACGTAAGACATTATGGGTGGATGAGTATTTGCTGCATGAACGTCCTCAGCTATAGTAGATATGATTGTAGGCATGTTGGTAGACATGTTGACAGATTATACGAGATTTTATAACTCAATGATTAAACCGGGAAATAGATTCTTTCACGGGATTTTACTAAATCAAGAGAAAACCGTATTACACACAAAAGTCAACCAAGTCGCTATGAATCTTTGAACCAAGTCGCTAGGTACCAAGTTGCTAAGTAACTTAAAGAACAAGTCGCTAAGTTACCAAATCGCTATGAATTTTAACAGCAAGTCGCTATGCACCAAGTCACTAAGATGTCAAGTCGCTAAATAGCAACTCGCTAAGGACCAAATCGCTACCACCAAGTCGCTACGAAACTTAAAGAGCAAGTCGCTATCAAAATTGAAAGCAAGTCGCTACCTTCACCAAGTCGCTACCCGTAGTGGAGAATCCACTAACTGTACTGTTTGTCGGCTTGTCTTAATAGACAAGTCGCTAAGCACCAAGTCGCTACCACAATACACTACAACTCGCTACAGACTTACAAACTAACTCGCTACCAAGAAAAGAACACCGTGACTCAAGTCGCTAGCATGAAAAAACTTAAAAACACCACTTTTCAATCCAAAAACAACCCAACCACGATGATTCAAGGCTTCCAAATCAAAACCTAAACACTTATGATGATCCTAAACATAAAAGTACAATCAAAATCCAAACTTTAACACTAGAAATCAACCAAATGATGCAAAAACTACTAAACTTTCTCAAACTCAAAAACCACCTAAAAACCACTAGAAATCCAAAGATATGTAAGAGATGATCTAACCATGGCTCTTGATACCATTTGTAACATATTGGATTTCACATACACATCATAACACAAACATACATGGGCGTATAGATGATTTTAGAGAGAGAAAGTGGGATATTCTAGAAAGAGAAACACATGTAAGGTTAGATTACCAAAGAACATCCAACCCTCTACCTTGCAAGGTAGAGGGTATTTATAGGTTACAAACCAAACGACCTCCTGACGGCCTGTGGATCAGGTACACAATGGGTAAAGACCCGTTCTTCCTCCACGGTGTTACTCTAGATAAAAACTAAGCTAATCACTTACTTAATAACTAACATAATATACGATATGTGTATGAGCTAACTCAAGCTAGATTATACCTGGGGTGACCGATGCTTTACATTAGAATTTCCAATTCCTAACATTACTGACACAATAACTGACGGTGAAAGATCAAGTACAAGTATAACAAGTAGTCTTATTGCTGAGGATGATGACCGGGGAAAATCATGTGATGAATGGCTTTCACAAATATTTGGAACAGGTGGCATCGGTAATACTACAAGAAAAAAGGGATTTAACAAATGGATGAATGAGTGCCAACGAGTGGTGGAAATTGGCCAAGTCCAAAGGCCCCCATAGAGCCCCACGGCTCTAAGTCTAACTTAAAGACTTGTAAATAAATAAAAGTGGTCTTTTAGGAGACAACCCGAATTATCCCTTTCTTTTGTTTTATTACCATTTCTGTAGGGTTTTGTGTTTTCGAACCATTTTGCAGGAAACGAGGAAGGCATTGCTGCTGCAGTTTCCTGATCTGACCATAGTTACGGCGTAACTCATCTATGTGATTACGCCGTAACCAACCTTTTGCAGCAGTATTTTAGACTCATTACCAATTGCGACGTAATACCATCTCTGTGATTACGCCGTAACTATTTGCTTTGCAGCTTATGTTAGGTTTTGCCATTTACGTTGTAACTCCCTCAAAGAGTTACGACGTAACCTTCCTCTGCTTTACTTCTTTCATTTTAAAACGCAATAACCTTGTATTAGTATTTTAAATGAACTTTGTGGGTGTGTTCCCTGTAAACCCTCACGAGACTTCACTCGTCCACTTGGGACACCAAGTGGTTTAAAAGGCTTGTTGCATATGCTAAATGCAACCGTGATTCCTACGAAAGTGAGTTAGGTTTGTTTTTCTTTTTTCATTTTTTCTTTTTAGAATTATCCTTGTCGGTAGTGTGATTTTAGGGATTGAATTTTGGTCATGACGCTTATACGAAGGCACGTCTCTTTTTCGTGGGCCTTCTTTCTTTGTGGAGCAAATTTCAGGGAAGTTCTCGCTCTAATTCTACTTTTCTCTTCACCTTTATTTAATGCTTAGTACAAAAGGGACTTTGTACAATTCAAGTGGGGGGACGGGAGTAGAATTATCTCTTTCACATTATTTTGCCCTCGTTTTTCTAGTTTATTTTGAAAAATTATGCAATTTTTGAAATTTTAACATGTTTTTCTTAACCTAACTAGATTAGACCTTAGCCGAGCACATACAACCCTTGATATCATATGGTGAGATTAGCCTTATCCATTTCCAATAGTTTACCCCAAATCCACCAAATTATGAGTGTGCCAGTAGCTTGTAAACTTTAGAACTTGGCCTTTGCATCATTTCGAGACCATAGATGAGGTATGTTGAGTTAGCTCGATGTATTTGGACTTTTCAGTTTTAGAAGGCAATATTATAGGATTATCACCCAAATAGCCTACCATTGTGTTTCTATCGATTAGTCACCTCGACTTCTCGACCCCCATGTGAAACCCTTTTGTTGCACTCACCTTTAGTGCAAGATACCCTAAGATACACCCATCTGAGCCATTCCTTTCATTTTGTTAACCCTATATATTGTTTCGATACACCTAAACACCTTAGCCTACCCTGTAGTCTTTATTTGTGATTGGGAAATCATTATTATGTTTAAGTTCAAGGTTCAAGCGGAAAGGTTCGGAAATCATGCTTTCATCGACAACATATTCCTGAAGATCATTGAAGACCCCCCAAATTCCCATTGTTCATCTCAAGCGGGGGATATTATGTTTAGTTATTATTGTTATGTTGAAAAAAAAATTATGTTATTTAGTTATTGTAAAGTGCAATGTTATAAGCACTATGTTATGAGCTTTATAGATTTAGTATCGAGGAGGCCACCTCGGTCACATTTGAATATTGGAGTTGGTAATTATGCCAACAGTTGAAGAAAAGGTAGTGTGCCCATCACAACGTCCTCTAATGACACATCTACCTAGTATTTCATGATCCGGTTTCTTGACTTCAAAGCTTGAACTTTGGGCGGACGGTAAGTGGCGATGACTTGCTTATAGATTTAGATTACCTGCTTGTTTTTTATTTTACACCATTTATATTTCCCATGTCTTATCCTACCCTTTTAGTCATGAAGCGTGTCTAGGTGATGCAGCGAGCAATCTTTGGTGTCTTGGCCATGGATTTGGTCATGTATCATTGATTTTGTCCACTTCGCCGTGACATGTTTGTAATGACAAGTCACCCCTTAACCTTTGTCGTGTCTACCCACATTGCCTTCGAGAATTGTTTAGCCCTTAACTCTAGTGGTGGAGATTTGTGTAAGCTTATGATAGAATACATGCTATGACTGTGCAATTAAGTGATCACCCTGAGATTTACACTTAGAATAGTTGAGTGATTTGAGTGTTTCGTTCCTATTTCGTGAGGTGTTCGGCTTTATTTTATTCTAGCATAAGGGATTTGTAAACTTATATTTTCTAGGTTTTGGGAGATATCTTTTTAGGAATCTTTCTAATAAGGTCTACTTGAGGGCAAGTAGAGTTCAAGTTGGGGATATTTAATAACATCAAATAGTCATGAATATTAAGTGTCAATTTCCCCCGATAATGCTTGTAATTTATATCATTTATACGGATTTACGCTTGTTTTCCATTGTTTTCCACTTTCGTAAATTACGACATCTAAAGAGACGGAATAGAAATATCAAAGATTTGTCATAGTATGTTGACTTTGAAGAACTTACGGCATAACTCGCCTCTCACATTACGTAACTTTCAAACCAACTCATCGAACGAATCTCCCCAAGGATGACGACGTCTCTATTAGGTCAAATGAGGTTCCACGCCGATAAACGTAACTATTCCACCAACTACGGCGTAGTATTATTGAAGAATACATAACAATCATTAGGTTACTGCAACCGTGATCTAGTACAAAATTGGCTTAACTTTACCCCATGATTTCTTTCAAAGCATCCCATTCCACACAACAAATCCAAAGGCCATGGAGAGATAAGCATTAGCATTTTATCACTTTCGATTCATGTATCAGAACTTTGAATATTGAATTGATTTGTAAGGTTAATATGAGCTGCTAAGCACCTCTTGGTGCTAGCCTAGTTATGATTCCTTAATTGTTTTGTTTGCATTTACATTACTTCCGTATAATTATTTCTAAGTGTATGCATGCATAGTTTATTGGTAGCTACCCTTGTTTCTTTTGAATGGTGGTAGAGGCCAATTGCCTAGGAGATATGACCAATCCCCTAGGTGAGTGGTGAGAGACGGAAGGGTAAGATATGACCCATTCCTGACATTGCCAACTAGAGAGCTTTCAATAATCTTATCAAGTTTCTCAGAATTATAGTGATGTGTATTTTTAAGAGTATCAACACTGCATTCTATGTTATCTTTAGCTACTGTGACTTTCTCTAGTTCTTATTTTAGCACACTTATGGTGGTATCTTTAAGTGAGATTTCCCTATTAAGCAATGCTTTTGTTTCAAAAAACTTTGACTC
The DNA here is from genome assembly GCA_910596185.1 of Chrysanthemum makinoi. NCBI lineage: Eukaryota > Viridiplantae > Streptophyta > Magnoliopsida > Asterales > Asteraceae > Chrysanthemum > Chrysanthemum makinoi. The sequence goes on along the minus strand of OU343222.1, from coordinate 244,186,391 downwards.
ATTTTCCTTATAATGCACAATTTGTTTTTCCAAAATAGCTAAGCTTCTCTTACCAAGCTATAACTAGTTTTAGCAAGCTCTTTTATAAAACTTGGTTTTAAGAGACTCATATTCACTTAATGGGACACATGTATTTGAACAATTTGTTTCATAAAGTACCTCAGATAACAAAGCCATGTTGATTGGACTTTCTTCTTCATCAGCCATGAAGCTCCAATCATATCCAGCACCATCAATAGCCACCATTGCTTTGGAAGAAGAATCATCAGCTTCACCACTTCTTCCTTTGTTCATGGGGCTTCTGCATTCCCTAGCAAAATGCCCGAACTTGACACAGCTGTAGCACTCCACCTTTCCCTTGTCAAAACCAATAGTATTCCCATCATTGATCTTGATCTGCCACCGAGTTTTCTTCATGAACCTTCTTGCCCTGATACTTATCAAAGCAATATTCAACTTGATATCCATTTCCTCAATGTCATCTTCATGGATCTGTTTTAGGTGATCAAGAGTGATCTGGGATCCCTTTTGCTGCTCAGAGATGAAAGCATAAATGGTACTTCCATTGATGCCCGCTGCAATGATAGCCAAACAATCAGTATTAATATTAGTACTAGGAGTACTAACACTAAAACTGTCTTTCTCATTACTAGTGACTGGCTGAGCCACAAAAGCTATGTTTTGTGACCCAGAACTAGAAGATGCAGCTGCAGATCTTTTCATGTCTTGTTCAATGACTTTAAAGTTATTGAACAAATTATCCAATCCCATAGTTTCAAAATCTACCTTATTCTTCCAGAGAATGACATGTGTGTCCCACATTGGTGTTGGAAGACTTCTAATAAACCTGAGATTAACATCTTCCTGAGAGATATCCACACCTAATACTGCCAATTTACTGATAAGTTTTTGAAGCCTATTGTAAACTGAGTCAATAGACTCAGTAGCACCAGCAATGAATTTTTCAAATTCATGCTTCAAAAGGGTTTTTTGAGTTTTCTTGGTGGCAGAGTTCCCACCAAATCTAGTCTCAATGGCTTTGAACAAGGTCTGAGCATCCTTGTGTTTGCTGAAGTTGAGTTGATGATCATCTGGTAATGCCATAAGTAGAAGACTTCTAGACCTTGAGATCATTTCCTCTTTGAGCCATTTCATCAACAGTGACAAGTTCACCTTTTTCTTTAACAACAATTTTGCCACCAACTTCTTCAGAAACAATGGATTTGTAGGAGTCCCCATTGAGCACAATGTTCCACAGCTTATAGTCCAGTACCAAGAAATACTGTTTTATACGCATCCTCCAGAGATCATGTTTATTTTACCGAAACTTAGGAACTCTGGTAACAGCACTGGATTTGGTTGAATCAAAGTCCATTTCTTCAATTTTGTCACACAGGATCTTCTAAAACAAAGCTTTTAGGACACAAGCTCTGATACCACTTGTGGAGTCCCAAACCTTGGATCTAGAACACTTAGCTTGTAAAAGAGTAGTTGCCTTGGTTGGTTCCAAAACAACAAAGAGAAACTTTGTATGAATACACACAAGTATGCGGAATCTACTTGAATGCACTTAGAAGATTAAAGTAAATAAGTAAACACATAATGTAACATCAATGCTTCAATATTATTAATCAATAATACGAGTACTCTTCCTAGTACTAGGGCTTACAACCTTGAAGCTTTGGTTAGAATGGCTAGGGTAAGGGAAATGCTAGTATGTGTAAGAGATATGATCTAACCTAGCTAGGATCTCCTTTTATACACCAAGAAGTCCTTTACAGAGATTACTATGCATTAAACGTATCATATCTTCTATAGGGATAGAAGATATGCTATTACAAAACGTACATGACATTCCATACATAGAACAGTACTAACTTTTACACTATTAGTACTAACTTCAACACTATCAGTACTAACTAGTTAATACTCTTATATTATCACTATCAGTACAAACTGCCAACACTAAGATTACTAATTGCATTTGTGAATTTCCTAACAAGATCCAAGTCAGTGATGGCTTGGGTCCCCAAAGGAAACTAATTTCCTTTCTTTAGTGTGAAGGGACATGACTGGGAATATGTCCTACCTTTCAGACTTTACACCTTTGGATGGAGGATATGTTTCTTTTATAGGTGGAAGGATTACTGCTACAGGTACAATCAAGACTGGCAATCTTGATTTTGAAGATGTGTATTATGTGAAGGAGCAAAAATATAATCTCTTTAGTGTGTCACAAATGTGTGACAAAAAGAACTTTGTGATTTTTACTGAAACTGATTGTCTTATACTAACCTCATACTTTAAGTTGCCTGATGACAATGAGGTGTTGCTTAATATTCCTAGGAAACGCAATCTATACAGTGTTGACATGAAAAACATAGTTCCTAATGAGAATTTTACTTGTTTGGTTGCAAAAGAATCATTGGATGAATCCATGTTATGGCATAGGAGACTTGGTCATATTAGCTTTAAAACCATTAATAAGATTGTTAAAGATGGTCTGGTAAGAGGATTGCCTCAAAAACGTTTTACAAATGACCAAACATGTGTGGCTTGCATTAAAGGTAAGCAACACAGAGCTTCTTGTAATTCCAAGACCCAAAACTCTATTTCTCAACCCTTATACATGCTTCATATGGACTTGTTTGGTCCTAAATCTGTGAGTACTATACAACATAAGAAATATTGTCTTGTTATTACTGATGATTATAGCAGGTTTTCATGGGTTTTCTTTCTAGGATCTAAGGATGAGACTTCCAGCATTCTTAAGACTTTCATTGCAGAAGTAGAAAACCTAGTTTATAAGAAGGTGAAGATCATCACGTCTGATAATGGGACAGAATTTAAAAATAGAGTTATGGATGACTTTTGCAGGGAAAAAGGTATTAAAAGAGAGTTTAGTGTGGCTAAAACTCCTCAGTAAAATGGGATTGTTGAGAAGAGAAATAGAACATTTATAGAAGCTGCTAGGCCCATGTTAGTTGATTCAAAGCTTCCCATGAATTTTTGGGCAGAAGCAGTTAATACTGCTTGTTATGTGCAAAACTAGGTTTCAGTGGTTCATTCTCAAAACAAGACACCTTATGAGTTGTTTAGAGGTAGATATCCTACCTTATAGTTCATGAGACCATTTTGATGTCATGTCACTATTCTCAATACGTTAGATTATTTGGGTAAATTTAATGGAAAATCTGATGAGGGTTTCTTTGTTGGGTACTCTATGGTTAGTAAAGCTTTTAGAGTATATAATCTGAGAACTAGAAAGGTAGAGGAAACCCTGCATGTAGAGTTTTTGGAGAATAAGGATAATGTTGTAGGAGAAGGTCCAAAGTGGTTGTTTGATCTTGATTCACTAACCCAATCTATGAACTATGTACCAGTGAATGCAGCTACATATGCTAATGATTTTGCAGGTTCAGAAGAGTATGTCGATACAGATGAACCAAGCATGGAGGAAGAATCAGATCATGATCACTCAGAACAAAGAGACTCATGAAAGAAATACAAATGGAGATGGTACTTCTACGCTAAAAGATAGTACTGCTGGGAAAAATGCTAATACTACTGAACCAACAATTAGTACTGCTCCACAGACTAATCTTTTTGATGAGTTTGAAGTTGATGTCAACAACATTCCTCTCACATATGATGTTCTCTCTAATCCCCAAACAACAATCCACAAGAATCATCCTCTTGGTAATATGATTGGAGATGTGCAGTCTGGTGTTAAAACCAGGAAACAAATTCAGAATGCAAATTAACATGGATTTATTAGTATGGTTTATGAAGAAAGAAATCATGAAGAAGCCAACATCTGTTTGTTTGGATGTTTCTTCTCACAGATTCAACCAAAAAATGTCCTCAAAGCTTTGGAGGAAGAAATTTGTGTGGAAGCAATGCAAGAAGAGCTCTTGTAGTTTAAGATTCAGAAGGTTTGGGTTCTTGTAGACTTGCCTAAGAGTGTGAGAGTGATTGGTACAAAGTGGGTGTTCAGAGTAAAGAGAGATGAAACAGGGATTGTGATTAGAAATTATGCATGGCTTGTAGCTCATGGTTATACACAAGAAGATGGAATTGACTATGAAGAAGTTTTTGCACTTGTATCTAGGATTGAGGCAATAAGGTTGTTCTTAGCCTATGCTTCATTCATGGGATTTATGGTATATCAGATGGATGTCAATAGTGCCTTTATATATGGTATAGTTGAAGAAGAGGTTTATGTTTCACAACCTCCAGGTTTTAATGATCCTGACCATCCAGACAAGGTGTACAAGGTGGTGAAAGCTCTTTATGGACTGCATCAAGCACCAAGAGCCTGGTATGAGACTTAAGCTACATATCTGTTGCAGAATAGATTTCATAGGGGCAAGATTGATCAGAATTTGTTCATCAAGAAGAAAAAAGGAGATATCTTGCTTGTACAGGTTTATGTGGGTGAAATTATGTTTGGTGCTACAAAGAAGGAGATGTGCATAGAATTTTAGAAGCTAATGCATGAAAAGTTCCAAATGAGTTCCATGGCAGAACTCACTTTCTTTTTGGGGAAACAAGTGAAGCGGAGACCAAATGGTATATTAATCAGTCAAGATAAATATGTGGCTGACATTCTGAGGAAATTTAAATTTACAGATGCCAGAGTAGCCAACACACCTTTTGATACTGAGAAACCTTTGGTTAAAGATGCTACTGGGGAAGATGTTAATGCAGACACCTACAGATCAATGATTGGGTCTCTGATGTACCTTACATCATAAAGACCAGATATTATGTGTGTTATGTGTGTCTGTGCAAGGTTTCAGGTTACACCCAAGGTCTCTCATCTTACAGCTTTGAAGAAGATCTTTAGGTACCTTAAAGGTCAACCTAAGCTAGGTCTATGGTATCCTAGAGAATCTTCTTTTGATCTAGTGGCATATTCGGACAGTGATTATGTTGGTGCCAGTTTAGATAGGAAATCAACAACAGGAGGTTGTCAATTCCTAGGGAGAAGATTGATATCCTGGAAATGTAAGAAACAGACTATAACGGCCACTTCTACAACTGAAGTTGAATATGTGGCTGCTGCTAGCTGTTGCAGTCAAGTGCTTTGGACTCAGAACCACCTACTTGACTACAGGTATAATTTTATAGGTACTATATTTTACATTGACAATAGCAGTACAATTTGTATCATTAAAAATCCAATTCATCATTCTAAAATAAAATATATAGAAATCAGACATCACTTTATAAGAGATTGTAATGAGAAAAAGTTAACACATGTTGTTAAGATTGATTCTGAAAACAACTATGATGATTGATTAACTAAAGCTTTTGATGTGGGGAGGTTTCAATACTTGGTAACAGGTATTGGGATGCTTAACCCTTAAATGTTTTGATTTCTTAGTGTTTTTGTAACTGAAAGGGATTTGTACTGCTAGTTGTGTCATTTATTACTGCTGAGTATAATTTATATTGCTAATGCAAATTATGTGTGTTGTATTTGTCTTGTTAGTCATACTTTTTACTGTCATAAAGGAAATGCTTTGCATTTTGTTTTCTTGGTTTTGGACAAACATTGGTAGATTGTGAAAATAATATAATTGGTGCAAACTTGGTGTCAGAAAAGCTTATGTGGTGGATTGCTTGCAGACATAATGGATTGATGATGGACAGAATTTGGGGATCCCTTGAAAAAGCCATACACCTAAGTTGGGAGGTTCTTTTAAATTTCTTTCTTGAAATCTAATTATGGTATATTCTTGAATATGAAATGATGTCATAGTTAGTCAGATTTGTACTGAACTAACTCACTCTCTACCATTTTATACTTCTATTATTATAATGTGTTCCTCCAAAGAGCTCTGGTAGAGAGAACAACGAGCAAAAGTGAATCTAACACTTATGTGTTAGAGACAACAACTGCTACGAGCTGGAAACCTTGTCAAGAATGCTCTTTGAATGAGTATATCTGATCACAGGCGGCATTTATGCTGAAATCATTGGTTCTCACACAACCAGAGGTCACATGAGACCGAAAATTTGATTAAGTGTCTTTCTCCACACTTAATCCCTTTAAAAATGTATGAGTAGTATGTTTTAAATTCTAATTGAGTTTATACTGCTAAGTAAAAATTTTGGAATTCGTTTGTACTGCCAGGAATATTTTGTACTGCTAGCACAAAATATTAGTACTGTCGGATAATCGTTGGTACTGTTTGGTGGTTAGTTAACTTTTAGCCGTTGGGTAAAATTGGTAGTTACCATTCTTATAGGGGTTTCTGAACTAAATAATTTTCACATTCATTATCTAGTTTAACCGCTTTCTTCTCTTTAAAGAAACTACTTTTTGAAGTCGGTCAAATCGAAACCCTAGTCTTAATCTATAAAAATCCAATTAGCTTCACCAAACATACCATCACATACTTTTGATTAAATCCCAATGTACTAATTTGTTTCTATCCAAAATTCTAATAGCAAATCTTGAGTTCATTGATAAACACAACATGGTAGCATTCTTAGAGAAAATAGAGGAAGGTTAAGGTCGAACCTTTCACTAGATAGTGGCCTTTCTAAACACAACCCATATAAGGTCTTCTTTAACCATAAGTCCTACTATCTATGTCTCTCACATTACACAGTTTTGGCAAACCACAATTGTCAAAACTAGTAACCATGGAGACAAAGCGGTCATTGCAATACTAGATGACACTCAAATTACTATTATTGAAGGTCTGTTAGAAGATATCTTCAACTAGCAGACTCTGAGGGTATTAGTGATATGGCCAATACTGACATTTGGCAAGGTCTTACCAGAATGGGTTATGATACATCTGATCTTATACTTACTTTTCAAAAAGGATGTTTCTCCCCTCAATGGAAGTTCTTCATTCATACTCTACTTTATTGTTTAAGTCCAAAGAAAACTTCATGGGAGCAATTCAGTAGCAATATTCTATTGCTCTCTTATGCTTATCTACAAACAGGGATTTCAATTTTTCCAAACTGATTTTTAAGAGTATGGTGAAGAATGTCAAAAGCAAAACTAAATTTCTCATGTATCAAAGATTTATCCAACTGATTTTGAATAAAAGACCTAATGAACTCAAAACTCATAAAAGAATCTAGCCAACACCTAGCCTTACTTCAAAACTTTTTTATTAATATGGCTATGGCTTCGAAATTGTTTAATAGGGTTGAAGTATCTTTTTTTAATGAAATGTTGGATCAATTTCGAGCTGCTCAGGGTGAAGGATCAGCTATCCCAGCTGAGTCCCAGGATAAACCCCCCATCGTTGTTCCATCCTCATCACATATACCATCAGTTTCACACACCTATATGAGGAAAAACAGATAGGCCACTGTGATATCTCAACCCAGTGTTCCTACTTAGACCCATGTAGCAGATGAGACTGCCTCAGGCAGAGTGGAAGAGGCTGGCACTAATGTCACAGACTTAGTAGCTGGACAGGACAGTGCCAGCATAATTAAGACCTCAACTATGCCAACACCTATAGGAGGAAAAACAGACAGTACATTGTGGTATCTCAGCCCAGTGTTCCTACTGCACCCATGTAGCATATGAGACTACCTCAGGTAGAATGGAAGAGGCTGGCACTACTGTCACAGGCTTAGTAGCTGGGCAAGACAATTTCAACATAATTAAGACCTCAACCATGGCAACATCTAATGTGCCAAGTCCTTCTGGGCTTGATACTGGTGATGGAATCCCAAGCCACATGGAAAATATGGGTGGTTCATTTGATATTCCTAATCCACCTAGGAATGAGATTAAGTATGTGCCTCATGATGCACCTCTCCCAAAAGGCCACACATCTGGAAATGCTGAAGGCAGTGTTAAACTTATGGAATTGATGGCTATTTGTACGGCATTGACAAACAAGGTTACTAATCTGGAGCAAGACCTCAAAGACACAAAGCAGCTTTATGCAAAGGTTTACAAAAAGTTGGTCTTGAAGGAGAAAAGGTTGCAGACAAAGGTCAAAACTCTTAAAGCAAAAAGGAAGGAAACTGAAGCTGACTCCTCAAGATCTAATGTATACTGATGATGATTTGGGTGACTCTCCCAAACAGGGGAGGAAAACTGATGTAGAAACTCAGGGGAGGAAATTGGTTTTTGATGATCATGTCTGGGTGGAGATTTTGAAGATTTAGGTGGTGGTGATGATCAACAACAAGAAATTGAGCCATTTAATCAAGATGCACCAACAGAAGTAGTTGATCTTGATGAAGACGTTGGAGATATTGCTACCAGTTCTCAAAAGCTAGCTGAAGGTACCGATGGTTTGGTAGAGCAAATTATTGATGTTTAAAGACAAATGGATGTAGCAGTACAATCAGTAGAAAAAAATACAAGCATCTCAGTTAGTACAATTGGTTTTGAAGAAGGGGTTATGACTATTTTTGAGCAACCACAAAAGAAGGTCAAGAAAAATGTTCTTACACAGATTGATTTTAATGCTGAGGTTTCCAAGAGAGTTCATGAAGAAGAGATTTCTAGGTTCATGGAAGAGCAGAGAGTTATCAAAGAAAGAGAAGCTAGTGATGAGCTTGCAGTTAAACGCTTGTATGATCTATAGCATCAAGAAATTCTTATTTTAGAACAAGAGCAGCTTTGAATGATTTGATTGACATAATCAGGAAGGGTCAAAGAGAGAAGAGATTTGCAAGAATTAAACCACCTATAAAGGCTCATATTATATACCATATGAAGGAGTATCTCAAGCATCAAGATAATTGGAAAGCAAGTCAGCTAAAGGGAAAGACAAATGTTGAGATTGAGAGACTGTACTAAAATGCATACAGAAAAGTACAGAGTTTTGTTCCAATGAGTGAGAAGGATAAATTTTCAGGAGCAAAAAGGGCTGCCTCAACCATAAAGCTTCCAAGAAACAAAAGCTAGATGAAGATGATACAAAGAGATTGGATCAGCTGGTTATTCAATAAGAAGTAGTTGATGTAGTTCCTTTTGCTGCCAAATTCCCTATCACTGATTGGCAGATTGTGTCAGATGGAAATAGAAATTACATTGAGCTGACAAGGTCTAACGCTTCAAAGGAAGATATCCAACTTTTGGTTTTATGCTGCACTTCATTGATAGAGAAGATCTGGAAACTTTATGGAAGTTAGTCAACTTTAGATGTGGTTCAACAAGGCCCACAGGTACTTTGAATTTTCTATGTGGCATGCCTTAAGATGTATGTTTGCGCATGATGCTATTGATCGTTGGTGGGAACACTACAAGCTTAAGAGCTGGAGATTATATCAGTATCATGGAGTTCATGTAGTGTAATTAAGTGAAAACTGGGTGTATATGTTAGTAGACATGAATTACCCACTTTCATCTATTGTGGCAACTCAGATGTTAGATTGCAAACTTACTACTTATGTTAAAAAGGGTACTCCTATGGCTTACAAGCTTCTGAAGAAGATATAGGAGATTGCTCAGAAGAAGTAGTGTGTTTGGAAGAATCCCCCCAATATCAAAGAGTTTAATTCATGAAAATTATTGATTTGAAGTGGAATCATAAGTTTAGGGGAAGATTGTTGGGAATTAAACGAATCAGTACTAACTTACTTAGTACCGCCAAGCTTACAGACAAGGACTGCTGAAGATAACACTAGCAATACTAACTGACTTAGTACTGCTAGTACATATAGTTTGTATTGCTTATAGTATGTGTACGCATTTTATATTTATAGAATAGATATTGTGTATATCTTATACGAATAGTTTGATAGTTATCTTGTACAGGACTCCTTGTGCTATAAAAGAAGGTCCTAGGTTAGATGTTCAATACGTATCTTTTGTTAAGCTTCAAGGTTGTAAACCCTAGTGAAGTTGAGATCACTCATACTATAATCAATAATATTGGAGCTTTTGGTTATATAATTGTTCACAACATTGTTTACTGTTTCATTCATTCTAATCTTCTAAAGTATCAAGTAGTAGATTCCGCATACTATTTGGTATACACTCAAAGTATCTACAACACAAGTCTTAAGTGTTTCTATCCTCACAGAACCCTTTGATTTCTTCTGACTATTCTTTCTGAAAGTAGGCATCTCAATATTCTTCCAAGCATCATGATTCCTCAAAATTTTCCAACAATCCTCCAATGTAAAATCGTGACCGTAAATCACACGGTATTCTCTAAGAGCTTTTTCTTTATCGTCTGCATCACTCCCACCACTGCCATGATTAGCATTGATATTATCCATAATACTACAAAAATTCCCAACCCTACAACGAATCCTATTCTTCCATTTGGTCGTGATCGAGTCATACGTACTTTGTGAACCAGTTTCCTTTTCAAAGTACTTTATCACCTCCTCCAAAAACCTATTCCTGTTGATAGCGTTTCCTCTCTCAGAATTTTCCGACACATAAACCCAAGCTCCACAAAGCGCGATCTCTTCCGCCTTTGTCCATAGTTCTTTCTTTTTGGTTGGTTCGGCCTTTTTGCTTTTGTCTTTCGCCTTTGTAGCACGTCTCGAAGGCTTCTTGGGTTTCATGGGTGACGTCTCTTCGACATCTTCATCGTCTTCAACAGGCATGGAACCGTGGTACGAACCGTGACCCGAACCTTGCCCCATCGAAGCATCTTGACTCGGATAGTTTTGAGTCGAGTATTATTGAGTCGGATATTCTGCCATATAATCCACCAAATTCATATCAAGATTAGCACTACGAATCTAGGAATAATCTTGATACGGTTGGGAAGACTGCGAGAAACCATGTTAGAATAATACGATGACCCACTTGGTTCTTGGTGATAGTCCATATTAGGACGTTGCGGTGGGACAAATGGACGATTAAGGTGAAATGGGTTTTGATTTTGATTAAGGTACTCGTGTTAGAAATTCAAAAGTGGGAGCACGAAATCGAAACCCCGATTTTGTGGTGGTGTTATGCCGGTTAATTCGAAATTTGAATCCGGCGAGAAATTCAAATTCGGTGCATTTTTGGATAGTTGATCGTCGGTTTTTTGATGTGGGAGTATTTTTTTGACATGCTGAATATGGATGATAAGTTGTTAGAATTGTGTTTAAAATTGTGTGTTTAGAAGTGTGTTTAAGTTAATATTTATAAGATAGTAAAGTGGTAAAGATTTTTTTTTTTTTTTTTAATATGAAACGGTAAGGTTTTTTTGGATTTTAGTGTTTGTGCATAATCGGTCAAAAACTCGACCCGTATTTTCAAAACTTGACCGACAACCGATATTCTTAATTTCTTCACATTGGGTTAGACCGACTTTAATATCGTCGACCTATGTACTTGACCAATAAATTGTGATTAGCCTAATATGTTGCACAATATGGAGTAATCGATTTTTATTTTTTTTACTAGGGTGCATTTTTTAACTTTCACTTGCATGAAATAAACATGAAATGTACCATTTTGTTATAAATAAGAATTTTCTAGTATTTATAAATTTATACTCACTTTTAAGAGACTCTCCAAAAATGTGTAACACAAACAATTTTGAATTTTCATAAAATGTGGGCTTAACTTGATAAAACTAAATTAGCAATCTTCACCCATTTGGTTCGCTGTAATCTGATGTAATAATAATTTGATTATATTACGTAGGCTGTTTGGTTTGCAATATAATTGTAATTCAGTTAATGCAATTACATCAAGTGAGATAATTTAAATTACATGACAAGTTAAATGTTAACTTCTAAATTACGTTGTAATTCAGTTTTTATAATTTAAAGCATCAATTTTATAAATTAGTGTTTATTATTATTATTATTATTATTATTATTATTATTATTATTATTATTATTATTATTATAAACAACACTTTTATTAAAAAATCATAGGATTTACAAGAAATTAGTGGGAAGCCGATAAACAAGCTGGGCCCCCACACCTCTAGCAATAGCAAAACCAATCCTATTAAAAATATGAACCGCGGCACGCGCTCCAATGTCTTGAGTCATAGAGAATCGGCGAATGCGCTTTAGTAAGGTTACTGCATCCTTCTCAAGTTCACCAAAGGAAGAAAAAGAAATGGGGAGAAACCCATATCCAATATCCGCACATTTAGCATCATACTTGGCACGTTTACGTTGCGCAGCATCAATGATCGCACGCCCTGGCACAAAATCAGTCATCCCAGATTGTGCCAAGGGCGACGATCCCGTAAGATCAACACAAACATCACGCCCACTATCCCAAGAGTAGAGTAATATATCAGCCGGACGTAAGGATCTGTCCCTATCTCCATAAAGCCCAATATCCACCTCCTTACGAGCTGAAATCCCTGACCGAGAGCATATATCAACAAGAACATCGCGCACAAGGTTATGCCGATGTTTAACGCCAACAATACCCGCACACGAAACAGCGTGATCCCCAAAAATATCTCCAGAAAATACCTTAGAACAGGCTGAACACGGCATCTGAACAGTGAAAAGAGGAATGCCGAATCGATAACATAGCACACAACGATAAGCCCTAGCACTCATAGTTTGTCCCAGTCCAGATATCGGAGCCACCCTAAGCCAATCCGAAGTATGATCCTCTTTTAGTGAACTCCATAACGCCATCTGTCGGGGAGAAAGATGGAATGTAGATTTAACAGTTTGGGTAACCCGATCGAAATATATATCTGCCAATTTCTTAATAAGTTTGGGGGCAGCGACCTCGCTAGGGTTACTTAAAAGGTCAATATCCATATTCGCATTAAAAGTACATAGAGCATCATCAAAAGAATGACCAGTAGTCAATATCCATATTCGCATTATTATTATTATTATTATTATTATTATTATTATTATTATTATTATTATTATTATTATTATTATTATTATTATTATTATTATTGAAACAGAATAAATTTAAATAAAGTTGGATGGGAGTCTAAACACAAGCTATGCTCCCACTCCTTTCTAAATACAAAAGATAACTTTATGAAAGATAAAAACATCAGTCTTAGCATTATTTGAGTGACTAATGGCAATAGACTTAATACGTGAAAGTGTGTCCAAAGCCTCCGTATCGAATTCCCCGAGTGTAGAAAAAGCAAATTGTATGAACTTGTATCCGTTGTCCTCATATTTGGACGCATACTTCCTCTTTTTCTTCTCCATGGTACCCTAGGAGCCCATGAAAACGCCCCAGTACCACCAAATGGAGAGATTCCGGTCACATCCAAACATGTATCTTTACCTTGGAGCCAATTAAATAATAACAAGTTTTCAGGTCGTAGCTCCTTCCCATCCTCCAAAAAGAACCCCATAAGAGCCTCCTTACGCACCATGATCCCAACCTTATAACATATATCAACAAGAATGCCACAATCTTATTACTATTATTATTTTTATTTATTTATTTATTTTATTATTATTATATTATTATAAAATCATATGATTTACAATAAATTAGTGGGGAGCCGAGAAACTAATTGGACCCCCACTCCTTTAGCTATAGCAAAACTAATCCTACAAAAAATATGCTCAGCAGCACGTGCGCCAATCTCCTGAGTCAACGAGAAACTACGGATGCGCTTTAGTAGGGTTACCACATCCTTCTCAAGCTCTTCAAAAGAAGAGAATGAGAATGGGAGAAACCTATATCCAATGTCCGCACATTTAGCCTCGTACTTGACACGCTTGCGTTGCGCAGCTTCGATCACCGCACGACCCGGTGCGAAGTCAACCATATTAGTTTGTGTCAAGGGAGACGACCTTGTCAAATCGACACATACATCCTGCCCACCGTCCCAAGAATAGAGCAATATATCAGCCGAACGTAAGGATTTGTTCCTACCAACGCAAAGCCCAATATCAACCTATTTACGAGAGCATATTATTATTATTCCAAAAGTGGCTATATACGTATTATTTTTTCATTTACATTATCTTAAATCTAAATATAGAATATTTCTCTATTCTCCGTGAGCCAACATAGTCCTCGTAATTTTCAACAGCCATTTCCTAACCTGTCAGCAACATACACACTGAATAATTGATCATAGGCTTAAACACTACCAACTTGGTACAATAATTGGTACATGTACCAATAATTAGCAACAAAAAACCAAATTTATGTGACTTTTTATATATTTTATTGATTAATATAGAAAAGAATGTCGTGTGTCAGCAGTTGCGATACATAACTTTAATCGAGTTGTCTAACAAATAAGAGAAAACTAACTCGCTCTAATGGTGATTGTTGGTGTGTATCTCCCAAAACAGGGTTAAGACAATCAATGACAGTAGCAATACCGTTAGGTGGTTACCGGATATCACTTGGAATCGTGTGATCATTTTCCAAAGTAAACTATTCGACCCTAATGCCTGGGTATCAAGAATATCTACTTGGGATAAGACCAAATGCAGTTAGAGAATTATGCACAATTCTATAACCCTTTCGCTAATAAGTGTTTACGTTTTCTGTGTGTGTTTCATGCATAATCAGATCTCCTATTTATAGGAGGTTACTCTTTGCTAGTCAAATGGAATTATGAGTATTAATCGCCCATTAATAGCCTCATAATTATCCCCATTATAGCCGTTAGTGGTTACATGACCAATTAAACGTGGTCATTAAGCGCTTGTAACGCCATTTAACAAGATACTTTAACACTAGCGTACTTTCATACCATTAGCAAGTACTTTCACACTAGCAGACTTTCATACTAGCAAGACTTTCATAGTGCTATCATGGAAATATCTGCTATCGCTGGAAACATCGCTATCAATGGAAACCACAAGCAAGCACTTTCCACAAGCAGTACTTTCTACTAGCACTACCAATACAAACCACTACAAGAGTCGGGGTGTTCATGGACCTTATGGGTGTACACTCCGCACCTCCTAACCCATTACAAGGTGTGAACTAATCCCACAAGTGCACTAAATTTTCCAACAATCCTCCCCAAATTTAGTTCACTTCCTTTGCATGAAAATAAACATCAAACAAAACATGTGCATAAATGAAAATGTCCTGAGGATTGAATTTTCATCTTAGTAAATTACACTTTTCAAATATTCGAGAATCAGGGTGTTCTAAGAATTGAACCCTTCAACCCATTTGAATACCTAAAGATAAAATACACACAAATTTTCAAACACTTATCAGCTCCTGACACTATACAAGCCATGTGTCCATATCCAAATTCATAAATGTTGTAAAAGCTAAAGTCCAAAGCTTCCCTAACGGCAAAACTTCAACATTTACATAGGTGGTTCCTCTTTAGTCATGCTCCCCAAGCACGTTTTCAAATAAAATTAACCATTAAGAAGTAAAGACTTCATCCTCCTTTCAGAAGGTTCCGAGCACAACCTTGGGATGTAAATAAAACATGTGCTCCAGTCCAATGAATGTTCAGCTTTCCACATTGAACTTAGCTCCTAAGTTTCCTTAGGAGGGAGTTGGGTGTCCTAGCATTCAAAGGACTAAGTTGGACTTAAACCCATCCCTTTAGCAGACTTTATAACCAAGTCTCTAGCCGGACCCTTCGTCAAGTGATCACTAAGTTCGTTGAGATCTCACAAAATCTATAGATACCACCCCATTCATGATAAGCTCACGAATCATGCTATGTCCGACACCTAAGTGTCTAGACTTACCATTGTACATCTCGCTATAAGCCTTAGCCAATGTAGCTGCACTATCACACCGGATAGAAATAGGTGCTATAGGTTTAGGCCACAATGGAATCTCAAGGAGCAAGTTTTTCAACCATTCAAGCTTCTTTACCAAAATGCTAAAGCCACAAATACAGATTCCATTGTTGAACTGGTGATGCAAGTTTGTTTCTTGGATGCCCAAGAAATTGCACCTCCACCAAGTAGGAATACCCACCACCGGTAGACTAATTGTCTTCGTGTTACTGATCCAACTTGCATCGCTGTAACCTTCCAACACTAATGAGTAACCAAGATATGAGAGACTATAATCCATAGTTCTCTTCAAATACTTCAAGCCCTTTGAACTGCTTGCCAATGATGAGCACTAGGATTACTAGTATATCTGCTCAATTTTCCCACTGCAAAACCAATATCAGGTCTTGTACAAGTCATGGCATACATCAGCACCAATTACCCTAGAATACTCAAGTTGAGATACCCTTGCCATGATTAGGCATCGCTTCTCACAAGTATCCATAGGTGTACTCAACGGAGTACAATCAAAGTAATTGAATTTCCTCAGTACCTTCTCAATATAATGAGACCGAGAGATAGAAATTCTTTTACTTTCATGTTTAATCCTTATACCAAGGATAACATCAGCCTCCCCATGTCCTTCATGGAGAACCTTGATGACAAAAATTCCTTTGTCAAGTCAACCTGATTTTGGTCAGTGCCAAAGATCAACATGTCATCAACATATAGACAAATGATGAATCCTTTACTAGATTCATCAAATTTGCTATACACACATTTGTCAGCTTGGTTAAGAACATAACCACTAGACAAAACCACTTCATCAAATTTTTGATGCCATTGTTAGGTGCCGCTTAAGTCAATAAAGAGACTTAATCAGCTTTACACACCTTGTTTTCATTGCCATGCATGATGAAGCCCTGAGGTTGGTTCATATAAACCTCCTCATCCAATTCACCATTCAAGAAAGTTGTCTTCACATCCATCTATGAATAATCGATTGTGAATAGATGCCATAGCAATCATCAGCCTTATGGTATCGATACGAGCCACAGGGGCATAAGTATCAAAATAGTCTATCCCCGACTTTTGTTTAAAGCCCTGAATAACTAATCTAGCCTTGAACTTTTCAATAGTTCCATCTACCTTCATTTTCTTTTTGAAAATCCATTTGCAACCTAGAGGTTTGCAACCGGGAGGTAGATCAACCAACACCCAAGTGTTGTTCCCCATGATGGAATCCATCTCATCATTGATTGCTTCTTTCCGTAAAGCAATATCCGGGGACTTCATTGCTTCTTCAAATGTCTTGGGATCATCCTCAACAATGAAGCAATAGGAGTATTGGTCCGAGACCTCATCCCTTGTTCCTTCAACTAAGTATAGTTGAAACTCAGGTCCAAATGACTTTGGATTCCCGACCCTTTTGCTCTTCCCGAGCACAGGTTCAGTTGTTGAACCACAACCTCAACAGGGACCACCGATGGTTCATCATTGGGACCTCTCGATACACCGTGTCATGAGTTCCATAAGGAATCCTCTGACTTGGTCTAGGGACTGATGAGAATCTATTCTCATCAAAAGTTGCATCCCTTGATTCAATTATAGAGTTAATTGAAACATATTCATTAGGTTCAATAACATAGAACCTATAAGCCTTGGAATGCTCAAAGATATCCAACAAAGATGCACAATGACTCTTTCACCCAAAGTCTTTTGCTTTGGATCGTGGAGTCTTACAACACCCTACAACCCCGAGCCTAAGATAATTCAGGTTGGGTTTCCTTTTAGTCCAGAGTTCATAAGGGGTAACCTTGTTCCTTTTGTTGGGAACCCTATTTAATAAATAGCAAGTTGTTAACATAGCTTCACCACGTAACCCTTGACTCAATCCTAATAGGACAACATGGAATTAACCATCTCCTTCAAAGACCTTGTTTTTCCTTTCGAAATACCATTTTGTCCGAGGAGTATAAGGGGCAGTCGTTTCATGGATTATACCAACAGACTGAAAATACTGAGTATCCATGTACTCACCTCCCCTATCAGCCCTTAATCTTTTGATCAAAGACCCAAGTTGTAATTCAACTTCAGCTTTAAACACTTTGAATTTATCTAATGCTTCATCTTTGGTATGTAACAAATAGACATAACAAAATCTAGAAGCATCATCAATAAACGTCACAAAGTACTTCTTATTCCCCAAAGAAGGAGTGGCATGCAAATCACACAGGTCACTGTGAATTAGCTCCAAGAACTTAGTCTCACGACTAACACCCTGAAAGGGTTTCTTGGTAATCTTAGTCAACATGCAAGTTTTACACTTTTCAGTGTCCATGTCAAAAGCTGGGATCAGCCCATCCTTAGACATATCTTGCATTCTTTTATAATGAACATGGACAAGTCTAGCATGCCACAGGGTAGAGACAGTCTGGTCAGTGGTGATCACAAAAGCTGAAATAACACTATCAGTGATAATATTAAGCCTGAAAATTTGATTACATAAATAACCAAAACCAATAAAAACACCATTCTTAGAAAGAACAAATTTATCAGATTCAATAACTTGTTTATATCCATGATTATTCAATACACTACTTGAAACCAAGTTCTTCCTTATATCAGGAACATGAATAACAATAAACAAAGTTACAATCTTTCCAGAACTAAAATTAAGATCTACACAACCACGACCATGCACCAAGGTCGTTGACTCATTTCCCATGTGAAGAATAGAACCATCATTCAGTGACTCATAAGTCTTGAACCAGCTTCTATCTTTGCACACATGAACTCTTGCACCAGAGTCAACCCACCACGCAACATCATCATCCTACACATAATGAGATTCAGATACATATGTAACATAATAAATCTGAAAAGACTTATTAACCATATTCGAACCTTTCAGTGAGTTGGAAGAACCACCACCCCGAACCATTAGTGCTTGATCCATTGGCTTTACCACCAACCTTAACACCCTTGCAGTCCCTTTTGATGTGACCAGTTTTGCCACATTTCCAACAAGTAGGTGTTGCCTTCTTGTTAGGATCCGCCCTTGTGTTGTCATGATATTTGCGTTTGCCTTTGTTGTCATTGTACCGGTGGAGTTATTATGCTCCACCATATTGACAATGATGCACCAAGTAGCATTGCTACTATTTGGCTTGTCATTATCCTGCATCTTGAGAGATTCCTCAATGCGCAGATGACTGCCCAACTCAACCGGAGTTAACTCCTCTTTCTTATGTTTCAAGGTATGCTTGAAATCTTTCCAAGAAGGAGGAAGTTTATCAATGACACAAGAGACTTTAATAGCCTCATCCATGTTCATATTGTGTTGTGTAAACCTTTCAAGTATTCCAAGAAGTTCATTGTATTGTTCCATGACCGGTCTTGAATCAGTCATTTTGTAATTTGTGAAATTACTAACAAGAAACTTCTTACTTGATGCATCCTCACACATATATTTGGCATCCAAGGAATCCCACGCTTCTTTAGAAGATTCAAAGTTCTGATAAATGTCAAATAGAGAATCAGACATACCATTGAGAATAAGACCTCTGCATATGTAGTCATCATTCTCCCATTTGCTCCTCCTCCGATCCGCTCCACAGTAGCATCATCACCATCATCTGGAATAGGAGTGGTTAGCACATACACCACACTCACGCTTGACAGCAAGAAGTGCATCTTCTTCTGCCACCTCCTAAAGTCCACCCCTTCAAACTTATCAAGCTTGGCAAAGTTTGAAGCCATGTGTTTCATTGCAGCAGCCATTGATTATCACAAATAGTTTACTTTGATTGTTGGTGTGTATCTCCCAGAGCAGGGTTAAGACAATCAATGACAGTAGCAATACCACTAGGTGGTTACCGGATATCACTTGGAATCGTGTGATCACTTTCCAAAGTAAACTATTCGACCCTAGTGCCTGGGTATCACGAATATCTACTTGGGATAAGACCAAATGCGCTTATAGAATTAGGCACAATTCTATAACCCTTTCGCTAATAAGTGTTTACGCTTTTCGTGTGTTTCATGCATAATCATATCTCCTATTTATAGGAGGTTACTCTTAGCTAGTCAAATGGAATTATGATTATTAATCGGCCCATTAATAGCCTCATAATTATCCCCATTATAGCCGTTAGTGGTTACATGACCAATTAAACGTGGTCATTAAGCAGCTTGTAACGCCATTTAACAGATTACTTTAACACTAGCAGTACTTTAACACTAGCAATACTTTCATACCATTAGCAGTACTTTCACACTAGCAGTACTTTCATACTAACAAGATTTCATAGTGATATCGTGGAAATATCGCTATCGCTGGAAACACCGCTTATCGTGGAAACCACAAGCAATACTTTCCACAAGCAGTACTTTCCACAAGCAGTACTTTCTACTAGCACTACCAATACAAACCACTACAAGAGTCAGGGTGTTCATGGACCTTATGGGTGTACACTCCGTACCTCCTAACCCATTACAAGGTGTGAACTAATCCCACAAGTGCACTAAATTTTCCAACAGTGATGAACCAGATTTTAGCGGATTAGGCTAGTTAACTTAAATTGATGAGGGTTTGTCTTCAAATTTTGATTGGGTGAAGCTTCAGTGAGTTGAATCTGTTAAGAAAATGTATCGTTAGTTTCACTGTAAGCGAGGTGTTAAGTTAATTCATTGCTCAATGGTCTCTAATTAGGATTTAAATAGAAGTTTGACTAAGTAAAAATGACTATATGAAAATGAAATTAGAAAGCAACTCAAAAGGACTCGCTGCTAGAAGAAGGCAACGAGCAACCTTATCCGAGTTCAAATCGTAGACATTGTCAAATTTACTTGAAGACATACTCACTAGCTGATGTGGGTCAGCTATGATGTAGATGAAACTCTAGCTGAAGTGTAAAGGTTCATTCGGGGTGAGAATACCCTGATTAACCTCTTAGCTCTCTGACTGACCAACAAAGCCTAGCTCTTATTCCTCTAAAGTTTAGGCGAAACTTTCACTAATATATTTGAGTGGGATAAAGTGTATTTTAGTGAAAAGTCAAACATGTACGAGTTGGTGATAAACAATGAACAATTGGCAGAACAGTTCACAAAAACAAGGAATGAATGTTTCTCAATATAAATGCATTAAATAGAAGATGTACTTATTGTACCTCTTCCATTAGATTCTTGACACGTACATACCTAACCCCACTAGCAACAACCCGTCGCATCACATTCTAATTGTTGACATATTTGAAGTGCTTTTACTCCCTGATTGAACTTACAGAAATCACTTAGAGATTATAATTTCACTTGCAAACTTAGTAATCTAAGTTTGCATGCTTAAAGAGCTGGTTATACACGATAATGTAATTAAGTGTTCTTCCACACAACTCCTTATAATTCTTTTGATTTATATCAATAAAGAGTTATAGGTTTAAAAGTTATATTGTGTTGTTATTTAAACTGTTTTAACTTGTGGTTTATTAAATTTGACATTATTTGGGACAAGCAGGGGGCTCCCATGATCAACCTCGGGCGTCATAGA
This sequence comes from Chrysanthemum makinoi, assembly GCA_910596185.1. Lineage (NCBI taxonomy): Eukaryota > Viridiplantae > Streptophyta > Magnoliopsida > Asterales > Asteraceae > Chrysanthemum > Chrysanthemum makinoi. Next base: position 244,165,219 of record OU343222.1, on the reverse strand, counting down.
GATAACCATCCACACATCGGTTGACACATAAGGAAGATGCTAGGGACATAAATAATATCTTGTCCTTACTAGACGCAATGCGTTTGTGGGTCTACTGCGGGTGGAGTTCTTAGGAGCTACCAGTTAAGCGTGCTCATGTGAAAGTAGTACTGATTTGGGTGACCTGCCGAAAAGCTTTCGCATGAGGGCCACAAAGCAAATTCGTGAGCCTCAAGGGAAAAGCGGACAATATTGTGGCCTGAGTAGGCGGGATGTTACAGTGTCGTATACCAATTGACGAATTTCAAAGGTACACTTCATCAATGGGGAAATGCTAACTCTTCCAGTATAATCACCACTATGTTGAAAATACAAAGAATTATAAGTTATTTCCCGAACAACGCGTATGAATAGTGATCGGTTCATTCGAAACCGCTTACGGAATAATTTATTGTCATACATTGAGTTTTCGGAGAAATAAACGTCCGCTAGACGATCACGAGCACCGTAACAATATCTAGCTATCATGTCCCGTGAGATTTTTGGGATGTTAAAGGTGAAAGCTTGATAATTCATATATGGGTGACCGTAATAAGGCACGACGCATCTTGGATCACCAAGACTCGGTCGTTAGACCCTTATTACGACCGGTCTAACATGGTGTACAAGTTACTTTTTTTTTCTTGTAATACTTTAAATGCTTAATTCGTTTAGTGATGTTATGCATTTTTACAATATCTTTTTAATTATCCTACTCCTCTACCTAAGCTATAACATGTGTAATTCATTATTTATTTTTATTAATCTTTTTTATCGATTGTTACACTTGTCAGAGTATGTAGAAACATTTATTGTGAAGATTTAACATTTTCCTAATTCTTTATGAGTTTTGCTAAACAATGTCCAGGTAATGTTTAAATCAATAGTTAATATGAATATAAAAGGAAATTTGAACTTTGTTACATCAAAAATGGCATATTTAAGTTGATATTTTTGTCCATTTATTGTGCATTAAATATATAATTAATTTAAATATAGAAAAAACAAGTTATTTAATATCTCTTAAACATTGCTCAGTGGGCAAGGTTTAACAAAACCCATTCTTTACTTCTTAGTTTAAAGGAATGTGCAATCACCCATCCCAATTGCATTTATTTCGAAAAATGAATGAAAATCCATCTATAGAAGATTTTCACTTCAATTATTAGTCCTAAATTGAGATTAACCTTTCCAACAGATTTGATGTCACCTCTGCATATCTGTTATGATTTTTAAATGATTATAAAATGGGCAGGTAGGATTAGTTGATTAAAAGTTTGTTGGTAAAGTAATTTTTGACGAAAACAAGAGCAATTTCAAGATCTTAAACAACAAACATGCGAAGTCAATAAAGGTTATTAGGAAGAGAATTAGTCAAAAAGGAGACGATTACTTAATTGTTAATATGACTATAAGAGATTAAACCTACAGATTTAGTCAACAAATGAATCAAAAGTCAAAACAATGTTTTTTAGACATTATATTGCTCGTTGTCCTTTGACCACAAAGTCTGCCATCTTATTCGCCCTCGTCCCGCCAAGTATTATTTAAGGCAAATTGCATAAGAAAGTACTTTATTTAGGTTAATTTAGGTATTTAAATTTCTTTTTCCTTAATTTAAGGTAAAACAATTATTTTTGTGTGTAATGTAAGGTTTTTTAAGTTTTTTTCTATTGTTCGAAAGATGTTTCCCGTCATTGCTTTCACTTAAATGATTAATTAATGTGATGTATCATTGTTATTTAACATTTAAAAGTCATTTAGGCTATAATTATTACCGATAACTTATTTCAAAAAGTAAAAAATCTAACATTTACACGTAAAATTAAGTTTGATACCTTAAATTAAGAAAAAAACAGTTGAGTACCATAAATTTAAATCGACCTAAAGTAAAGTACTTTTTTATGCAATTTTCCCTATTATTTATCAAAGGAAATTACATATGATGATAAATCCTTTGTATATATATTGATAAATGTTTTTGAGTTTTAATGCATATAATTTGTAATTTTATTTGTTTTTGAAATTTATGTAATTCATCAAAAAAAGAGGGATTATTGGTGCAACATTGATTAAGTTTTATTTATGTTTTAACTATGACAAATAAACGTTTTCAACACATAAAATCGCAAACGTTAGCCAAAAACGAGCCGGACCATAATTGGTCTTGCCGCGCCAGCATGACAGCAGCGCGCCATGCTTCTGTTTGGTTCGGGTCCGTTTTTTAAAGTCAACTTTCTTCTTACCCGAAAAATCTGGTTCTTTCATTTCGGGTATGTATATGATAATTGAGTAATTAGGTGATGCGCATATAACGCGTTCGGGGTCAAAAGAACTTCCTTTTCGTCGAGCAAGTTTTTCAACACCCTAGGCAGTGAACCTAATCGTTGTAGTGTAGTATTGGGTAAGCCTTAGGTATTGATATCATTCTCTAGGGGAATAGGAATGCTAGTAAGAGATGTACTACGCTAACGTTTGAGGTTGAGGAAGATTATTTTTTATCTTTTTTTATATTTTTATAAAGCTATGGGAAAAATCTGAGAATTTGGATTTGGGGGTTTGGTACTTTTACCGATTACTCTAATTATCTAATTATCAAAACTAAGGGGTAGTCTATGTCTATTGATGTGTGTTCGTATGATGATTAAAAATGTGTCCACCTAGATACTATTACTCCCTAGTTATCTTATATTGGTGGTTGAATTGTCACGTCCTTATTCTTAACACGTTGTGTCTTCTAAGGTCGTAGGGTATGCTTTTATCCCTAACTCTTTGAGAATACCTAAAGGTTATTACCTACGAGATCTCTAGGATTCATAAACTAACACTAAGGTTATCTTTGGATATTTAGCCTACAATTACGCTAGGTGGTTATAAACTAAGGATCACAAAGATTACTCAAGCATTAAAAATACAACGATGACCTAGTGCAATCCTAAGCCAATTACAATTAAGATAAGAGACAACCAATCAATAATTAATGACTAGGTTTCATATATCTAATCAAACACACAAGAAATTTAGCCGGACATGTTAAACATGCAAGCATACACACATACACTCGAAGACATAATTAAATCAATGAAGTAAATTACTTATCTTGATGTAAAATTGGATATGAGAACCCTAAAATACTGTCCAAACCGGACCAAAATCGTTTTAGGTTTTTACTCCACGAGTCTACCTCCTTAAAAGTCTGAAAATTCGATTTCTATATATAATTTTACATATGCGACAGCGTCACCTTATAGTTTGGACGCCGTCAGATCGCCGCCATTAGGGTTTCGTCTTGGCCAAGTCATCATTGGGACGGCGTCACGTTGTGGTTGTGACCCCATCAGTCTTCAACGGTGACGTCGTCTGAATCTGTATCTAGGCCGTCTGAGAAGAAAAGTCTTCGTGACGCCCTAACTCTTTAAAGCCTGACGTCGTCAAGTGTAAAATAGCAAATTCGCTCCCGAGTCGTAACAAAATAGGGATGGCGTCGCCCTCTGTTTGGGACGCCGTCAGGTTTTATTCCAGCAGTTTGAGTGTCTTGATCTTGACTTAGTCATTTTCTTCATATATTCACTCATTTTCGTCCAAAAATGCATCATTCCAGCATTTTGCTTCCATGAGACCTAAAAAGTGAAAATAAATGAAATTAAGCAGTAACGGATATAAAAGTGGGCGATTAAGGGCTTAAATGACCCCTTAAAAGTGTACGTTTTAAATCCTTATCATTAGGTAAACTCGCTACAAGCTTTAGACTTAGAGAGATGCCAAAACAAGACCTCCCATTTAACAAAACTCCAACTCAAAACGATTTTACAAAATGCCTCTAGCCAAGCCCAAAACTCTTTTTCTAAACCTAGGACATTCATACTTACATTATAACATCAAACCTAAGTATTCATACGACCATAATATGTGTGTATGTCTTCTCTAATCACGTAACGGGTTTACTCCCCTATTGGTCAAATTAAGTCAAGGTCTTTTTACATAAATGCATCTTTTCCCTATTGACTTACTTGTGGTGTAAAGCACTTAACTTGTTTGCATCAAGGTGATTAGTAATTATGATTATTGTTGGTTAATCATGGCTTAAGTCAAATTGATTATTTGAGTTTAGATTATTTGAAAGTGTGACATTCCTTTGTATCTTCTATTTCCCAACAAACAAAATTACTACACACTTTCACATTGAATATTCTTGCTCCCCACATTCTCTACACAATATCATTTATTTTCTACATTCAATCACACATTCCCTAATCATTTGTTTGTCCCTAACATTCCAAACAAATGATTTTTCCACACTTCTATACAATCTCATTTAATTCTTTCACACTCCCCATAAATATTCCCAATCATTATATTGTCTCATTATTTCTGGACAATATATGACTTACCATAAGAGGTGGCAAAAAACTCCGATCCCCACAAAGAATCTGATATCCGAGAACATCCCTACACTTTTTTTTTGAACTTACATTTTTACTCTACCATCCTCTTCAATAACATCAAAATATAAGGGATTTATAGGCACATCCCTACACTTGAGTTTTTATTACTCTAACACTAATTTAACCTGAATTGAAAAGATCAAAACACTTGGAGTACATTATTACGTAAATAAAATTTAACTTTACCCATGAGTCCCAATCGTCCCAAAAATGTGTACAAAAGATATGACTCGACTTAGCAACCATGCAAGTAACTAGATAATTGAACTAAGGGTTAAGTATGATAACAATAATGCACTAAAAGTGAGTACATACACGGTAGGCTAAGGCAATTGGGGTGTACATTTGGGGGTGGATTGTAAACAATGCTCTTCATTGATATTCCGGAAAACCGAAACATCACGAGAGGATAGGCTCTGAGGGGTTAACTAGGGGTATCGTGTACTAAAGAAGAGTACATCGCAAGGGTGTAGAAGAAGTAATTATAATACAGGTACCCAACAAGGGTTATCCTAATGCCTCTTATCATTTAGTTATTCCTAACTACACAAGTGTAGTCTCACTAGCGATCTCGGAATGCATCACAAAACAAGTTTTAGAATCTATTATAGTACCGGTATACTCTCGAAGAATTAAAGGTGAATGCTTTAATTCCTATAGATCTAAGGGCGAACCTCACATTTTTGGGTGGAATTTGAGAGGTAAAGGGTTTTTTTTGTGCTAGTCATATAACTCCTATCCATGAGACGCTTTATTAAGACTAAAGACCCACCCGTACAAGTCATGAAAAATTTTAAATTTGGCGCTAAAATGCCCTAACAAATATCTCTCATGGTTTATTACACAAATGAAATAAGACAAGACAAATGATCAAGGATAAGCATAGTTTCAAAGTTCCCGTTTTATTCTCCCTCCCTACACTTAAACTGAAAATTATCCCCAATATTCCCCGAAAGTATCAAAGTTATGATAACGGAAGGTAATTAAAAGAGAAAGAAACTAATACTCCCCTGATTAGCTCGGTAGCATCCGTGTGAAGTAGTGGTTAAATTCTTTCCAAGAAAAATGCATGCGTAAAAAGCTCCATCCAATATTATATTTCTTCTTCTTGATACATAAAACCTGCACACTTAAGAAAATAGACGAAACCTTCGCGTAAAATCTGAAGGTAAAATTATATATGACTATACTAAACTAGGATATAATGCACGTGGAATGGATGTTTACAGATTTTCTGAAAAATTAAGACCTGAGAATTTCCAAAAATTTATAAGTAGCACAGAAAATGAGAGAAAGTTAGATAAGCTGTTTCTACTCCTCCTGACATCGTCAGGTTGCAATCCTGACGCCGTCAGGTTATCCTGACAGAAACTAGTCTGCTACGTTTTTCTGGAAAAATTACACCTTTAAAATCTGAAAAAATTCTTGCAAAACATCCATTATGACTCGATACAAGCATTTAACTCTAAGAAACACACGTATATATATCATTTTCACTAATCTTAGTTCTCATGTTTACGTTCTTTTAAAAACGTGTGTAATCCTCCCTACACTTATCCTTTTTGTAAAATACCTTTATATGTAATTAAGACTAGGTTAAAGACAAAATAAAGCATTTTCACAAGTTTAAACATGAGGACAATAATGAAAAAGATATATGACACACAAACAAGCAAACAATTAAGCATGGGTTGCCTCCCACCAAGCGCTTTTCTTTATTTATGAGTCTTGTAGCTAGACTCGAAGTCATGCTCCTACGTTACTTCATTGACGTCCTTCTTTTCTTCCACTAAGCCCTTATCATAAGGTTGTAGACGTTGTATGCTCACCGTGAATTCTCCTCCAACGCTGTCCATTATGATAACGGTTTTATTTTTTAGATTAGTTTCTTTCACCGTATAAGGTCTAAACCATCTTGGCTTATTCCTTCCTCTTAATGCTTTTATTATTGATCTATATAAAAGCACTTTTTCTCCATTCAAAAATTTTCTAGAGTTCTTTTGAGGTTGTGGCTTTGTCATGTTTATGTTTCCTAATTTTTTATCACGTTTCCATAATGCGCTGTTTAACCCTTGACCCATCAATTCTCTAAGCCCTCTTTCCCATTCATTAATCTTCTTCTTAACAGTATTATTGGAGACTTGCGGATTCTCATCATTGATCTTCTCCATAATTTTCAACGGGTATCTCAGAACAATAGGTATCCTAATATATCATTTGCCACTTTTGAGTATCATGATACCCTCACCGCATTTGACGGTTTCCTTGGCGGTGGCCAGAAAAGGTGTTCCAAGAATGAGTGGCATGTTTCTATCTTCCTCAATGTCTATGATCAGGAAGTCCACCGGATAGACAATATTGGCCACCTCAATTAAGACATCCTCCGCTATTCCTACGGGATAAACATATGTGTGATTTGCTAAGGAAAGTCTAAGATTGGTCTTGGTTGGCTCCTCCTTAGTCAACTTACTATAGACTGATAGCGGCATTATGTTTACATCGGATCCCTGATCAGCTAAGGTATTTATATTATCGATATCGCCTATGCTACATGGTATTACGAAGTTCCCCGAGGTTTCTCGTTTTTTAGTCACTATTTTTTTTAGAACCAACTCGTACATAGGTCCTATAGGCATGGTGTCATATTCTTCTTCCTTTATTTCTCCTTCGAGGGATTTCCTAAGAACTTCATTGTACCTAAAGTTGTTCACTTTTTTAACAATTGTTTTCTTATTAATCTCATGCTTAAGGTAGTATTCAATGACCTCGGGTTCATTATTAGTTTCAGCCTCCTCCTTTTCCTTGCTATCCTTGCTTCTCCCAGTCTCCTTCTTCTCAACTAATCCACCTTCATCGGAAACAATGGAAATGGCGTTAACAAATGAAGTGGGGGGAGGGTGATCATCGCTTCTCACTAGCACCTTCTCGGGGAACCTTCGTCTTAGTATATTCTTTCACCAAGTTCATCATCTCCGTCATTTTTGCCTGCATTTCCTCCCTTTGCCTATAAACCTCTTCTTCAAATTTGGCTAATCTTTCCGAATGGGCCGCCATGTACTCTCTCATTCGTTCCTTGAAGCTTGGTGAGAGTGGAATTGGAGAGGTAGAACGGAAGCGTCATACGGAATTGGGATTTCGCTCTCGGCTTGGTGATTCAGAGAGTGTGTTGGGTGGTTGGTAGAGTTAACGGGGTTAACCAATGCTTGAGGGATTGGTCCAGGTATTCTCTTTTGCCTTTCAATTAGATAGTCGATCCTTCTTTCAAGAGCACTCATTCGCTCTTCAGTAATGTTGGAACGCATATGAGGAATTGATATAGCATTAACCATTCTCACGGGGGTTTCATGGGATTCACTCTAATCTCCGTAGCTTTGATTGGCAAGCTCTTCTATTATATCCCATGATTCTTCTGCGTTGAAATCGCTCAGCCTTCCTCCGGCCGCTCGATCAATGGATCGCTTAGTGAGGAAATTGGTGTGATCGTAAAAGATTTGGACTTGAAGCCAAAGATCAATACCGTGATGAGGGACTTTATGGAGCAAGTCCTTGAATCGAGTCCATTCCTCGTAGAGAGATTCGCCTTGATGTTGTCGGAACATCAAGATGTCCTTCCTAAGTTTAGTAGTTCTCCCCGGTGGGAAAAATTGGGCAAGGAAACGAGTAGTAAGATCATCCCAACTTGATATGGATCCGACGGGAAGTCGCTCAAGCCAATTACTAGCTTGGTCCCGTAGAGAGAATTGGAAGAGACGCAAGTGCGTGGTCTCCAGAATAGTGGCATCAAGGTCGATGGAATCAACTATTTTAAGGAAATCCTTAAGATGCTGATTAGGATCTTCGGAACGAAGTCCATGCAATGCACATCCATTTTGCACCAACCGGATGGTGTCGGATCGCAGGGACGTAGTTTGAGTTTGATCGGGGAGCTCAATAGTTTTCCTATAGCCTTGGTTGCTTGGTCTAGAGTATTCACCAACAGTACGGCCTCCTGGCGGGTCATTTATTGGTGGATCGATGAGTGGTGGCGGGTTATCACCTTCCCTGATGAAAAGTGATGGGATTACTAACAAAGGTCACGAAGAAGGGGATAGACTACGAGGAAGCTAAGAATGAGAAAAAAAGCTTACTTGATAGGAATCAAGCAAGGAAACCTAAATGAGATGAAAATCAAACTAGCTATTCTATTCCACGGCAGCGGCGCCAAAAACTTGATGCACGTATAACGCGTTCGGGGTCAAAGGAACTTCCTTTTCGTCGAGCAAGTTTTTCAACACCTTAGGCAGTGAACCTAATCGTTGTAGTGTAGTATTGGGTAAGCCTAAGGTATTGATATTGTTCTCTAGTGGAATAGGAATGCTAGTAAGAGATGTACTACGCTAAGGTTTGAGGTTGAGGAAAATTATTTTTTATCTTTTCTTTATATTTTTATAAAGATAAGGGTAAAATCTCAAGGTTTGGATTTGGGGGTTTGGTACTTCTACTGATTACTCTAATTATCTAATTATCTAAACTAAGGGGTAGTCTATGTCTATTGGTGTGTGTTCGAATGATGATTAAAAATGTGTCTACCTAGATACTATTACTCCCTAGTTCTCTTTTATTGTGGTTGAATTGTCACGTCCTTATTCTTAACGCGTTGTGTCTTCTAAGATCGTAGGGTATGCTTTTATCCCTAACTCTTTGAAAATACCTTAAGGTTATTGCCTACGAGATCTCTAGGATTCATAAACTAACACTAAGGTTATCTTTGGATATTTAGCCTACAATTAATCTAGGTGGTTATAAACTAAGGATCACAAAGATTACTCAAGTATTAAAAACACAACGATGAACTAGTGCAATCCTAAGCCAATTACAATTAAGATAAGAGACAACTAATCAATAATTAATAACTAGGTTTCATAGATCTAAGCAAACACACAAGAAATTTAGCCGGACATGTTAAACATGCAAGCATACACACATACAATCGAAGACATAATGAAATCAATGAAGTAAATTACTTATCTTGATGTAAAATTGGGTATGAGAACCCGAAAATACTGTCCAAACCGGTCCAAAATCGTTTTAGGTTTTTACTCCACGAGTCTACCTCCTTAACAGTCTGAAAATTCGATTTCTATATATAATTTTACATATACGACGGCGTCACCTTATAGTTGGGACGCCGTCAGATCGCCGCCATTAGGGTTTCGTCTTGGCCAAGTAATCATTGGGACGGCGTCACATTGTAGTTTCGACGCCGTCAGTCTTCAGCAGTGACGTCATTTGAATCTGGATCTAGGCTGTCTGAGAAGAAAAGTCTTCGTGACGCCCTTTCTCTTCAAAGCCTGACGCCGTCAGGTGTAAAATAGCAAATTCGCTCTTGAGTCGTCACAAAATAGGGACGGCGTTGCCCTCTGTTTGGGACGCCGTCAGGTTTTATTCCAGTAGTTTGAGTGTCTTGATCTTGACTTAGCCATTTTCTTCATATATTCACTCCTTTTTGTCCTAAAATGCAACATTCCAGCATTTTGCTTTCAAGAGACCTAAAAAGTGAAAAGGAACGAAATTAAGCAGTAAAAGATATAAAATTGAGCGATTAAGGGCTTAAATGACCCCTTAAAAGTGTACGTTTTAAATCCTTATCATTAGGTAAACTCGAAACAAGGTTTAGACTTAGAGAGATGCCAAAACAAGACCTCCCATTTTTCAAAACGCCAACTCAAAATGATTTTACAAAATGCCTCTAGCCAAGGCCAAAACTCTTTTTCTAAACCTAGGACATTCATTATTACATTATAACATCAAACCAAAGTATTCATACACCCATAATCTGCGTGTATGTCTTTTCTAATCACGTAACGGGTTTACTCCCCTATTGGTCAAATTAAGTCAAGGTCTTTTTACATAAATGCATCTTTTCCCTATTGGCTTACTTGTGGTGTAAAGCACTTAGCTTGTTTGTATCAAGGTGATTAGTAATTATGATTATTGTTGGTTAATCATGGCTTCAGTCAAATTGATTATTTGAGTTTAGATTATCTGAAAGTGTGACATTCCTTTTTATCTTCTATTTACCAACAAACAAAATCACTACACACTTCCACATTGAATATTCTTGCTCCCCACATTCTCTACACAATCTCATTTATTCTCCACATTCCATCACACATTCCCTAATCATTTGTTTTTCCCTAACATTCCAAACAAATGATTTATTCCACACTTCTATACAATCTCATTTAATTCTTTCACACTCCCATAAATATTCCCAATCATTATATTGTCTCATTATTTCTGGACAATATATGACTTACCATAAGAGATGGCAAAAAACTCCGAGCTCCACAAAGAATCTGATACCCGAGCCCGATTTGACCGGGTAATCCTAAGTTGACCGGGTATAAGGATGCGGGCGGGGAATCCCCGATACTAAAACATAGGTATGGAGGCGGGTTTGGTAATACCCTTAGATCCCCGAACCTGGCCCCACACCAGTCCCTGAATATATTTTTTGTGCAAAATAATATGTCTATATTATGTTTGGAATCTCATTAATATAAAATAAATAACCATCCAGAAATTTAGAAACATGGTTGTCACCAACTCATTTCTCAATCTTCTAAAACTAAAGAAGATTTTCATTCTTACACAATCAAGAGTAATCTTTGAGATTCAAGCATATAAATTAAACCCTAGGCATCTCAATTGATGTCATTATGGTTGCACAATTTGAATTATATTCACAATCTAAATTCTGTAACGGGGAAAAATCCCCGATTCCCCATTAGGGATCCCCGTTCCCCATCGGGGATGGTGCTTGGGACGTAATTGGGAACCCCCAACGGGGATGAGGACGGGGATGGGAACAGATATTGAACTTCGGGGATGGGGACGGTATAAACCATTCCCCACATACACGTCCTCGTTGCCATCTCTGTTTACCATATCACACATTAAACACTTTCTCCTCATTTTGTTATCAAACATTCCTCACCATTCCTTCACCACATAACACCTTCCCACATTTGAATTTGAATTAGCCAACTCACTCCTCATCTACAAACATTCTCTTACACATCCTTGTACTTTTTATCCCCATCATTCCAACACAATCTTCTACACATTCCTTTTACCATATCCTTATCCAACCATCATAATTCAAACAAATTACCATCTTCAACTCATTCTCACCATTGAAATTTAAATTTGGTTACACCTTTCTTACATCCCACGTTCCTCAACACACTTCTATTTTGAATTTTAATTCAAATAAACCTTCCTTACTATCAACCTATTTTACCCGTTATGCACCGGTTCAGAATTAAGAAGAGTGTTGCCCATCTCGCGGGAAGATATTTTCTCTTGAATGCTGATAATATTTTGAAACCTTCAGCATCTTTGTCGTAACCCAGCTCAATGAAGAAATCTAGCAACTGTGTGGCATTAGGTGGTTCTTGAAAGTTTTCATGATTGTCGTGGTTCACAGCTGGTAGATTTAGTGTTTTTTGAATATTTTCTGACCTCAGCTCAAATGTTTGTGTCTCGATGGTTGTTTGTAGAGTTTCTGGCTTGACATCATCTAACAGCACAACATGACGCCAAAATTGTTGTATAGAGATCATGGGAGCGGTTGAGTCTGAGGATGACAGTGCGGAATAAGTAGGGTGATTTTTGAAAATTTATGGGATTATTTGGTGATCACATTCAAAAGATGAAATGATGAATTGATGATTGCATACACCAATTTTGAGGAATTCCGATTTCGGGAGAAGTTTTTCATTAGTTGGAACATGAACAACTTGAATTTCTTCCTGAATGTTTTGTGGTTTTTCTTGTTCTTGATCCATTTTTGTAATGTGATTCTGAAATGATATGATAGATGTTAAGTATATGGATAAATTTAAATTTATTTTATTCACTCTGTTTGTTTTGTTTGTAGGTATTTCTTTTTCGAGCATATTTTTTTATTTTCTTTTCTTATGCTTTCTTGCTTTTATAGCATAAGCGCGTGCTCTTTTTTTTAATACGCAATTTAATTATCTCTATCTGTTTTTGTTTTTTCTCACCAAAAGTTTGTGACTGTGATACTTTTTCAAAGAATTTTGAGGTAAAGAATGATTGTTGTTTTATTTCCTCATGCTTTAAAAGAAACGATCGTTGTACCTTCTCTTAATGTTTTGGAAAAAAGTATCATCAGTTGTTTCAAACTTAAGTAATCTAGTGTATACTAGATAACTTTGGATAGAAAATCATTTTTCAAAGAAAATTTAATTCCACGAGCGTGAGATTTCCTGAAGGATGAGAAAACTTCAAAGTTTCTATTACGATGCCTAGTTAAAGGAGTCCATTATCAGTTTATATGTGATAACTATTCCTAATAACTATCTTGAAGATGAGAAGTTTTAGGATAAGTCAACTACAAGTAGTCTCAAAAGATCTTTTGTTGCGTAAGTGACATTTCCCTAAACATGTCAAAACTTTGAATACTCTATTATGTTGCCTAGTTAAAGGAGTGCATTATCAGCTTTGAGGTGATAACTATTCCTAATAACTATCTTGAAGATGAGATACTCTTAGTTAAGAAAGTGTCAAGTTATCTCAAACCCATTTGGTAAACAGATTTGAATGAAACATTTAAGGTTGCATGAATTGTTTTTAAATGAATATTCATAGCATTGTCAACCGAGAAAAAATTTAAATTTGTATCCATCAAAATCATCAAATCACAATTGACATTCAAGATGTCAAACATAAAATGTATATGTAACAAGGTGCAATCATAGAAAAGTCTAGGTTTTTTAATTAAACATATGCATCTCGAACTACTTGAAGGAAATATCGGAATACAATCCTAGTCTAATCAATATTAAACTAATCGTTTGCAATTTGTATTCACAAATTTAAAATCTTCCTTTTTCTTTAAAAAAATTGATATTTCTCATATAAAGTTGATTTTTATAATTGAGAAATACACCTTTTTGTTTTAAATGTGCTCATTTTAAAAACATCAAGTTTCTGAAAAATAATTTTTTTGCAAAAATTGAAGTTTTGAACAAGTTATGACTGTTTGGAAAAGAATATTTGATCATTTGTATTACTTTGTCAAATTAAGTGAAATATTTGTGAAAGTTTATATAAGTATAAAACTTATTAAAGTTTCTGAAAAAAATTTAAATTTTTTCGCAGAGTAACCTTTAGAAACTGGTGGGTAAAAAAGTTTCGAAAGATCTGCTATTGCAGGATTTAGTATCACAAACATGGTCAACTCTTGAAAAATAGTCAATTGTCGCAACAAGGCAAAACAGAGTATCGCAATATAAAGTTGTAATAGTGACACTTTTTAAAAGGGCTATCGCAAGAACCTAATGCGACATTTTGTACATTAATGTTGTCGCAATAAAAAATCTTGCAGATTTTAAAATACTATTAAAACCAGTTTTGGCTCTAACCTAAAGTCTCGCAAAACACTATTATTGGTGTCACAACCCTAACTATTCACCTTCGACCCAAAATTCATCCATTTAACCTAAATCTAACCGTTTAAACCTTTGTTTTCTTTCATAAATATGATCAAAACATCTTATCTCAGTCATCTAACCACAAAAAGTTAATTAAAACAATCTAAATCACAAACCCTTTGATTATCTTCGTGCTTAACCAAAACGCAACCCTGACTATTAATTTTCTATCAATGTAATGCATAACAATGAATGAAATTCATAACAAAGATATAAAATAACAGGTTAAAGGTGTTTGTAAACTTACTTTTGGACGATAAACACTAGGATGAAAATTTAAGAATCTTTTGCGAGAGGTTTGCGATAGTGTGTTTTGTGAGAGAGGTAAAGTTGTGATAGAAAAAGGTTTATGTGTTTTTCTAGCAGGCGAATAGGTGAGTAATTAACTCTTTTGGACTTTTGACGTTTTGACTTATGACCCAGTTCTGCGAGAGATTTGGATTCGGGGAGGGTTTAAAGATATTTTATCAATTTTAATAAAAACTCCCCCTTGATTTATACTCTCTTTCACACAAAGTCCTTTTAGTTACTTTTTATTTTAACAAGTATTTTGAAAATATTTTAGATCAAATAAATGAACTTTTGTGTTATATCAAAAATTGTTTAAATAAAATTATCACTTTCCCTCGAAATGATGGTATTTTCCCAACATTTTTAATTACATTTATTTTATTTTATTTTTCAACAACATTTTTGTTTTTATTTTTCAACAACTTTTAACAAATTATTATTTGATTTCAAGAACAAACTTTTATTTTTCTCCACCTCAAAAGTAGCTTAATATTTTAAACTGTTTTTGATCTATTCTTGAAGTGGGTAGCCTTGTTTTTTAAATTTGATTAAGTCTTGAGCTAAAAAAGATTAAATTAATAGTCATAAAAACATGCTCATGACTTGTTTATCATGAGAAAAAAAAATTAGAAAAAGGTTTTATAAAAAACTTTTTGAAAAATCTTGTATAAATTTTGCTCACGATACACATACGAAGATTTCTCTTCTTTTGTTAAGGATTGACGCACTGAAGCGTATGTTAAGGATCATTTCTTTTTTTTAAAACGGGTGTTGATATATGATTTAATCAACATCCTTTATGAGTAAAAATTTATCCGATTATTTTACCAGATGTACTTGTGTTTACTACTACGTTTGTGACTTCTTTGATCTTTTCAGCATCGTTATCATTATCATCGCGCATGCTTGCCATTCCAAGACGTTGTCGTAGATACTCAAATCTTTCCGGTGGCAACGCTTTGGTGAAGAAATAGGCAATTTCGTAATCAGTTTTCACAAAGTACAGTTCCACATTTCGTCTATCTACATGTTCTTTGATGAAATGGTATCTGATTGCTATATGCTTTGTACGTGAGTGTTGTATTGTGTTGCAAGAGATGGCAATGGCACTTTGTGAGTAACAATAAATTGATATTTTGTTGAAAAAGAAACCATAGCCCGTCAATTGAGTTTTCGTCAACAGTACTTGAGCACAACATCCAGAGATGGATATATATTCAGCTTCTGCAGTGGATAAGGCAGTGTGATTATGCTTCTTGGAAGACCAGCTAATTAGTTTTTCTCCCAAGAATTAAGCAATTCCTAGAGTACTTTTTCAATCAATTTGATAACCTGCATAGTTTGCATCTAAATAGGCAATTAGTTCGAAATCGGAGAATTAGTTCGAAATCGGAGTCTTTCGGATACACAAGGCCAATGAAGAGCGTTCCTTTTAAGTACCAAAAGATCCGTTTCACAGTAGTAAGGTGCTTTTCGGTTGGCCTAGATTGGTAACGGGAACACATACAAACAGCAAAATGAATATCTAGCCGACTAGATGTAAGGTACATGAGTGAACCAATCATACTATGGTATTTTGTAGCATCAACTGGTTTCCCATGAATGTCCTTATCTAGTTTGGACTTATGTTGCATAAGTGTACTTATAGGGTCAGATCTTTCCATTCCAAACTTTTTCAAAATTTCCATCGTATATTTGTTTTGATGAATAAAAATAGCACGAGGAGTTTGATTGATTTGTAGACCTAAAAAGAATTTTAACTCCCCCATCATGCTCATCTCAAATTTTTGTCGCATGATATTTTAAAAGTTTTTACAATATTTAGGATTCATAGATCCGAAAATAATATCATCGGCATAAATTTGGACTAGCATGATGTCGTCAGCTTTTCTTCTTATGAACAAAGTTGGATCAATTGAACCTTTAACCAAATTGTGTTTAAGCAGATATTCTGACAACACTTTGTACTAGGCACGTGGTTCTTGCTTGAGACCGTAGGCTGCTTTGTTAAGGACATAGACATCTTCTGGATGGTCTGGATCAACGAAGCCTTCTGGTTGACTTACATACACCTCTTCCTCTAACTCTCCATATTAAAAGGCCCTTTTCACATCCATTTGGTATACAGTGAAATACTTATGAGCTTCATAAGCCAAGAATAAGCGTATTGCTTCGATCCTAGAAACTGGAGCTAATGATTCATCAAAGTCGATTCCTTCTTCTTGTTTGTAACCTTTGCAAAAAGGCGGGCTTTGTTGCGAATTATTTCACCATCTTCGTCTAATTTGTTCTTCAGAATCCATTTCAATGCAATTATGAGTTTTCCAAGAGGTTTCTAAACCCTTCGCCATATGCCATGGTGTTTGAATTGGTTTATTTCTTCTTGCCTTGTGATAATCCAGTCGGGGTCTGCAAGTGTTTCTTTCACGTTGGCATGTTCTATTTTACTCGGGAAAGAATTGTAGAAAGAGTAATTTATTGTAGCACTTCTTGTTTGAACAGGTTGAGAAGGATTTCCAATGCTTTGTTCTAACGGGTAATCTTGAGTCCATCTTCTTTTGTGCGGATGTGGTTGGTAAAACGTATGCATATTTGAAGGATCAACATTTCGAGTCTCAGAAGGTTGACCGACCTCAGATTCAAGAGTCGCGAATGGATTAGTGAATGTTTCCTCTTTAGATGATACATTAGTAATTTCTTGATCATCAACATTCTGATTGGAGGTTGGAGTGGTATTGTTTGGTGAAAGTTCTTGTTGAATCATTGTTATTAGAGGGGTATCTGGTACTGGATCAACATCTTCATAAGTAGTTGTTGATTAGCCAGATAGGGGAGAAGGTATGTTTTCGTGTTGATTAACTTTGATCGGAGTTGCAGCGGATATTGTAGACATCTTCATCCTATTTCCTCCACATTATTCATCGTAGAAGTTTTCAAACAAACTGTCTAACTCTTCCTTTTGAATATATTTAATTTTTGGATTTGATGATTTTGGTTTTAGTCAGAGTCCTGAACTGCTTTATTCAAAAGTCATTGTCTTTGGCACGGGTTCTAAACTTTGTTGATCAGAAACATGTTTAAGTGCGGGTTCTAATCTGACTTGATCAGAAGCCATTTATTCTACTTCATTGAAACATGCGGTTGATACACCTTCAGTCCATAGATTTAATGGAAGAATTTGTAGAGGTTAGCATTGTTCTAGTAGCTTCTACTAAAGTATGGTTTTGTCGTTTAATACACCATTTTGTTGAGGTGTGTAGGCTGCTGATCTTTGATGAGTGATCCAACTGAATTGAAGAGGCTCTGAAGACTCTGATTTGTGAACTCCATTCCATTTTCAGTACGCACATTTGGGAATTTTGCAAGTACACCAACCATTTTTGAGCATGTTTGATGAACTTAATGATTACATCGGGTGTTTCAACTTTTGTGGCAAGAAATTGAACCGAAGTGTAACGTGACTAGTCATCCACAATAGCCGATATATATTTCTTCCCATTTCTACTGACTAAGTGCATTGGTACACATAAATCCATGTGCAGTATATGAAAAGGTGCAACGGAACTATGTTCGGGTTTGGATTTAAGTGTTGCACGAGTCATTATCCTTAATTTCACACGTAGAAAAAAGATGATCTTTCTAGAAAGAAAATTTAGGCAATCCTTTGACTAAGTTGTTGTAAAAAAGGTCATTTAATGTCTGAAAATTCAAATGTGAAAAACGACGATGCCATAGCCAAGCTTGTGATGAGGATTCTTTTGCAAGCAATCATATCAGTTTTGGTTATTTAATTTCATTAAGTGAAAATTGGTATTGATTCGAATCCATGGAGCCTTTGAGAATATCAACGCCGTCAAGAGTACGAACAATACATGAATGTTTTCTAAATGCCACCTCTAAACCGCTATCACAAAATTAGCCAATGCTAAACAAATTATGACCTAGCCCTTTGACAAAATAGAATTTTTGAATTGTGACTTCATTATGAATGAGATCTCCATAGCCAGTAATTTTGGCGATGTTATCATTCCCAAAACGCACTATACCCAAGAATTTAGTCATGAAGTTCTTGAGCAGTGCCTTGTTCCCTGACATATGGTGGGTGCACCCTGAATCAAGGTATCAGAGGCACAGTTGGACAAGCTGCACAACAAAGCAAGAAACAGAAAATTTGAAACTCGTTGATAAAGTGGTTCCACGTAGTTAGATAGATTAGATTGAAAACCTAGTGGATTGAATTTTTCTAGAGTATTGTGCTAGGTTCGCTTTTCTGCTTAACTTGATGCCATCTATAACCTACATGTTTGAATACTCTTCCAGTAGGTTTCCACCTAAGGCAGGATCTAGGGAATAATTTATGGTACTTAAATATTCTACCCATTGGGATCCACTTCCAATTTTGGTTAAGCTTATGTTTTCTGTTAGGTCACTAGATTTACAACACAAGATTAATAGAAAGATATAGAGAGGCGGTTGAACAATAAACCAAACACACACACAATAGACTCAACCGGTTATGCGTAGATGTGAGTGAAAGAAATAAATTGAAAAACCAACCTGATCGGTGCAAAACTGTCAAGTTATCTCACGCAAGCTAGCCACTTGTGAATGACCAACCGTAAGAAACTCAAAACAGTTCACACACCAATGCAATTTAAGATCAGAGGAATATAGGGGATTCCTGGGTCGTTAAGTCCCACGGAGGATGAATTGGTGTTTAAACACTTCGATGATAGAATGATCACTAAGGATAGTGATCAGTAAGGATTTTGATGGATAATTAAACCTAAAGAAAAGATTAATAAATTACAGTGACTTAAATGCAAATTAAAAGAAATAAAAGATAAAATATATTAAATAAACGCTATCATTATTTTTACAATGATGTTTTTGTGATTTTATAAAATAAAATAACTTAAATAAACTATTTAAACTAAAACGTAAACTCAAATTACCTAAAAACGTGGTTTAAAATGAAAACGAGCGTTACGTTTAAAAATTACGCTGGAGCGCAAGCAAAAACGTAAAATTTATGAAATAAAAGGCCTACGAATGTAAAACTAATTTTATTACGTACTATATGATAAAAGAAAATTTTAGAAAAAAGATTTATAATTTTTTGACTTTTATATTTTTTATTATGAATTAATTACTAAAAACACTAATTAAATGTTTAAAAATACTAAAACAAATGAGAAAAATCTGAAACTTTTTGTAAAAAATACTTTATAACAATACCAATTTATGAAAATTAAAAAAATGGAAAAAGCTAAACTGAATAAGCTCGAAATAAGCTAAACTAAACGTATAAGCTTAAATGACAAAACGTATTTAAGAGATTAGTTGTGTAAAGAAATAACAGAAAAAGTCCCAAGGGCGCAATGGTTCCAGGTACACTTCTTATCACTCTCACAAGGTGGGAGGTCTCAGGTTCGAGCCTGCCTCCCCACCTTTTTGCAAACAATTTTTTTTTTGATTTTTTATTTTTCAAACTTATTAAATACATTAAGACAAGCAATTTATATAACTAAAACTTTTCACAAAAACGACCAATAAGCTGAGAATTAGCTTATGATTCCAACAGTAAGCAAAAATGAAAATAAGCACAAGATATTAAGCCAAGTGGCTTATAAGCTACTCAATAAGCAAAATGTAAAATGGAATAAGCTAGGAAACTACTAATAAGCTAGTATTACAACTTAATAAGCTCAATGAATTAGAAATAAGCACTTAACAGAAGCCAAATAAGCATAAGCTTATCTGTTTAAACAGTGTACTATTTGGTTTGCTAGCTACCTTCTAGCTTAATTTTAAGCACTTATATGAGCTTGGAAATGAAAATAAAAACTGGGACTATCTAGCTAACCAACTGAGCTTTATAAAAATCTAATTTACAAGGATTGGCTTATACTAATGAGCTTTTGAGAAGCTTTTAAAAAACTCTACAAACACTGAGTTATTGATATTCTAAGTAAAAATGGACAAAAATAAAAGTAATGAGCAGGCTTATCTAATAAGCTATAAATTGAAAAATGAAAGATGGAACTCTTAGATGGCTAGGTGAACTACTTAAAAAGCTAAAACTCACAAGCTAAGGCCAACTAATAAGCTCTATGAGAGCTTGTGAAATAGGTTACCCAGTCTGTGCACAGGGCACTTTCTCAGTTAAGGTATTCAAATCAATATAAAAAGGCACTCTAATAAGCTGAATAAAAGCAATCTAATATTTTTCTAATTTTTTTAAGCAACTAAAGTTTAATGTCCTAGAGGCTTATAAGCTGAATCTTAATATTAAGCACACAGTGAAATTCTAAGTTTTATTCAAAAACTGGTATTAGAAAATTTTGACTTTTTAAATACACTAACTAGTTGACTTTTATGAACTTAAGATTGATTTTATTTATTATATATGTTATATTAAGCTATATTAATATGAGATTAAGCTATTTTAACAACTAATGAAATGTCTAGATGAGTTTTAGAAATCAAAATTGTGACAGTTACCAAGAAATTGGAGATGAAAAGTGATTTTGACTTTTACTCAAATAAGGCTTAGTTTTTATGACTTGACTGAGCTACTAGGTTGTATTGTGATGTATATCAAACAAGAACAACTCCACAAACACCCTCTAACTCAATTTACACAGTAAAACCAAACAAACTTTAATAGAACTGATTTAAAGCTTAAAGTACTAAAACAACTTTTCAAACCAAGAAAGCTTATAATTAACTAATATTAACTATATTTAGACAGAATAAAACCAGAATTAACACGCTTTAAGCACTTAAACTAGGAAATGCAAATATTGAAGAAATTGCTTACAAAATGTGTCCAAGCACAAAACTGAGAACCAAGATCAAATAACCACTCCTATATGCTTACCATTAAGCTCTAAACCAATAACAATCCAATTCCAGCTCTGCTACACTTTCTTGATCATCATGCCCATGATTTTTTATTTTCAAGCTATTTTATTGGTATTTTTGGTACCTTTGAGTTTTAAGTCTAAACTGGGTCTTTAATGTTTCTAAGAGCTTATAAGCTTTATCAAAAGCTTATATGAGCTTAAAAAGCAATAATAACAACCATTAACAACTTTTTGCAAATTATGAGGATTTGAACATAAAAATTGCATATACTAAATTCGTACATAAAAACTGAAATTGAAACTGGAAAGATGTTTGAAATACACTGAAATAAGATTACAAGACCTTTGAAAGCTTTGAAATACACTGAAAACTAATTTACACTACCTACGATATGAAAAACTAAAACTATTCTACATGTCTTTTTTTCTGCTTCTTTCTTTCTTCTTCTTTATAGCCTTTTTGAACTCCCCACATGCCTCTGAGTAAATCCCACCACCATTGGATCTCTGAAACAAATCCTAGCCATCAATTTTACTTTTGGCGCCAAAAAAGTCTTGAAGCAGGTTTTAGCATTAAATGAGCTTTGGTTGTTGTGTGTGGTGGGGGTTTTGTTTACAGCTGGGAGACAAGTTGGAAAGGTGGGTGGACAGGTGGTGATGGCAGATGGAGGATAATGACTGGTAACAGTTGGAGTTTGGAGGATGAACAGTAGACGCGGGTTCTATCTGTTTAAAATTTGGGTTGGGTTATGATATTGGGCCAGCAGTTGGGTTTAGTGATTTGGATTTGGTTTGGGATATAATAATCAAGGTCCATTTGGTTTAGTAGTAATACAAGCCAAGGACTTCTTTGTAATCTGCCAAATTTGAGGGGCTTTGACTGCCACTTTTCCAAACTTTCTTTGAGGACCAAACCTGCCATAACACAATTATACAAGGACCAAAGTTGTATTTTATTGCTTTTTTAAACTTTTAAGGACCTTTTATGTAAATTTGGATATTGAGGGACTAAAGTTGTAAATTTCCAAAAGTTTCATTCAAGGACCAATTTTGTCATTTATGAATAGTACAAGGTTAAAATTTGATAATTTTCACTTTTTTAAATTAACCAAGGACTATATTTGACATTTTCCAAACTTGAGGGACTAAAGTTGTCATTTTGTGATTTTTAAACTTTAAAGGGTTTATTTTGACAACTTTTGAAACTTGTGGACCTTAAATGACATTTTACAAGTTTTTGAATTACCAGGGACTAATTTTGACAACTTTTGAAACTTGGGGACTAAAACTGCCAATTATGCAAACTTGATACGTTTTTCATCAGATTTTGATGTTTTTGCATTTAAAACACATAAAACACTGATTTGTGATATTTTGATCATTTTGATGTGTTTCTGAGTGTTTTCAGATGATTTTGCAGTTTAGATTGTACAAAAATAATGAGTATTTAGACACTCATCACAACCCTCAAGTGAGGGTTATACAAGAGTATTTATAGGCAAGGAGCTAGGGCAACACTCCCACTCCTTCCTTTTTCCTTATTGGACATGGGCCTAAGCTCATGGGCCTTCTACATAAGCTTAAGGCTAATAACAAACATAAAGGCCATAATTAAGCTAACTATTACATATAAATTACTAACACTTGATTATGATTTAGGAGTGATTCCAACAATCTCCCCCTAAGTGTTAGTGATGAAAACGGTGAAGGCGTTGATGTAATAGAAACTTTGACATCTTCTTACATTCTTCTTTCTTGTGAGAAGAATTGCCTTGATTCGAACAATCTCCCCAGTGTAGAGAGATAGTTTCCTTTGAACAGTTATGCTTTGACGTCATCTTAAACTTTGTTCTTTGATCATTGTTCTTTGTGATGAAAGTGATAGTATGTTGTTATCTGTATGAAGTATGCCTCAGGTCTGCTTCGCTGCTCCAGTGTCTCTACGTCATTCTTCAACATGCTCACACGCTCTTTTGACGTTGGAAATCAGTACTGATGAAGTTCTTTAAGTCTTTAACTTTGTAGATTCTTTCATTTGACAAAGAATCATTCTGACTGTTGTGTTGCTTTTGGATAGAACTTCCATTAGTGATGATGTTGGCGTGAGCATGAGAAGAATCTGCACGATGATTCCGCTCCAGAGCTTCCATAAGAAGAAAACATAAAAAAAGGTTAGTAATAAGCGGATTCCGGCACTTACAAGTTTGAACTTCGAGAGTGTTAACAGCATAGTGTGAAAACACAACTCTAATTCTCACAAAGGCCGTTTCTGAACCGGAGTCCCACAAGTGAGATAACGCGATGTACCAAAGAACATCTACGGTTCATATGAGTCGCTGAGGTACACCGAAGCATCACCTCACGACTGTAGACCGTTTGAGACCACTAAGCGTAATCCACGGGGAGTTACCAAAGTGACCTGCTGTCAGGGCTGTTTGATGTTGTCCCTGGCAGGAGTTTCCATTCAATCACTGAGGATCACTGATGTGAACCTCTCATAAATGTTCTCGACAGATTGTTTAGATCTGTGAAGGACTCGATAACGTACCACTGATGTTCTTATTGTTGAACACCAAGTGATGAAATGTCAAGTGTACCTAAGAGATCTTTTGATGAATCTCGTGGCTCTAGACTCAATAGTGCATTTTGGTTTTCCTGAGCGGAGACTAGGGAGAGGGTCTCCTTCTTCAATACCAGCAATCTCTAAGAGAAAGCCGATAGTTTACGTAGGGTTCCCTATGAGAATGAAACAAGCTTCTGTTGAGAGAAACTTGAGTGGCTAAGAAGGTTTAGTGCATGCGTCACTAGGTCCATGACGACTTTTAATCTTGAATACCGTTGTCATCTAGTGACAACCAGTAGCATATGAATTGAACCCGGTGTCTGCCCTAAGTTGAATAATCTGGAGGGCTATTTCTTTTCACCCTTTTCTTTGGATTTCTTTTTAATTCTTCAACTCCTTCTTTCTCCGATTCTCATTTCTCCTTTTATAATCATACCTAAGGACTTCTAATTCTAACTATTGGTAGTGTCCTTGGGTAGATCCCTCCGGCTCTGGCGGATCATAGGACGGTTATTCCTAACCTTAATCACCTTATAACTCCATTGCTATAAAACCATTTTCAAGAAAATCTCTCAAAGGGTTTGTAAATGAAAACATGTTTGAACCACTGTGAGAGTTTTATCTTTTAGCAGAAATACTCCCCCTCCACATGTGCTTTAGAGTTTTGACGGAAATCAGCACAGTGAGGGAAGAGCGCGGATTTTTTAATTGATCGACTCAAGATAGACATTCCCCCGCGAGACACGGTTACGTGGCATAGTTAAAGAGTTGCATTGTCAGCTTTTAGGTGACAACTAGCTCTAATAACTATCTTGAAGGTGTGGACAACCCCGAAAGGTTGTCAAATCCGTCAAGGTTCATATCTGCCAAGAGTTTCTCGAATGGTACATTCTACTCGGACAAGTCCTTTACGAGATTATTACCCGTCCCGGACAAGTCTTTTCGAGTTACTAACAGTTAAGATCTCGTCAATTCATGGGTTAAGTCTATAGCACAAAGATTCATTTGCATTTACACAACATATTTCTTATCACGTATTTTCTCCCCCTCAAAAATGGCATATAAAATGTTATTTTTGAAAAGTTGAGAATAAATATGACCATTTCGAGTGTTGCGGGAAGAATGACCACTGTGAACAATTTGTGAACAAAGATTTTATGTCAAATACTCCCCCTCAACGAGTGATATAAACGGTTGAGGTTTTGAAAATCATAAAGGAAAGTACTTGTTCTTTTGAGCAAAACCTTGAAAAAGTGAAAGGTTTGATAGGTTTTTACTCAAAAGTAAGAAGCTTTCGCTCCTTTTATAAGGATTGTGGCACTGAAGCGTACCACAGGGTCCTTTCTTGACAAGAACGGGTTGTACACTGTAATGTGTGCACAAGCCATAGACATAGGAAATCATACATCCAAATTTATATTGAAAGAAGCAGTTCAAGGGGTACCAGGTAGTCCAGAGATGTTGCTAGGAGTGTGAACCGGGCGTTGAAAGCCGGTGATGTTAATCCTGGGTCGACCTCCAACATAGCTTTCCAATCTTCTGAACTGATCCCTTCGATACAACCGTTCATCAATCATCGTGATGATCCTCTTCACATCCCTTCGATCCTGAGAATTCCATCGCTTAGGAGACCCAATCTTCTGATGTATATCCTTCAACCGATAAGCCAAACCGTCCCTAACCATCTTCAAAGTGTGATCCCCAAACTTGTGAAGATCTCTACACGCCATTAAGCAATTTCTTTGAAGTTCACTGCGGTAAACGATGCCGAATGGTTTGCTGATGAGCGTATATTGTGAGAGCTGGTTGATGTCGGGAAGATCAAGCTGCGGTAGAGTGAGGTTGACACGGGTCTGATAATATTCAACTGCTAGCTGGAGATCTTCTACACGTTCTTTAATGACTATGCGTCTGATGAAGATGAGCAATGACTTGATGAATTCACGTTGTACTTCAGTGGAGAATTGTCTCATGCGACCCTGTACTTTGGCAAGGTACATGTCTTCAATGTCGTTGATAGACAAATTCTCAAAGTCAGCTTCAGAGAATGCATAATCCCTTTCGTCTTGCCTTTTGACCACAATCTTCTTGAGAAAAGTGTAGTCCCATTTGGACGAAAGATCAACGTGTTTGATGGCAACGATACTTTTAGGACTGAACACTTCATGTTGAGATTTCTGAACCTGGCAGCTTCTGTAGTAGATTCTTCGGCGTTCCGGCCAATGGTGAATCCCATACATTGCATCTCGGTTGTACTCTTCCACTGTGTTGGAGAACAAGTGGTTAGATCTTTCCTCGATGGCTATGCAGTTAGAGTATATTGCTGCCGGGAATGGAAGTGTCAAAGATGTAGCGTATTTCCTTGAGCCATCGCCACCGTGTAGAAGGAAATCCAAGTCTTTGTTGAAAAAATAGCGGAATGGAATTCGAGGCTCATCTGGTTGGCGAATTGTAGGTAGAGGTTTAGACCAGTCAGTGTATTAGGGAGGGTTGTCCCGTTTGGTAAAGTCGATGTTTGCTTCTAGGTTGAGCCAATCCATGTTGTTAGACATAGCTCGAGCAATGTTTTCAAGGTGATATTCGACCTCGATGGCACTTTCTGAGCTATCTTTTAACAGTTGAAAGGCTTCATTCTTGATTCGCCTCAACTCAGATTTCGTCATCTTCTTTATTCGGAATTTTTCTTGCAGTAACTTAGCATGCTCCAATGTATTACCGTCTTGGTATTCCTCATCGTCACCACCCGTATACTCAAAGTGGTCACCGGTTTTCTGAGTCTGGGGTGGTGTCTCAGAATCCTGAGGTTTATCTGCAATAGAGGGAGGAGGTGATCTTTGTTGAGCTAGAGTCCTTTGAGGTGGAGGCTGCATTGAGTACTGAATGGAAGATGATTCCCGAGACTTCTTTGTGCGTTTAGGCTCCTTATCCTTATCTTGATCTTTGTCTTCTTCATCTCTTGAACGTTTAGGCCTTACGCTTCTTACAGCTTCTCCTCTGAATGATGACTTGAGTTGGTATTCCAGCAATGCTTCAAACAACTTAGCTTCGTGGGAGGCAAACGTTGCAGAGCGTTCGACATTTGAGCTACTAGCCGGTTCACCAATTCATCATCTGAGAAGATTATAGTTTCAACTGGATTGATGCTCAAATTCATCGGAGTTGATTTCATGGCTTTCTTGGCTAAATGTAAGAGATGCGGATAAAGTTGTCTGGCATACATCTCCTTTGTCAGCTTTGGAACGACCTCCATTAAGAACTTGTGAGAGTATCCTTTTATCATCTCGTCCATGCTCCCTTGAAGATCATCCTTCATAAGCTTCTGTACATACTCCCTTTCAACTTTTATCTTGTCATTCTCATCATGAAGATACATTATCTGATCAGCGAGGAAATTCAACTTTCTATAGAGAATATCTTTCTTTCTGACTCGTTTGACAGCTTTAACGATTCGATTCTTAGATTGAGAGATCCAAGATGGAGTTGGATTTTTCACTGATTTGGATGATGATTTGGTTGATCTTTTTGATGGTGGTGGTGAAGAGTGAGAAGATGAATCCGATGATGATGAGATGTGAGGAGACCCCGGGTCCTTTGGTGGCTCAGAAGTTTCTTCCTTTGAACGTGCAGGACTATCTAGAAGAAACTTATCATACTCAACATCTTCTTCATTTCCATACTTAGCTTGTTCATCTGTCTTTGTTTCATCACCAGAAGTCTTTTCCTTTTCTGGTCCTTCAAAGTCATACTCAAGAGTGTCCTCCATACGTGTTTGTTGTTGTACCAAAGTGGTGGCACCAGATCCCTTATCGGGTTGATTAACCGCATCAGGACCTGGTGAAGGTTGAGCTCCACCACTCGACCCTCCTGGGCCACCCATATTGTTCTTGAGCAAATTGTTGTGCAACGTGTTGAAGTCTAACGAATTTGAACTTCTTCCTGTATGATTTATCCAGTTGCTCTTCATCTGGGCTTGAGCTTTCTTCATAGGGCACAAGTACTGGAGTATTCCCTTTTCCTTGATCAGCTGGAGGACTAAGAGGTTTAGATACTGTTGTAGTGTCATCTTTAGCAGTTTCAGAGTAGAAATTCTCTTCATCTGATGCAGTGCCCTCAGAGTCCTTGTCAGTTAGCTTTCTTTGCGGTTCAGGCTTAGATACGGGAATAGGAACAGCTTCCTTGGCGGGAACTGTCCCCTTTCGTGGAGGATTCCTCCTGGGGAACATCCTCTGACTCTCAGTGCTTGCAGCACTTCCTCTTCTGGTTTTCCTTATAGGTGTACCAGAAGAATTCTCATCGAGATGACCAACTTTTCCTTCTCTTACTGCTACCAGATACCTTTTTTATGTCTCGAGCCTTTTGATTTCATTAGTCAGAAGGTGATCAGGTAACACAGCACCCTGTTTCTTTGTTGACGATTCCTTGATTCTGACTGATAGGGTAGGCTCAGTCAACATATCGTGATTGTCGGGGTCATTGAGCCTCTTGGGAATATCAGGATGAAGTCCAAGTGCTCTCTGGATCAACAAGTTTCTTGAGAAATGACATCATGTCTTCCCATAACAGTGCTTCAATTTCGATGTCCTTTTTGTTGATTAATGACCAGAAGATTTGTAGTTCTATGAGCTTGGGATGCTCATAGCCACTATCACGACCAAAGACAGATTTGGTAATGATGATGTAGAGGGTTCTCCACGGTTGAGGAATGTTCTTAAGCTCTACATGAGAGTGCTTAGTGATTATTCCTGAAGCTTCATCATAGCCAATATCAATCAGGAATTTCAGAACTGTCTCTTCAGTAGGTGTGGCATAGAAGTTGGTTGGCTCGATTTCAGGAATTAGAAGAACAGCCCGTAGATCTGCATGTGTGATGGTGATCTGTTTGTGATTGAGCGTTACAGTCACCGCACTTTGACCTTTGATCCTTTGCATTGAATTCCAGAATTGTTGAATGTAGATCTCTGGAACAGTAGGAGAGTGTGAGAGCATGTTCTGGTACGGATGATTCTTTAGAATATCCATAGCAATCAGGAAAGAAGACTCTGAGCATGAGAGAGTTTCAAAATCAACTCTTAGATTGTTCTTTCCAATCTTCCTTGGATAGCCATTAGGGAAGATATCGGCAATTGTGAGAACCTCAGGTGCATCCACATTCATTTGAGCAGCCATGTCGTGATCTGAAATAGCATTAGCCAAAAGAACCAACATATCTAATTATTGAACATATAATGTCAATGGTTGTTATGAGTCCAAGGTCACTTGTATGTCTAATAGTCTAATGACGTCGTGAAAATTTTCGTGAGTTAGTTAACTTTAAATTTTAAAGTTTATGTTATCACTTATTAATCACAACATATAGAAAGTTTAATCTTATTAGTGACATTATTGGTTTCGTGACGTTATGATTCATTTATATACAACTTTGCACGCGTAACAATTCATAATGAAGGTATGATCAAGGCTTATGCGTAGAAATGGTAGCTTATGCGTAAACAGGGGTTATATGCGTAGACACAAGCTTATGCGTAGGAATCTGTCTTACGCGTAGGAACAGAGTAACCTTATGCGTAGAGCTTACGCGTAGGCGTATATAAAACCTTACTCGTAAGGCTTACTCGTAAGAGTAGACCTTATGCGTAGTGGTCACTTTTTACGCATATCCTTCACAGGATACGCGTAGTCCCTTTGTAAAACCTTACGCGTAACAGTTACGCGTAAGATTTCTCTTACGCATAACTTTCTACACGTAAGGTGATCCTTATGCGTAGAGTATCAATGACCTTGATTCTGAGTTATACGAGTAGCAAGCCTGAAATAAAATCATCATAACATCAATTTTGACTTATACATTCATTCTTAAAACAGATCAAGGCATGAAAGCATATCAAACATTATGCGTTAAATCTTACGCGTAGCTAAACCCCTAAGTTTAAGAATTACGCGTATGATTTCTAGCCATAGGATTAGCACCAAAGTTTTTCTGGGAGGTCTAAGAAGCATATAGAGTATGTTTATCCAAGTTTTAACATCGAAAATGTCTAGAATCAAAAATACCCAAACCGTATGAGTATAAACCCTAAATTCCCATTGATGATTCATTTGAGTTTCTGGGTAAAATCTGGGCTTAGATATGATTAATTCCTCTTGAAAACAACCTTATACAACTATCTTTAACACCAAAAACCTTCACATATGAAAACGCCCAAACCCACGCATAAACCCTAATTTTCAAAATCCATCAATTCGTGTTTCTGGGTGCATTTTGAGGATAAAAATGATATCATTGATGTTATAAAAACGTTTTGACACTATCTTTTTAACCACAAACACATACCAATGATTGTGTGTTCATACGCTTATGCGTAGAACACATAATCACTCATATCTCATAATTTAGCCGTTGGATTTGCATAAAAATCAAAACCTTTGCTTGTAATTATGTTAAGATTATGAAAACACTTACACTTTGATGATCAAAAACACAGATTTCTTGAACGATTTGTATGCGTAGGATTATTTAGGTTTGTATAATAAATGTGAGGTGAAATAGTTAGGTGGAAGAGTTTTTATTAAAATGACTTTAATCTTTTGACAGTTTTGGTCCCTCCACCTTTTCCTTTTTCATCCAAAGCCATTTAACTTCCATTATGGTTACCAAACGAAAGATTTTGAGAAAGAAACTTGACGACACTCCCCCTTGACTTAAGAAAATAATGAAAGGTTATAAATTTTAGTCCGAGAGTGTCATTGAACCAGAAATGTACCACCATTGATAAAAGAAACAACCAGAATAAGGTAACATACAAGCACACGAATGTATTGAAACAGTTAAGAGTTTATTTTCTCCCCCTCAACACTTGATCGGAAAAATACTGAATTTTGAAAGATTATAGTGTTGACGGAAGAAATGTACTTGCAATGTTGAAAGAAAAAAATAGATAGAAGAATATTTTTTGTTGTTTTATCATGTTTTATATTTTTGTATTTTGTTTTTGAAAAATTATTTACAAGAGATGTTTTGGTGTTTGACAGGTTTTTAAGACTGTTTTAGGAGGTCATCCAATTCCTCTTGAGTCAAACACCTCATACCAATCTGGTGGACCAACTCATTAAACCTAGAGGGAGGCAAGGCTTTGGTGAGAAGATCTGCCAATTGGTATTCTGTACCGACAAAATATAATTCAACAGTACCCTGTTCCACGTGGTCCTTGATGAAATGATATCGAAGATCGATGTGCTTTGATTTCGAATGCTGAACTGAGTTGCACGAGATCGCAATAGCACTCCGATTGTCGCAGTACATCGGGATTTTGTCAAATACGTAACCATAGTCTTTGAGTTGTGTTCTCATCCAAATGACTTGAGCACAACACGCCGACATGGCTACATATTCTGCTTCAGTTGAGGACAACGATGTACAATCCTGCTTCTTCGATTGCCATGACACCAGTTTGTCACCAAGAAATTGTAAAGCTCCTGAAGTACTTTTCCGTGAATCTAAGCATCCTGCGTGGTCAGCGTCTGAAAAAGCGATTAGTTCAAAACCAGAATCCTTCGGATACCAGATTCCCAAATTAATGGTTCCCTTGATGTATCGGAGGATTCTTTTAGCCTCAGAGAGGTGGGTTTCAGTTGGTCGCGACTGATAACGGGAGCAAAGATAAACGGCAAAGACAATATCAGGTCTGCTGGCTGTTAGATACATGAGAAACCCAATAATACTACGGTATTTGGTAGGGTCAACCAATTTCCCATGCAAATCAGCGTCTAGCTTCTTGGTATGTGCCATTGGAGTGGCATAGGTGTCACAGGTATTCATTCCAAATTTGTTTAACAATTCAAGGGCATATTTGGACTGACTCAAGAAAATACCACGGGGTGATTGATGAACTTGTAATCCTAGAAAGAATGTAAGTTCACCCATCATGGACATTTCAAAATTTTCTTCTTCATAGTTTTGCAAAAGCGATTGAGTACTTTTATGTGTAGACCCAAAAATGATGTCATCCACGTAAATTTGAACAATTAAGATATGTGCCCCTGATATTGTATGAAAAGAGTAAGGTCAACCGAACCTTTGGTGAAATTATTGGCAATGAGGAAAGATGATAGCTTATCGTACCATGCCCGAGGAGCTTGTTTGAGACCATACAAGCTTTGTTCAGTTTGTAGACATGGTTCGGGAACGCGAGATCAAAGAATCCTTCTGGTTGGCTGACATAAACCGTTTCTTTAAGTTGTCCATTTAGAAACGCAGTTTTGACATCCATCTGAAAGACTGTCATATTCATATGAGCCGCGAACGCAAGAAATATCCGAACAGCCTCAAGACAAGCAACCGGAGCAAAAGATTCTTCAAAGTCAATACCCTCTTCCTGACGATAACCCTTAGCCACCAGACGTGACTTATTCTGATTACGTTTCCTTCGGCATCCAATTTGTTTTTCCAAATCCATTTGAGACCAATGACGTAGACCCTGTTGGTCTTTCAACCAGTTCCCATACTTCAAGACGTTTGAATTGGTTGAGTTCTTCTTGCATGGATTCAATCCAGTTGTCCATTGCGTCTTTGATGTTTTTATGTTCAGATTGGCAACAGTGAGTGCATAAATGCAATGTTCACCATCTGAGTGAAGACGTTGTCTCGTAACGACTGGTTGATTCGGGTTGCCAATAATGTTCTCCAGAGGATGGTCTTTTGTCCATCTATGTGTGGAGGATTGATGTTGGTATACATTGTGCAGATTTTGAGGATTCAAATGGCTTGTTGAAGATTCCGCGACATCAGGTGCAGCAGTCTCATTAGCAAACGGGTTAAAGAACGCATTTGGATCAAAATCTCCAGGTGGGGGTACTTCATTCAGAACATCATCAGCTGGTTCATCATTGTTGGAAGCGGTTTGTTCAACTGTTGTGGTGGAGTCAACTGGTGGTTTCTTCAACTTAGTTGTTGTAGCAGGTGTATCAGGTATATGAGTATTATCAGTTGAGCAGTGGAACAGCGGATACACCTGGAGCACGTTCATCAATATCGTCACTAAACAGGGAGCAACAACCTTTCCATTTGTTGACGAGTAAGCTGGGGGCTTGTTTCAGCTGATGATGGGGTTTGGGGGAAGTTTAAGCGGTTGTGACCGGGTTCCAAGCTGTTATACTCAGAAGCCATTTCCGTAAGTTCATCAAAATGAGCATGAATCGTTTCCATAACCTCCTTTGTTCGACGATTCCAGATTCAGAAACCTTTAGAATTATCACAATATCCAATAAAGACTCCAATGTCAGCTTTGGCTTTGAGCTTTCCAAAGTCATCACGATCATTATTCGGATAGCAAAGAGATCCAAATACATGAAAGTGTTTGAGATTCGGTTTTCTGTTGTGGACAAGCTCGAAAGTGTTTTGTTATGGCGTTTTGTAATCATAGAACGTTTTGAAGTATAGCATGCAGTAGATACAGCATCTGCCCATAAGTAATCTGGAAGTTTAGCATTGATTAACATTGTTCTTGCAACTTCCACTAACGTTCGGTTTCGTCTTTCAATAACTCCGTTTTGTTCTGGTGTGCGTGCAATAGATGTCTGATGCTGAATTCCCACTTTCTCATAAATTCACGAAGAGTTTGGTTAACAAATTCAGTGCCTCTGTCTGTTCTGATTTGTCGAACGGTGTTTCGTAGCTGAACCTGTATTTTCGTGAGAAAGGTGATGATCATCTGTGGAGCTTGATCTTTTCTTCGAAGAAAGTAGACCCAAGTCCAGCGTGAATAGTCATCAACAATTACTAAGATGTAGCGTTTGCCATTGATCGTTTGCAGCGCATCGGCCACACAAATCCATGTGAAGAAGATGAAGCACGTGCTGAGAGCTGTGTTCCACCTTTGAGGGAAAATGAGCACGAGTGCTTTTCCCTTGTTCACAAGCTGAGCAAAGGTGATCTTTAGAATACCGAAATCGTGGG
The DNA here is from genome assembly GCA_910596185.1 of Chrysanthemum makinoi. Taxonomy (NCBI): domain Eukaryota; kingdom Viridiplantae; phylum Streptophyta; class Magnoliopsida; order Asterales; family Asteraceae; genus Chrysanthemum; species Chrysanthemum makinoi. The sequence goes on along the minus strand of OU343222.1, from coordinate 244,131,578 downwards.
AGTCCTTCAACAAGTTTGTGTCGAGCAAGGTTGGTGATGGTTTGAAAGTTTAGATGTGAGAGACGACGTGCCATAGCCATGATTTTGTTGATGTTGCCTTTGAAAGTAAGCAAATGGGAGATGAAGCAACCATGTCTTGCATAGAGATAGTGTAAAGACTTGAATTACGGGAGCCAGACATAAGGTTGTTTCCTTGTAGATCACGAATGAAACAAGATTTCTCCCTGAAAGCAACCTCCAAATCTCCATCACAAAACTGACCTACTGAAAACAGATTGTGACCGAGGCCTTCCACATAATAAACCCTGCTAATTTCGATGTTCCCATTGATATAGTCTCCGTAGCCCATGATAGCTGCGAAGTGATCATTCCCGAATCTGACAGTGCCAATGAACTTTGCAATAAAGTTTGATAACAGTTTAAGGTTGCCTGTCATGTGTCGGGAACATCCGCTATCAACAATCAAGAATGATATGTATCACCTGCATTACACACAGACGACACAGATGGAATAGGAGTAGATGTGGAACCCGAAATGTTAGAGGGTTCTGGAGCAGTTATAGTAGACATACACACAACAATAGCTTTAGGTATCCATTTAAATCCTAGTGTGTTATATATCCATTTCTGCCATCTCCAACTAGTATTTGCTTTAGTCTTAGTGAATGCACTAGGTGGTACTACATTCCTAGGAGGTGTAACTGGAGCTACAGGGAAAGCAATGCATTTCTTAGAATCTAAAGAGGACGGTCTACGAAGCACAGACATAGAAAGATTAGTGGGCCTAGAGGTATTCCGGTTCTTAGGATTCCTTAAACGAGAGATGATAGCTTTAGCAACACATTTGTCATGACAATCAGAATTCATACTTTTACGACAAATAACACAAGGTGCATCAGACTGAATATCAAAAGTGCTTAAAGGTTTAGCATTCGTTACATCACTATTTCTATTACATTTGCCAGACGCAATATCTATAGTGGAAGCAACATGAGTCTTATTCATAGTCCTAGGGTGTTCTTCTACTTTAGCATTCCTTATTGATCTTTTCTTAGGTCGCAACTTCCTATTCTTCGATGTAGTGCTCCTAGGCTGTGAAGTGCGGACGTTTGGAAAAGACGCAACTATTCTTGTTTCAGTAGAAGGAAGCACGTTAGCAACTTGTGATTTGGCAGTAGGGATTCTAGGTTCACGATTACTAAGTGTTACTGGTGCTATTCTCTTAATCACGGTATGCGGAAGTTGTTCATACTTTCCTAACATTTCTCTTAACTTGAAGATAGTGTGAATCAGATCTTGATTTTCAGACCGAATATTTCCAGCAAAACGCATAACTTCTTTAGTGTGTGCAAGATAATGATCAAGTTCATTTGATGCTTCATCACGAGTCTTTTTGAGTAAATCAAATATGACACCATATTCCTTTTTAACTTTACAAGTTCTTGTTCATATTTTGAGATTTGACACTTAAAAGACACGTTTTGATCATCCAGTTGCTCAATTTTAGGATCAGAAGATTTTTCACGCAACTGGGCGATTTTGTGTTGAAAAGCAAGTTGTTGATCGTGAATATCTTTTTGACACCAATTAAGACGACGTATTGCATTTGAAAGTTCGTTTGACAATCGTTTATTTTCAACTTTTAAGGACTCGATCTGAAGCACATTATCAGTGTTCTCAACATTTACCACAGAATCAACAGTATCAGTAGAGATATAATCAAATGCATATGACAAAGAATTCAATAACACAGCATTATGGACATCAGCACAGATGACATCTTCCAAGAGTCGATCAACATCTTTTCTCAACATTTTCTTTTTACGTTTAGTATTAGAAATAGATGTTTCTGTTTTCTCGAAAATGACCTTCATCAATCCAAGTTCCTTATGAAAATCCCTTTCCCAAGACAATGCACAACTTTTCAAATTTTTAACATTTGGTAAAAGATTTTTCTGAAAAATATCTCTTTGTTCTCGCGCTAGAGGCGATTGAAAGTGTTGAACTTTGATTTCAGAATGATATTCTATCTCATGTTGTAAAGTTTTGAGGTCAGCCATGAAAAGGTCAAAATATCGAAGAATTTTGCGATTTTCAGGTTTAGAGTTTACTTCACTGATGGAAGGTAAAGGACCATAAGTTTGTGCATAATCTGGTTTGAGATTAACATTAGAAGAATCAGACGTTTTTATGATAATCCTTGGTGTGTTAGAAGAATCCGTTGGTGTGACGAAAGTGACCGCTTTTGAATAGTTAAAAGGTTTGTTGTAAACAACTTTTTCTAATTTTGATCGACTCTCGTCTTCTGCATCTAATTCCTCTTGACGATGATATTCAACAACACTCATAACAGAATTATCAATTTTATATTCTGCACTGGAAACTTCAGGATTTGGTTTGAATGCTTTGGTTGAAAGCTTAGGTTTGTAATCAGCAAGATTTGGTCCATAGCCATTTGGATTTGGTTTTAAAGTAAACTTTTCAATGGCTGTGACCGACTCACCATGTTTGTAAACAACAGTTTTAAACTCTTTAAGTTTGTTTTGCAAGCCGATGATTTCTTCAAGATGATCATCTATTCGTTTCGTTGAATGCTTTTTGTATGCAGAGAACTGTTTTTGACAAGTTAACAACTCAGCCTTAGCTTTTTGATTTTCCAAGGTGAGAGCGTTAATTTGCTTTTTATGTTCATGTTTCAGTTGTTCTATTTCAGACAACAAAGCATTCTTCGAAGCGGCTAGATCACGCATCTGTCTCTCTAAATATTTTTCATTTTGATGAGATTTAGCAAAGGCTGCTTCAAAACTTTTTCACGTTTTTCTTGAGTTTTGAAAAAGTTGAGTTGCTTTGTAAACATTCAAAATCCTTGGTTAACAGTGCATTTTACTTTTCAAGTCCTGATTAATTGCACGACATTCTTCCACTATGGTTTGTTGGTCTTGTATAAACGAGCAAAATTGGATAGGCAAAATTTCGGCGTGTTCAACATGAGTCACAACATGATCATTACTTAGATCCTCAAGTATAACCACGGAGTCAATTTGAGTATCAAGGGACACCATAATGTCATCTTGACGTCAAATGATAACTACGGGGTCTAAGAAAATCGTCGGAATGAGATGTGGACGACTCATTTTGAACATTCTGAGCCTTGCCGGATTCAGATGTTGGCGGAGATATGAGATCAGAGATAAACATGGTTTGTTCGTGTACCTGAGACAAGCCATCAGTGTCATACACTGGGCCTGTGTCACTCATGTGTAACTCATGCATATTAGCCATCAACATAACAGCTGCATTGGCCTGCAAATCCTCCATATCATCATCTGAATCTGCATTTGCCATAAAGCTCTGTTCTTTGTCTGTGAGAGTTTCACCAGCTTCATCCTTAAGAGCCAAAAGAAGAGCCTCTTTGTGATAAGCACTCCCCTTGTCCTCCGGCTTTGGGCATGCATTAGCCAGTGTCCCTTCTCATTGCAGTTGTAGCATCGAAGACCATTCAACCCATTCTGAGCATTTCCGTGTTCCACCACTTGAACTCTATTGTTATTCCTACCCACAGCATTAAACCCTTGACCACCGCCCATCTGACGACCATAACCACAATTCTGAACTTCAACTCGTCCATTGTTCACAACAGCTTGATTCCGTGTGTTAGATGAGGAACGAATACGATTGTTAGATTTGTTGGTATAACGGCTAAAAGCATTAGCAATCATAGCAAATCCTTGTTGCAGTGCTTCGAATGGATCAGATTCCTCATTAGCTTCACTGACAAGTTCTTGAGCATTGTTGTTGTTGTATGGAACCAATTGATTTTGTTGAGATTGAGGCTGTGAAGGATCATATGGTGGATTGTCTTTGAAAAGTAAGATCGGTGGAGATCACCAAGTGGTCCCATGCATCCTAAGATGGCCAACCCCGGACCCTCCCCCAAGGACCCTTGCCCCAGGAAATGAGCACCTATCCGTGACTGACTTATGCAGTTCTTGGGCTTTGAAACCCTGGCATTTTCTTCAAAGGCCCTCGCTGACCAGTCAATCTGATCATTTGCGGTGATGGGATGGTACCAAATCATTTTAGTGCCATGGAAGAGGTTTTGAACCCGGTCTATCACCAATCTCAAAGCTCTACCAATGGACTAAAGGATCATTTGTGATCAGATGGTGTGAGTGTAAGCAGTTGGTTGAGTTGCTGGTTAAGAGAATAACTGTTTTAGCATATAAAGCAAATTTGTGGATTTTCCGGTTGTGAAGGGGAAGCAATTTTGAGCACGGAGATTCTTTCTCTA
>OU343222.1:244087409-244127187 GCA_910596185.1 Chrysanthemum makinoi | reverse complement strand
CAAATATAGAGGTAGATCAAACTATTCATGAGGAAATTGGCAAAATAAAGGAAATAGAGATAACTCGAATGGAGAAAACTCACAATAGAATAAAGGTGAGTGGAATAGAAAGAAGTTTAAATGTTTCAATTGTGGGAAACATGGACATTTCAAGAAAGACTGTAGAAACCCACAACAACTCGGGAACAATCAAACCTTATCTTAGAAGGCGATGAACCATCACTATTATTATTTCAGCGAAACTAAAGAAATCTAGTTAAATGAAGAACAAGTACAACCCCGAAAATATGCTACAACAGATGCGAGCATATGGTATTTAAATAATGGTGCAAGTAACCATATGACGGGCACCAAAGGTCATTTTTAAGGATATTGACGAAAGCATCCTTTGACGCGTTCGTTTTGGAGATGGATCGTATGTGGAGATAAAGGGTAGAGGTTCAATATTATTAGGATGTAGAAACCTACTACAGAAGATGATTTGGACGTTTACTATATTCCAAACCTCAAAAGCAACATACTTAGTCTAAGACAACTCACTGAATTAGGTTGTAAGATCATCATGGATGGAAACATACTGACTTTGTATAATAAGAACAAGAAGTTGTTAATGAAAGTAGAACGATCTAAGAATCGACTTTCTTGTATTAGATTACATATAGAAACACCTATATGTCTCTTAGCAAACGTTGATGATCAAGCATGGTTATGGCACGCTAGATTAGGTCATCTAAACTTTGACGTTATCAACAAGATGACAAGAAAAGGTCTAGTGGATGGAATACCAAGAATAAATCATGCAGGGAAAAATATGTGCTTGTTTATTAGGAAAACACATTAGAACACCATTTCCAAATCAAGCTAAATTCAGATCAAAGAACCCGTTGGACTTAGTATATGGAGATCTTTGTGGTCCCATAAGTCCAACCACACACTCGAAAGAAGCTCATCTTCTTATTAGTAGATGACTGCACACGTTTCATGTGGGCTTACTTTCTAACTTCGAAAGATCAAGCATTCAACACATTCAAGAAATTTAGGCAGCAGATTGAATTAAAGTTGAAGTTGAAAATAAAGATGCTAAGAACTGATAGAGGAGGCGAATTTACATCAAATAAATTCACAAATCTGTAGGAGAACGAATAGCAAGAAAATTGTGACACCATACTCACCGCAACAAAATGGCGTATTAGAGAGGAGAAATAGGACATTGTTATCAACTACTAGGAGTATGATGAAAGTGATGAAGTTACCCTTAACTGTTTGATAGGAAGCAGTCAGACACGCCATTTACATACTCAACAGGGTACCTACGAAAAGCCCTGAAGATAAAACACCATATGAAGCCCTCTACAATAGAAAACCAAATCTGGAATACCTAAGAATATTCGGATGCACAACTTATGCTAAGATAACAATACCTCACTTGAAGAAGCTGGATGATAAAAGCATACCGATGATTTACTTAGGAGTTGAAGAAGGATCAAAAGCATGTAGGCTATATGATACAATAGGAAAGAAGAAACATGTTAGTAGAGATGTAAAGTTTATGGAAACGAAATCGTAGGATTGGAATAACAATGAAGAGGATACAAGTACACAAGACCGCGTTTTGGACTAGTTTTGTAATAGAGGGAGTTGACAATGAGAATCCTACACCAGTCAACACAGGAAACAATGATAACACGTATCATGAACCGAATCCTATACCAGATCCACCCTCACCAATCACACCACCAACATACACTTACAATCCTAACTCAGAAGATGAAGAATAAGCTACTATTAGCTCATTAGGAAGCTCAGACCAAAGATATGATCATAGACCAATATAAGGTTTAAAAAATATTACGGAAATCTACTAAAGCTGCGTGGTAGAAGCAAAACTTATTGCAAAAGAACCAGAAATTACAAGGAAGCATTAAAAGATAAGAAGTGGATTGAGGCCATGGAAAATGAATTAGATTCAATCAACAAAAATAACACATGGACTCTTACCACATTGCACTAAATCGGAAGGTAATAGGACTCAAATGGGTTTATAAAACCAAGAGAGATGCACCAGGAAATATCATTAAATATAAAGCAAGATTAGTAGCAAAAGGTTATGTACAAGAACAAGGAATAGAATTCGATGAGGTGTTTGCACGGTTGCTAGAATTGAGACAGTTCGCTTAATATTAGCACTAGCAACATATCATGGATGGCAAGTACACCACTTAGATGTAAAATCAACATTTTTACATGGAGAATTGAAGGAAGAAGTCTATGTTACACAACCTGAAGGTTTCATTTAACAAGGAAACCTATGAAAAGACTACAAGCTAACTAAAGCTTTGTATGGCTTAAGACAAGCACCGAGGAAACAGTGTTTTGGTGTTTGTACCTTAGCTAGGATTTTTTAAATATATATATATATATATATATATATATATATATATATATATGGGGATAGCTTGGCTACAATTTTTGTAGCCAATTGGCTACAAATCCTTCATAAAATTACACTAGCAATGATTGGGGACCTGAGAAAAAGAATCAGGACCCACAAAAATAATCAGGGACCCACATTTTTAGTACATAATTGTAGCCAATTGGCTACAATTAATTATGCTAATATATTATAATATATATATATATATATATATATATATATATATATATATATATATATTAAGTCATTTAGAAATGGAATATCTTGATAAGTGAAAAAATTACAAAAATGGTCCTATACTGCTATTAAAAATAATACACAATTTCAAACATGTTTAAACAAATATACACAATTTTAATCTTACTTCGCGTTGCTACAAAACATGTAATTCATAAAACCCATTTTAATTAAAGTAAGCAAGATATTACGGGTTCACAAGAGTTTTTAGATGTTTACGCCTTGTAGAAAATTTTACATTGTTAGTTGTTACACACAATTCTTGACACATGTGACTGAAAAGAAGCTCAAGAGGGTTAGATAAAATGGAAAAAGTAAAATATATAAAATCACTTTATTTTTGTCTTCTGTGGACAATGTATACCTTGCATCAAGTCTTTAAAGACTTGATGCATTTAACAAAATACATATTACAATTAATAACTAAGACTTGGAAGAATTTGGAAGAATGACTTGAAATTTATCAAGCTTTTGTAAAAAGCTTTTCAAAAAGCTTTGAATGCAATGCTAAAAACCTCTCTAAAAAAGCTTTTTAGAATAGTAAAAAGCTGTTGTTAGTTTTGCATTAAGATGCTCTTAGTTGGTACATTTTAATGCATGCTAGAGTTAAACAAAAAGTGTAACTAGTTTTAAAATCAGCATTTTATCAAACCACATGGACCCTTTTTTAACTTACTCAATAACAAATGAGAAATAGTTTGATAGTAATATCTATATTTTAAGGTCGGAAAAAATCAAGTAAAAAGCCACAATCATAATAGTGGTTTATTCAAGATGTTTGGAAAACTAATTTAAGCATTCAGTTTAAAGATAATACCTCTTTCTCTGCCAATTCATTGTTTTTCTCAATTTCTCTGCCGCATCTTTCAATTTTAACTTCTGTGATTGCTCTCATATCAAAAGTGGTTGTGGCAGGTGTGATTAAATTTTCAAACCTCTCACAATATCCAATATATATGCTTTCAACAGCTTCAAATCCATGAATCAAGTTATTTCCAGCATCTTTTATCCTCCACACCTCTCTAAGCTTCCCTAATTTCCACAAATGAATGCTTCTCAACCTGCTGCTGCTACCTTTATCCATTTCACCAACACGTCCCATGTCGATGTCGAATATCACTTCAATAGAAGCACAAAATTCAACTTCAAGCTCTTCTAGATTATTGAATAATGGCATTGGATTGCTTGGGAGAAGATTCACAAGACTATCACATCCGAGCACTTTAATGCTTCTCAAACTGCTGCTACAAACCTGTTCTTCACTTTTACCAGCACGTCCCAAGTCAGTGTTAAATAACACTTGAATGGAACACACTTCTTTAAGCTCTTGTAAATTATTGAGGAATGGAAATGGATTGCATGAAAAAAGCTTCACAAGACTATCACATCCCGACACTTTAATGCTTCTCAAGCTGCTGCTTAGTTGCTCGTTTCACCAAAATCCATGTTGAACAAGACTTCAATGGAACCACAACCCTCGACCTTTAGCTCTCGCAATGGGCAAAGATTACTAATACTAAACTTAGGAGGCCATATCTCCTTCAAATTCTCCATATCAGAAACAACCAGTTTCTCCAGCTTAGGAGCCGCATCCTGTAAAAAAGGATTGTTATTAGAACACTTTTAGTTGAAGATTGTTAATTTGCATATCACAACCACAAATGTTATAATTAGTAATAATTACTATTGACAAAATCTGAAAATAACTGCAACAAATTTTTAAAAATATTTTATAATTTGTTTCTGAAATCTAGATGATTTTCGATATATTATTTGATATATTATGCGTCTCAAACTGCTGCTACAAACCTGCTCTTCATATCTACCAGCACGTTCCGAGTAAATTTCAAATAATACTTCAATGGGCAAACACTAACTTCAAGCTCTTGTAAATTATTGAAGAAAGGAGCGGTTGCATGAAAAAGATTCACAAGACTATTGCATCCATCCACTTTGATGCTTCTCAAGCTGTTGCTAAGTTGCTCGATTTCACCAAAATCCGTGTTGAACAAGACTTCAATGGAACCACAACCCTCGACTGTAAGCTCTCTCAATTGGCACAGATTACTAATACTAAATAGCGAGGCCATATCTCCTTCAGGTTCTCCATATTAGAAACAAACAACTTCTCCAGCTTAGGAGCCGCATCCTGCAAATTATTTATAATTTGTTCATTCATTAGATACCCGCCTGTTATTGAAACACTTTTTAGGTTTGGTTGAAAAGATTGCTAATATAAGTTTATAAATACAAAGCATATATTTACCTGTGCGTTCAAGAAAGATGATGTTACCATGTATAAATGCTTGTAATTTTGGAGGCCTTCAAGTCGCAACTCCATGAGGCGTGGCAGCTCAATTACATTGATATGTGCTGAAATGCAATAAATTTGGTAGCTTAGCCAACCTGAGATACTTTAAGTTGGAAAACATAATTATATCTGATCCATTACATACTGCTTCCATTATAGGGCATCCGGAATTTCCAGAATACTCTAGCTTGACAGCGTTGTTTAACCACTTTTCGGTGTGAAAATGTATGTCAACTCTGCACATTTTGAAACTACAAGGAGTCTTAAATTGTCAAATGAAAGAGTGGCAGGGTATTCATATCATTCACTTGTAGATAAAGTGCATCTGTGTTCATAAACAACTCACTGATATTACATTTCTGTAGTTCTTCTTCGTTGGTAATCAGCTTCAAGCTGTTTTGATCTGAGTGTCTGCGTCAACTTTATTTCTTCCCAGCTCGTCTCTAACTTCCGAAAAATAACATCCCACGAGCTTGAATCTTTGAAGTTTCTCATAAGACATGTTCTTCATATGAGCATTGTCACCAACAAATTCAAATTCTAATGCACGAAGGTTCTTTGAACGTTCTGGCTCGCTACTGTTGTTGTCTTGAAGCATAGTGCCGTCCTTTAAAACTTCTCATATAAAGCTCTTCAAGTTTCACTAAGCTTTTCAAGACACCATCATCTATAACAAGATTGTAACAACCGGTTACATCCAGTAGTCTTAGCTTCTTCAAATTTTCGAATGTGGAAGGTATGGTTGTTATGCCAGAATTAGCAAAGCTAAGCACTTCAGATCGAAATATTTCTAATACAAGTTAAATCAAACATCAAGGAGCATTCATGGAGACAAAGAGTTTGAAGGTTGGTGGAGCACTGAAATGATGAGGGAAGTAATGGATTCTCCATTCTCTAAACGCTAACTTGAAGCTTTTTCATTTTTGCATAAAAGTCTTGAGGCCTTAGCGACACATCTCCGTGCATAAGTTTCAAAAGTGAAAGGTTTGGAAACTGAAATTCACTAGGAAACTCAGACATGCCCTTGCATGTTAACGAAAGTTGCTTGCAAGATTGGCTCATACTATTAGCTTCACTCCAATTTGAGGAATCATCTTCATGGTGAATGATCCAACATCCGTCCTCGCCACCTTTAGAAACAGTACCCACCACAAATGCAAGCACAAGATCATGCATTTTCACACACTCATAGTCATCACTATCACCATTCATCAACAAATATGCATTTTGAGATTGCTCCACACTTGTTTGTGTGCATTCTCATCTTCGATGGTATAAACTTGTTTTTAAAAGTTTTAATCCCATGCATATCTTGTCAGGATCTTCTGGGGATATTAGAGTCGGGAAACATGCCACAAGCAGAAAAATTGTTTTATCCTCTTCGTTCCTAAATTCTTGTAGCTTATATCTACAAATTCTAGCACATTATTATTTTCTTCAAACACTTGAGTTATGCGCTTGCATCACAATTTATTTTGACCTCTGAGAGTTGCGGCAATGAGATTGATGGCAATGACAAATAACCACATTTCTTTACAATATCATCCTATTTGATAGAGATCACGGTCATGCTTCTCAGAAATCCCTGCGATTTGAAAAAGAAATCTTGTGCTTCCCCTCCTCCAAGATCAACTCTAATATTTTAGGAACAGAATCAGCATCAACTGCAATCTGTTGGCAAATCTTTTCATCTCGTGATGTCAGCAACAGCTTGACCCCATTTGGCAAAGGACCCTCTAATCCGATATCTTCGAGTTTAATCTTCTCCCACACATCGTCCAATATAACCAGACTCTTTTCTTTATTCTTTGAAAATGCTTGAAATCTTTTAGAAAGAAGAATTGCCCTTGATGTTTCAAGGGTTTCCGTTAGAGGTTCGCCTGTGTGCCCTGCTATGGCATTCTGAATGTCAAACAAGTTGGAACTTTTCCCAACAACTACAACCACGATCCACTTAAACATCTTGTTATCTTCTGCAGCCTTTTTCAGTTGTTTCATCAGCGTGGTTTCCCCACCCACCCATTCCACACAAGGCTGCCACTCGAGTTTTATCATCATCGTGTTGAAGGAACTTCAATGCATCATCGAATATCTTATCTCTTGACTTGAACACAATTTGGGTATTTCCACCTGGTGTTGATGTTGATGCCGGGCGTTTGGAATCGACTCTTCCCAAAGGGATTTGGGCATCACCCCAGATGATGTCAGAACTCTCTTTAATTAGACCTTCGATATCCTTGGTTACCCTCAACGCGTTTCTTCCTGCTAGATACTTCTTTTTGACATTAAAGCATCCAATGTCGTTACATGGAATATTTTCAACTTCTTTCTTGATGTTTTCTACTTCTTCCAACCACCCGGTACACGCAGGTATCTCTTTATTGTTTTCACGGTTTCTTCTCAAATGATTTTCGTTATCAATTCTTTGACCGTCCAAAACCTTCATTTTGTCTTTCATTTCCTTCACACGATCGGCCGAGGAAGTGAGGTTTCTCAACTTTTGAGTAATATGACCCGTCAAAACACTCGCAACAGGACCAACGATTGCAGATGCAACATTATCCATTTTCCTGAGACGTAAGAAATCATGTGAACATAACTAGTGGTGGCAATTCCCGAAATGATAGGAAAATAAACAAGTTAAGCTTGGATCTAAACAGGGTTAGTTCACATGGTTGGTTTGTTGTGATTAAAACACGACTGAATCTTATTACAGTATTCATACTTTTGGATTGCTTATTATTTTCTGCTTATAACAATTTGTTTCAAATTTTCATTCAAACCAATTTATCAAATACATATCAGGTCAAATATATATATAAAAAAAAAAATTAATTAATTAATTATTGCTTAAATAAGCATGCATATCAAAAACTTGTTTATTTTAACTAAAAACAAATAAGCAATAACTTAATCTATAAGACTATAAATAAACAGATCTATTTCTCCTTAGATTAGTACATATCAAAGTAGTAACTTATGTAGAAGATATATGCTAAATATGTTAAAAATACCTTATACAGATTTCAGAGATTTCACCAGCTAGCTCTCAAGGATCAAATGTTTACTGAACAAAAACAAGTTGGTTGAAAATTTTAGGAGTGTGAAATGAAGCAATCATTGAATGTGGAGTAAATATTGAGAGAGACAACTTGTTAAATTGGAGCTAACTTTCTGCATGAAGTGACTCTTCATAGCAGACATTACATTATTGACCCATTACATGATGGGTACAATTATTTGAAAAGTTTTGTTCGGTTTATTGGAATGAGACATCAAAGGTGCTTCTCCCCATTACTAGGGATGTCAAAAAAACCCGATCCGACCCGAACCCGATTAAGTCTATTCGTGTCGGATTACTAGGGTCTTCGGGTCAACCCGACTAGCCTGAGTTCTAAATAGGGCCAGTTTCGAGTATGTTTTTTTAGCCTCAACCCAAATTCACGAACCAATTTACCCGACCAACCCGACTTTTACAATGGTAAACATAATTAAGTAAGTTTTTTTTTTATAATCATTTTACCTATACTCGGGTTGACCGAACCCAATTGACCGAACCATACTAACCCGAGTTACTTAATTCACAAATTCCCTTAAATCCTGGTCACATTAATCTTCTTAGACTTGACAGATTTGACCAAAATGGAGTCACTGAAGTTATGCATTATAAAATTTACCCAATACAGCAACTACATATATGTTTCAGATAATCCGATAATATTACCCTGAATGTTCTATCAAATCTGATAGCTGAACACATAAAAGCTGATTATTGGGACTGTAGGTTTGCAGCACATTTGATCATTCCTTAATTTGCTTGTTCAATCTATTTATATTGTTAACAAAACCTGGTAGCATAAAAAAAGACAACTCTTGTGAGATTGTGAGTTCGGAAGTCCACATTGTTTGCATCATGGTTAATGTAATGGAAGCATTATGTGTTTTTATCTTTCGGTAATGATAGGATTAGTGTTGTAGATGCTTTTCTAGTCAAGAAGTTCCCTAGGTTTTGGCTAGCTATTGGTCACAATGGTTTCCTAAATTAGCGAAAGTTTCTATCACATATTGTCGGTGAATGGACTCACTACAAGATAAGTGACATTTAGTGACTGATAAAAAATGTCAGAAAAAGCATAAAATCAGTCACTATAGGCATTTTGGTCTTCTCCCACTGAAATAAAAAGTGACACTAACGCAACCATCACTAAAAGTCATTTTTGAGGCTTAATATCAGTCATAAAAGGTCTATTATATTTTGTGTCTGATTGTTATGTGTCAATATAGGTTTGAAAGAAAACTTGAAAAATTTATTAGTGACTGAATTATTCAGTCACTAAAGGACTTGAAGTATCTTTCCATTCTACTGCATTTTTTGCATTTTGCCATTCCACTGCATTTTTCATTTCGACTGTATATGTTTTCAAGCTATATAAAACAAAGAAATTCACATATATGAAACCACAAAGTAACTTTATTGCCAAAATCAACTCGAAACAACTCAAATTCTACCATTTCCAAATGTATATGTCTACATATGAGTCAAATGGTTCACACATGTTAATCTGATTACAAAGTGTTCAAAACCTTAAGATCTCAGATATGACCAGCATCAAACAAGGATAACAAAGAAAAAAGTTTCTAGATAAATGCTCTACAATAACTCCATCAAACAGCCATCAAACAATTGCACATCTACAAAAGACATCTGCAAAAGACATTAAAAAAGTAAATCAGTAAAAGTAAGTAAAGCAGATACAACAAGAGCAAATAATGCTCGATACAGGTATTGCACTATTGCTCGTTGTTTCTTTTATGGTTTGTATGATTTAAGACAAGGTATTTGAAGTTATAAGCTGGTAACCTCACAGTAGTGTAAACAAATGAGACTTTACAAGTTTATTGTTTCTTGAACCATTATGGGAGACACTATACAAGTTTATTAGCACTAGCCGTTTCATCTAGTATAACTAGACTGCAAAATCTATGCTAATCCCTTCAATTAAAAAGAGCATAATGTAGAAAAAGAAATGATCAGCCTAAGAACAGGATATCTTTTGATTTCTCGCAAAAAAAAATACTCTATTTGAAGTTAAAGTAATAAAAGTCCATATAAAATTTGTAAAAAAACAAGGAATGCTTGCCTGAAAAGAAAAGCAGTAACCTCATCGTTCCTATCTTAATTTCCAACCAATCAAAAAAGCATCCTGCAAATGCAATTGTTAGAAAGACCTTGTTAGATGTTATGATGGTTTCTCAACCATAAAACAGGGGACTATTTCTTATAATTGTTAGTACTCATACCCGGAATTGTAATCTTCACATGAACGAGATGTCAAGTTTCCACTAGGACAATGTTTATAGGCACTTGCACGAGATGATGTTGAGTGTTCACCAGGACAATTCATATCGGCATTTGAATGAGATGACGTTGGGTTTCCACCTGGACAGTGAAGAGAGGAACTTGCACCAGATATTGTCGATTTTCCACGAGGACAACCATTATCATCAAATTACTTAAAACATATCAAATCTTCAAAAATTACTACCAAACTTGTATATATATTTACGAGTGTATGTAAACCATTAAAGATGTTTAAAAGATTAGAGAATGCACCTTAAAAGAAGCCATAAAACGAACCATTTCCTTTTGCGTCTCTTTCAGTTCCTTTACTTCATTTTCAAGTTCATTAACACGAGCCTTCAGTTGTGGTACTTGTGAAGCATGAGATCCTTTGCGAATGGCCTTTACGATTTTCCCCCTACATTGTATATGTCCTCTTTTTTCTGGTCCTTTAACCTTTGCCAAGTCGTCATCTTTCCAGTTGAGAAGCCCTACATGTGAAGTACTAGTAGCCGTGTTGTTGATATTCTTCAATGCATCCTAAATGTTCTTATAAAATTAAACAAAGTATATGAATAAAGTATATGACATGTTGAACAAAAGACTCAGATTACATACTATAACTTTAGCAGCCGGTACACTCGAAATACTTCCATTTTTACGTGTACAGCTTTTACAGTACAACCCTCCACGTGACGATTGCAACACCAGTCTTTTGTGTCTGCAATATCATAAAACAATTTTTACTCATGATATCCAACCTTTACTCAGTGACGTAGTATTACAGATTCACTAAAATACATACAGAGCTAAAAGATAACAAACATATCCTAATCGCACATGAAAATTCCTTACTATCACAATAATGAAGAAGGGATTACAGATTCGCCAAGTTCATGAACTCTATACTAGCATAGGTTGCAGCTAAATACTCAGAGCGTTTTGAGGAAAGAAATACCACAGAAATAAATATCAAGTAGCATAGATTCATATATACTTTATGTAAGAAAAAGGAAATGAAATAAATATCAAATGCAAAAGTTCTCATTCACAGAGGAGTCAAAAGTCTCAATTCCATTATCCCATAAGTCTTTCAATTCATTTATTAACGGTTGCATGTAAACATCTATTTTATTCCCGGGACCTTTAGGTCCAGGAATAATTAAAGAAAGAATGAAGTTGGGTTGTTTCATGATGTACCATGGAGGTAGGTTATATGGAATGACGAAAACAGGCCAGATACTATAGGACACACTCATCGTTCCATATGGATTGAAACCATCACTTGCTAAAGCTAAACGAATATTTCGGGGATCACTAGCAAATCTCGGATATCTCTCGTCAAAGTGTTTCCATGCAAGTGCATCAGCGGATGTCGGCACCATCTCTTACCCGTTCCATATGATGCCATTTCATAAGATTCGCTGTTTTTGAAGACATGAACAATCTTTGTAGCCTGGGTTTCAAGGGAAACCATCGTAAAATGTTCATTGCCTTATTCTTTTTTGGAGTTACCAAATCTTCTGAATTTTCATCCTCATTATCCTCGGTGGGAACGGGTTTCCATCTCGAAGCTCCACATACAGAACAACTTTGGTCTTTCTCCGTGTCCTTCCAAAACAACATGCAACCATTAATACATGCATGAATTTTTTCATACCCTAATCCTAACTTGGCCATGATTTTTTTGACTTGATAGTTTTTTTTGGGTAATATGTTTCCTTCAGGCAACAAATCGTGAAGGAACTCCAACAACATGGAGAATGATTTGTTGCTCCAACCATTAAGGCATTTTATATGATACAAATGTACCAAACAAGAGAGCTTATTGTGCTTAGCATCTGGATACACCTTTTGCTCGACATCTTTTAGCAAGTCGCCAAGCTTGCTTTTATCATTATTCTTTTTCGGTTGCTCATTCAAAACAGGGTTGACGTTAATTTCTGTTATTGGTGGCATATCCAAATTATCAGCAAGTTCCTTTTCACCTATATCCTAATTGCTTCCTTCCATTGAAATCTAGGAAAAAGGTCATGCAATAACCCATGCATTTCATTTTGATAATTTCCTTCTACCCCATTTGCCTTTATACTAGAAGATGATCCCTTTTTACTTTCCCCATGATCTGTCCATTCTGAGTATCCTTTTTGGAAACCTGAACATATGAGGTGATTGGAAACTACCGCTCTATTTTTGAGAAATCTGTTGTGATTTCAGAACAAAAGTCCAAAAAATGATTCAACGCCATTTACATATGCTAAACTAGCTCTTGGTGCAAGATACATCCAAGATCTATCCATAGCGATAACTATAACAATAAAAAGAAAGAATGTCAATAAACTTACGAGTAATTTAAAATGAGATGTTTTTTTGAAGTTAGCAGGATATCAATTTTGCCTATCTCAAGTACTAGATTTGGCTCACGTGTCAACAACAAGTAAATAATTGTGTCGATTAATATGATTAAATGTCAACAAAAGTAAATAATTGTTATCATTCTGATATGAAGTTTTAGATGATATAAGTTATATCTTAATATGTTTAAAGGTATGGAATTTAGGCAAACTATAACAAAGTTCCGAATTTAATAATTGCATATGCCTGCCTTCCTGACCTTAATTACAATACCGATAAAACATGCATCTGGTATAGTGTTAGGATTGCTACTGACCCCATCAAGCTTATATGGAGGCATGCAGCCCTCATTCTTTTCTGGTGTGGGATCGGGTCATGACAATACATATTGTATTTCCGTTAATGATGCAGACATGAAGCCTGCTAAGTGTCTAATACATGCCATTGTTCTGTTTTGTAAAGCCCTTCTTGTAAAGTAAAGGTATCATTAGAAATCTGCTGATGAATAGACTAATATACTATTGTACGTTCCACCCGATTGATCTGAACCGGTTTTGCCACCTCTGCTATAGACTATGTGGAACACACCTAGAAGTGCAGATGTGACACGTAAATGATTGAAGTGGGAAGATGCTTACCCAACGAAGCGACTTTCTAAAGTCCAACATTTGGGTTTCTATAAAGTTTTCTTAAAACTACTACGATTAACTCATCAAACAAAGTAGCAGATTGGGTTTCTATAAAGTTTTCTACACTTAATTATTAAACTTGTTATATGCTCACTTACAGGAATGTTTATATGATTCAACGAAACCCCTTTAGCCTAATGCGGAGTAGCTAGTAAGGTCGCTAGCTTCTATGCTCACTTAAAGGCCTTAGGAGCTAGTAAGGTCACTAGCTTCTATGGTCTATGGACAAAGCATATTTACTAAACATTAATAGGAGTGTTTGGAATCAAACAGCAAGTAAAGAAGTGTTGGACTTACTAAACATTAAGGATATGTGCAGTTGGGCAATCCGCAAGTCAAGAAGTGTTTGGAATTGATTAAAACATATAAAGTAAAGGAGTGTTCTACTTTTCATCAAACATGGTCATATAAAGTTTCATTCAAGCAATTAATTAAAACATATATTTCATTCAAGCATTTCATCAAACAGTTGGATTGCATACACAAAGAGAACACGTATTTCATTCAAACATTTCATCAAACACTTGTAAATCATATAATCACATTTGTGCACTTCATAAGATATAAAATTACCTCAAAGAAATGGAATCAATCACAACTTCGGTGTGATGGTGATGGTGGCGGAGGTGAAGGTGGATTTTGGCCGGAGAGAGAGAGATGTTAAAATGATGGATTCTAATTAGCCGGATTGACCTTTGACTTTTTTAATTAGCCAGGAAAGACTAAAATGATGTTTTATTGACTCTTTTACACTTCAGTCACAAAAGGTTTCACACATTAAATGACATTTATTTTGTAGTGACTGCAAGTTTTTTTTTTTTTTTTTTTTTTTTTTTTTTTTTTTTTTGTCTTTTAACCAATTTTCGACGATCATCCACATGTCAATCACTAATATTAAGCATGAATGATAGATGAACTTATATTTCAGGTTTGGAATTGCAAAAACTTTCTGATAACTTGCAACTTCAGTACATAAAACTTGATTGTTTTGACATTTTTTTATCTAAATAAACTCAAAACGAATCACTTTGTTATTACTGGTGAAATTTGGTCTTTTCTGTTGGGTAATCTTGATGGGCCAAGTTTATGGGTCATGGATTAGCATGTGGGTCAGTGACTTGGTAGCTTATTTGACCGAGTATTATGGAAGAAAATGGGATGACCTATTTGCATGGCATTTGAATTGGGAGTCGTGGCCGTACATGTAGCATATTGTTCCCACGTTTAGTTTAATTCTATCAATTTGTTTTTAGCCTATAAATAGCTTAGTGTAGGCATCATTGTAGAGTGTATCAGTTTTCCAAGTAATATACCATATTAGCAAGTAATACATGAGAGTCGATTTATGTTATTGGCTATGAGTATGTTTGTCGAGTGTCAAAGGAAGGCTGATTCCTTCATTTTCTGGCTTTATTGATTTTACTTTCTCATGTGTGTTACGGGATGGAAAATGCTGATCTATAGCAAGTGGTTCAATTCCTTCAGAAGCTTGGTCATGAAGGTACATAGAATAATCTTTATGTCGTATATATACCTGATGTTAAACTATAAAAAATAAAGTTAATCAACAACTTCAATTGAGGTCGTAGGTCTAAACAATATGTTGATGGCTTATGAGGACAAATCCTCTGTGTATATTTTCTCTTGCTATTGGGCCAAATCATGAACCCATTATGTTTGTGGGAAAAACTCCGGTATGCTCTACATTTTTCACTTTGTTTTGTAAGATATCAAACAGTTAAACTGATCTTTGTAGTCTAAAATTTGATTTGCATGTACCTATGAATGGTCGTACCCTCGTACTAGGTTTTGATTAATTGGCATTTCAAATAAATTTACACACAATGTACCCTTTCAGGGGAACATTGTTCCTGCAAGAAGGACCAATGACTTCGGATGGGATCCAGTCTTCCAACCCGATGGGTTATGATCAAATACAAGGCCATCTTTGTTTCTATACAACCATCTCCATAATAGGTGGCAATTTCAACCTACTTACTTATAAACGGGTCTTGGCTTTTTCATATCTGAAATGCGTCCTATGGTTCTAAGCAAGTTTAGCTAAAAGAGGAACACATCAAATGGGTCAAACAGGTTGAAGGTCACGTCAAGTCTATCTTTTGAGAGTACAAACTTATAAATTGTGGAGAAAGAAGTTTTATATGTCCCCATTCGGACCTAGCCACCTGTTTGAACCTGAATCTAATTTGACATTGTTATGAACCAAACCCATTTTGATCCGTTTCAACTTGACCCATTTTGACTCGCCATCTCTAATCTCCTGCCCTTTCATATCATTGCATGCGGGCAACAAAACCAAATTAATTTTATGATTTATGTTGTTATAGTTATGCTGAAATGCCCAAGGAAGAAAAGAACAAGATTTCTCATAGTGGAAGAGCTCTTGCATTAGTAAAATCTATTAGAATTAAATAATCATGACATACATATTATTAATATAAATCACATAGAACACGCAGAAGAGACTTAATCAAATACTTGTAACTAATTAACCAAAACATAAAAGTAAACGTACCTTACAAGCAATCCAAGCAAACACCAAAACAAGAATCAATCACCCTAAAAGTTAGGGTTTTGATGAATCGACTTAACCCTAATTCAATTAGGGTTTATGTAAAAATCCAATTAGGATTTTTCTGTAATCTTGTACACACGTATTGGTAGCGATTCAATGCGAATGCTAATTTCTTGATCACAATAACAAACCAAACACATTTGTTTGAGCAAAGCAAATCGAATACCTTAGGGTTTAGGGTAAACGATCGACCAAGACAAAAAGGAAAGAGAAGGAGAAGTTTGGCTTGCTATGGAACTCAAGGATTAACCAACTAATGATACAAGGGTTTTATATATAGTGTGGTAACTTAATGTCACACCTAAAAAATGACGCAACGGAATAGCATTTACGGGGTATGGCTTCATAGTGAAGAACACAAGGTGTCTAATAGAGATGTACTGTAATACATTAAAGATAATAGTCATGAAACTCCCATAACCGAGATAAGTACTAAGTCTGATAATCCAAACATAAGTCTTCAAAGCCAAACTACATCATAAGAAAATAACCTAATCCAACTCCACGGATACAACCCGGGAGGGTCTTTATTTAAGTTTTGCTAAGCCGGCCATATTCAACCTCCTAGTGGAACTTCATTATTAACACCTGAAATGGTTACTCAGCGTCAACATAAAGTTGGTGAGCTCGTAGGTTTAAGAGTTAAACCACAATGTTGTGAACAATGTAATGTAGGACAATAGTGAAAATGATGACAATATACATGCACTTAGTCACATAACAAAACATTATCGCGTCAACTGAGCCTATAGTGTCCGTATATCCAATACCATGTGGGGAGCTACCCCGATAGATCTATCATCAAGTGGGCCCTCAGCAGAGTTAACGATTCTGTCATGTACTCACAAGCAAAACATTGTTACAACATATAATCGCATCATATCACAAATATGTCTAAAATAAAGTAAAGTATATCACAGATGAAAACAGTTTAAAATATCATTTGAGTACCATTTCCCCAAAAAAAAACATGTTAAAAGTGGGACTACGAGAAACTCACCTCAACAGAGTATCGATGAAATCAAATGTGTGCTTCGAAATTGGTAGCTTCTTTAACCGCAACCTAAAGTAATGATATGTCTTAGGTTCGACAAAAACGTTGTGTATGCAATTTTATAAAATGTTATATCACCCGTACATGTTTGCATGAAAGTTTAGTTGCGAAAAAAAATGTAGTTACGTTGATGTGCTCGTTTAAAAGTTCAATACACTTTTTATAAGACTTATCTAGTTGTTTCCGTTATTATACTATACAACTCAACAAGTTGTATTTTGAAAAGCTTCTAATGTGTCTAGTAAGTATATATAACACGCTACTACTTTTGCTGAAGTCATTTTGGCTAAAACCGCACTTAAAATGTCCAAAATTCACTTTAAAACTTTCTAACAGCTTTTCTATTAATGAAAAAAAACTGTAAAATAATTTCTTTTCGTTAAAAACTTTATTAGGCCATAACTTTCTCGTTTTAGGTCCATTTCTTAAGTTCCATATATCCCCGGTTCGTATTAAGTATACTAACAAGTTTTAGTGTCTCGGCTAGTCTAATTACCATTTAACATCCGGTTTTATTACTTGAAAAACTCTAACAGCAACATTTTGTTTCAGGAAAATAGTTTTCGTCATCTAACTTAAAACTAGCATAACTTCTTCGTTATAAGTCCGTTTTAACCCATTCAAGAGACCATGTTTTTTTTATTAAGTATATTTTTTTTATTTATTTAGCCTAATATTACTCATAACCAACTGATGATTCTGGTTTGGGTGAACGTGCAGCCCTAACTTTTTAGTGTCAAAACCGTATTTTTCCTAGTTCATAATACCAAAATCAACTCCATATCAATCCCAAAAGTATCCTAACTCTTTCACCAATTCCTCAACAATTAAAAGATAGTGATTTAATGTAACATATTGGATTTCACAAACACATCAAAACATATTAAAAGAGAATGGTTTGAAATTTAAAGAGAGAAAGTAGAGAGAGAATTGGGAACTTGATGAAATAAAGAAAAATGGTATTGAAGCTCCAACCCTCTACCTTGGGAGGTAGAGGATATTTATAGTTTCTTCGCACAGTGGGTAAAGACCGTCTGTCCTCCACGGTGTTACATAACTAACTACTTATTAACATAACTTCGACTACTGAGCTTTCTAACAAATACATATCTTGACCGACACTTTAACCAACGGATTTTCTAAATCCTAACAATCTCCCCCTAAGGGAGGTCACCTCAATTTACATTGAATACAAACAGATATTACATTTGATTGTTCTAGGATTCTTGATTAAGTTCTTTGCTCTGTAGCCCATAGTCAATGATTCTTCATGTTCGCATGTTTTGTTAATCTAAGTGGAGGTCCTAAGCTGATCCACGTGATGATGAGTTTTGAGCAACTTTGAGATCATTAGCTACCATAAATCTCGACTCTTCCTTTGTAGTGTTGACATTATGTGATGTTGTGACATTGGACCGACATGCTCACATTCCGGATCATGATTTCTTCTCATCAGAGTAGCGGAAGCTTTTGTTGATTCATGATATTTGCGTAGCGAAGCATGGGGTGAAAATATCGAGTCGATGATGCACTTATCATGATTTCTTTAGAATTGAATGTGTTGTGTGAGCATGCGGTTATGGATTGACCTCTCAATCGATGATACCCAAGCGTTGGGTGTACCGCATACAACATTAGCAATAAAGCGCCGCGAAAGTGTCTTTGATCACTTTCGTTGAATTGAGGTACAAGGCCCACGGTTCCCGTTGATCGGTACAAGTACTGTGATCGGTAGAATTCCTAAGAATCTCCTTGACAGGGTTTCAGCTACTCTAGCTGTTCTCAAACCGAACGTCTCAAAGACAACACGGAGAGTGAACCACAAATTGAGATTCACCGATTAATGAAAAGTGATTTGAAAAACAATGGTGTCTGCTTAATATAAAGTGTTTTGCAATACAACGAAGGTTTGAAGGAAAATCAATTATCAATTATAAACACCTTTTATTTTGAAATATTAGTACCATCGATGTGCTAGAGAAAAGAATTTTAAGCACAATGGTTTTTCAAAGGTATTCGTCAATCCATTTCCTGGACCAAGGTTGATTCAATATTGAATCGCCCCATCGTTTCTATCCAATTGTCACAAGTTTGATCTATTGGATAGATCTCACATGTTACCCACAAAGAGCTTGTTTGATGTTGGCTCTAGAAGGATTTCCATCTTCATCGTGAATATTTTACATATCACTCAGATGTTCTGGCAATACCACATGGATAATGAGTTGGACTCTTCAGATATAATCTCACTTTCCATATTGTGTGAAACAGTGAGTCTTCATTGATTGTGTCCTAGGGAGATTTTTTGATGATCTCGTGGCTCTAGACTCAATAGTGCAGATTTGGTTCCTATGCCGGAGACTAGGGAGAGGGTCTCCTTCTTCAATATCAACAATCTCTAATAGAAAGTTGATAGATAATGTAGGTTCCCCGTGAGAATGAAACAAGTCCTTTTAAGAGGAACTTGAGTTGCTTGGGAAGTTTAGTGCAGTGCGTCACTTGGTCCATGACGTCTTGTCTTCAATACAGGTGTTACCTTAGTAACCACCAGTAGCATATGTATTGAACCCTTTTTCGCCCTAAGGTTGAATTAATGGAGGGCTATTTCTTTTCACCCTTTTCTTATTTCATTTCTTTTTCATTCTTCAACCCCTTCATTGCTTACCGAGACTTCATAACTATAACCTTGTTGTGTTTATTCCAGTACTCTAGCTTGTAGTCCCCACTCTTCCCGTATTCTCATTTTTCTCCTTTTTTCATCATACCTAAGGACTCTACACTATCTAGTGGATTGTCCCTAGGTAGATCCCTCCAGCACTGGCGGGATCGTGGGAACGAATACCTAACCTTACCGTCCTTATATCTCCATGCATAAAATAAATTTGGTCGGTCTTTCGGTATTGTTCTTCTGCCATTGAACCCAAATGAAAACCATTTGAAAATCAATCCAGTTACTTGTGATCTATGATCAAAGAATTTTGTACCTGAATTGTTTTTGATATTTCAGAAAAATCTCCTCCTCAACATGTGCATCGTATGTTTGAAATTGCTTTGGCACATGGAGGCAAGAGGACTTGAAAATCTCAGATTGAGAATGAAGAATTCACTTCTTTGATCAACATTTTCTAAAGATATCGACATCACTTTCCCGATCAAAATTAGCATTTTACATACTTTGTTAAAGATAATTTTTTGGTAAAGGATGTGGTTTTCTAAAAGTTGCTCCCCCTCAATATGTGCATCGAGATTCGAAAGTTTTTTGCACATATTAGAGAAACTTGCATAGTGACAAATCAATCACGTTTTAATCCTTTTGGTTTGATATAGATGCTCCCCTAACATATGCTTGGAAAAATTTGAAATCATTTGGCATAGGGAGGGATCTTGCTAATCAATTATAAAACCATTTATCGAATTATCAGTTTAAATCCAATTTAAATCACAAATTCTCCCCGATCACAATTTTCAAATCCATTTAGATTTGTGATCTCTATAGATTTAAATTAATTATGAAAACTTTGGAGGATAAGTGTGACTTTCTTTTGAAAAACATTTTAACTGATAAGGATCAGATTTTGAGACTTTAAACTCCAATGTTCAAGCATGCTTAAGTATCTTATGAAAACATAACATTAACCAAGGTCTTGCACCAATTGTATAAGACATTGCAATTGTTTTACAAATAAAATTTTGATTTAATTGAAATCATTCTCCCCCTCAATCAATGACATAAGTTGTTGATTGAGAGATAGAGATTTTGACAAATGACAAGTCCAGATGATTTTCAAAAATTGAGTCCGAGTTATTTTTCAAGGCTATTTAGTTTTCATTAGATGACAAATATTTTTCAGAAGAATTTATAGAAGGAAAAATATTTGTGAAGGAAACATTTGTCTTTTTCGTGACAAACATTTGTTTTTTTGGAATTAGAGCATGAGATTTGAAAAATAAGATTAAGCATGGCTATGTTCTTTCTTTTAAAACGAGTTACTGCCTGAAATGACAATAAATCTAACCTTCTTTCTTTTGTTTAAAATTTAGTTTTTTTTTTAAGTTTATTTACAATCGAACCTCATCTAAAGACCCGTGTCATTCTTAGACTGACAAATCAAAGACCGTAGATGTTATCGAAGAATAGAAAAAGATGGGAAAAATAATATTTTTGAGCTTTTTCAAAGATTTTCTGATTTTTATGGATTTTTGAAATTTTATATTTTTCTATTTTCTTTTTGTGGGTTTTATAATTTTGTATTTTGCTTTTTGAATAAATATTTACAAGAGATGGATGAAGAAAAGCTTTTACTCCTCGTCTTCCTCTTGAAGACGTTTGAGTGTTTTCGGTTGTAGACTCTTTAGACCAAGTTGTGGAAGGATAAACTCAAAACGTTCTCTAGGAAGAGCTTTGGTGAAGATGTCTGCTAACTGATATTCGGTCTTCACAAAATATAGTTCCACCACACCGTTCTCTACTTTCTCCCTGATGAAATGATGTCGAATCTCGATATGCTTTGCTCTTGAATGTTGAATGTTGTTGCAAGAGAGAGCAATGGCACTCTTGTTATCACAGTCTGAGAGGGATTTTGTTGAATTCAAAGCCATAGTCAGATAATTGGGATCTCATCCATAGGATTTGAGCACAACAAGATAACATGGCTATGTATTTTGCCTCTGTAGAGGATATAGAGGTACTCATTTGTTTCTTTGAAGACTAGCTCACAAGCTTATCACCCCACTCCGTTAACCCCGACGTGTATCTTGACACCCGCATGGTCACATCTGCATAGGATGTTAGTGACATACCGGTGTCCTTCGGGTACCAAATTCCCATATTGATGGTTCCTTGGAGATCTTGTTAACTCGTAAATTTTCATATGGCAAAATGACTAATTTGCCCTTTGATTTTGACTTTTGACTATTTGACTTTTCGTAAAAGCAAATACGATTGTCGGTAATAACTGGTAATTTTTCAAGTTAAATAATTCACTTTGGTTCGAATTATTATACTCTGAACATTTTTGTTCACTTATAGCTATTAATAATTATTTAAAGTTGTTACTTTATTATGAAAGTTAAATCGTATAAACTTTTCTCGCGATCAACACAAGACTACGATAAGTCTAGGTGTTCAAAATACTCTACTTACACCAATAGTCATATTTTATATGAACTATTAGCACTTTGTTATTTTTATGTAAATATTTTACTCTTTACGTAATACGCATGCTCAAACCTACGTTATTAGGTTTTAACAACATAGACGCACCCAAATAGACTTATCACACCTTTAATATACTTATTTAGAGTATATTGATAAGTTTTGACATTTTCCTAAGTATTACATTTTTACGTTACCCGGTTTTAAGTTTCGTGAATTAAGGGCTTAACATTAGTAATTACCGGGACCAAACTATACCCTAAACACTAAATGTTATCAAAATAATACATGCACTACCACCTCAAAAGTGAGGTGGCATGCAAATAGGCTCTTCACAAGCCACATGGCCTTCTACCATTGCACCTCCAACTTACTCACCTCAAATTTGTCCCCCACTTACACCAAATTCACATCATTCTTATCATTTACATGCAAAATCACACACACACACATCTCTCTTTTCCTCTCCTTGCCGTCCACTTTCACCACCAAAACACCATTCATAACTTTGTTTCTTACTCCAAGTTATACCAAGAAGATGAAGCTAGTAAATGATTCTTACAAGGTCTTAAGGTTGTTTTGATGTTTACAAGGGTGAATTAGAAGATATTCAAGGCATCTCAAGTAAAGGGTTCATTACAAGGTTAAGAAGGTTAGTAAAGCTTGGGTTAAGAGGTTGAAGACAAGAGTTGAATATTGAAGGGGTTTAGGCTTGATTGTTCTTGTGACCATTCAACCTAAGTCTTGTAAGAATTTGTTTAAATTTCTTGTCATTCAATATGGTTGTAATAATATTTATTGGATGTAATTTGATATAAGTAGTATATGTAATATGGCTTGATTGATGTTGTACATGAAGTTTGTAACATGAAAAGTAGCTAAAACAAGCCTTAGGTGGGTTTTGTAAGTTGAAATCTGGAACAGGCCCAAAGATTGATTAAAATGATCATCTAAGTAAACTTTGAGGTTAATTCAATAATATAGGCTTTTAGAGCTATGTATTACGGTCGTTTCGCCGGGTGGCGCACCTCATAACTCATCCCGATGAGTAAATGAGAGCCAAAATGGTAAAACATGTCAAATTCTGCACACCAGATTTCATTTGGGAAAAGCCCATGGTTCTGGTAATTTCTGGAAGTCGACTCAGTTTTATGAAATGTAGCCAAGACCTAAACTTGAAGTTTGGCGAAAGCCAAGTGTCTAAACAAGTTGTAGAACTCAACTTATGGTTGTTTTGGCAGGACTAAATGTTCAGCCAAACTTTCTGCAATGAAATATAAGTAATAACTTGTAATTAGACAATTGATATAAGTAAAATTTGGACTTTGGTCATGGTTAAGCTTGAGAATCTGTTGGAGGAAGTAAAAACTAAAACTTGGGCTTTTAAATCACTTAAAAAGGACTTATGGTTAAAAGTTATGGCCAAATGAAGATGACTAGAGGTGAATATGTTGTTGGATCAAAAGTTTGTGACGATTTTAAAGAGATTTAAACCCTTTTAGTCCGAATCAGCAAAAGTGTAAAACACGAAAGTTGCTCGGAATGAAATTTTGTACACAAAACTCAAGGAACATAAGCAGAAAGTGAACGGAAAGTCTTAAAAGCAGCAAATACTGCGGACTGTTGTGACTAGAAAAGAGAACAACCAAGGTCATGGAAACTTAATTGTATTTTTGATTCTTTGAGACAAAAACAAAGCCAAGGTTAAACCAAGGCTAATGTCTCAAGCTATTTTAACTTAAATATAACCACTAGATATGACCATGATTGTTATTTCAAAGTTGTTTAATTGTAACTTAGCATACGGCTAGTTTGGGTTATTAACCGATAATTGTTTCAAAAACTTGATCATTAGATGGAATTTTACTAGATATTGACAAAACTATTTTTGAAACCTTTATACACCACAATATCATAATATGACACACCGATATTATTTCATGACAACACTTACACATGATAAATACTTCACGACACACAACTTATATCATCATATTGTCACACAAGTCAATCAATAGTCTTTGACGAAACACGACACATGTTTTATATAACATTTGTCTCGTCAAATACTTTACTTATAAATGATAAGTACTACAATAGTAGGGAATTTCATTATCATATGAGGCCTCTTCGGGGTGTCGTATCGACGAGTTGTGGATTTACGATTTAAAGTGTCCTGGCTCCTCATACGTTCACTACACGACCTCTTGATTTTGATAGCCCGAGCGATGGTACGAGGTTATTTATAAAAGGGCTATAAGCCAAACAACACTTAAGGGATACCTTAACTTAAGATTCATGTACAACATCATATGGAAAGCCAACATACTACATATACTTGTACACTTATATACACTTACTACTAAAAGATTACTATGCTTTCGTAGGTAATCGTTAAAGATCGTGATCTTGTCATACTCCACCGTTGATAAACATTATATCGTTACACTCTGCTGCTGATCACAACCGTGAGTTTTATAGCCCCAACTTTTGTTTAACTGTTTTATAAACTCTTTTGGGGGAGATACATGCTACTGCTTTTACTATATGCTAAAATGCTTTATTATGGACAATTACTTGCAAACTGAATGCCTTGACTGTATTATTGCATGCCACTAAGTTGTTTTTTCCAAAAGTCCCCAACATCATGGACCACTAATCACGGGAGTGAGCGAAATATTGTGGATAGGCCTATCGGATTGACGAACCGTCTATGTTAGGAAATAACAAGGTACTATATTTGAGATTACCTAGGTATATGGCAAAATACAGCAGAGTTACTTATATATATATATATATATATATATATATATATATATATATATATATATATATATATATATATATATATATATATATATATATATATATATATATATATATATATCATCCGGTGATATATACAACATCGTCGTGAGTGCCATGAGCTTAGAGCAATAATAACTTTCAAGAAGATAATTGTACACATTGCAATTATACTACAAACTATATTGTCCTACTATTTTTCAAACCTATGCGGTTTCTATCGTTTGTATTGACCGGTTAGGCAATCAAATGCACTATGGGCATAATACAATCTAGCCCACTACTTTCATAAACTTGATATCTTGTGATCAACTATTTTGCTTACAAACCTATGAACTCACTCAACCTTTGTGTTGACACTTTTTGGCATGTTATCTCAGGGTTCAAAGGAATTAGCATGGCATGTGAAGCGCAGAAATTATTTTGAAGACAATGCATATATTATCATTCGAAAACTTTACAACTTTTATGTTGTACTTTTTATGATATTACAAACTGGTGGGACCTCTGTTTGTAAACTCTGATATTTTAATCGAATGATAATTCATTTCAAAACGTGTCATTTAGAGTCGTTTTAAACTTGTGCTTTGTGAACTATGAAGTAATACCCAGTGACACAATCTTCCGCTTGCAATAATTTTGGGGGTTGTTACAGATTGGTATCGAGCTTCATTATAGAGAACATTGCATATGAACCTAGGCGATAACTACATATTACAGTTAAACTCGTATCACTCATTGCTGTCTTCAATATTCCGTGCGCCATGCCTATTCCTTAACACAATACTATATTATTTATATAAAGTCTGTTTATATAAATGATTGACTAAACATAACTACATATGCCATTCCTAGGTATTATGGCACAACGGATATTCGTGATCATATTTTTTTTCTGAAAACTTCCTCAGACATTGTAGTTGATACAATGGTCTCATCATTATTAATACATTGTAAGTATGCAATGGTCTTCCTTATATCTCAAACATCGTGAGATACACAATTGACTTAGATATATCTCAAACATCGTGAGATACACAGATGACTTAGACATATCTGGACATCGTGAGATACACAATTGGCCTAAATATATCTCAGAAAATAAGAGATACAAAATAGTTTCATCTATTTCTCAGACATTGTGTGGGTGCACAATGGTCTCACGGTATTTAAACATTGTAAGTAAAACTACTGCATAACTATGAACTCACCAATTATTTTGAACGCTATGTTGATTCTCTCTGATTATTTAACTCCTCATCGTTGAAGATGAGTGTGAACATTCATTCCATACTCTTGGAACACTACGAGTCTCGTAATACACCACCTTGTAACTCATCGATTAAGTATGAGTATTGTGTCGGTAATTCTTAAGTAGGATGATTTGGAATAGCCTTATTTAAATGGTGGGGCCTTTTCATTTTAAATAAAGAAATTTTAAATCGCCGAACCATAAGTTTATGATTTCTTACTTACATAAATTGGGACGCTTCTTTATGTAAGTAATGAATTATAAATGAGTGGGCTTATTTGTATCCGATATGACATGAGTATGAACTCGAACTCAAGAATCACAAGTATTCTTTGAAAAGATCTAGAAAACACGATAGTGTTTTACCACTCAGCAAAAATCTTAAGACCTCATTTGAACAACCTAAGTTCATTCTTAAGATATCAGTTTTGATGTTACAAATCCTCACAAACATGGATCGTTTGTTGAGCGAACGAAATTGGTTAAAGTTAATTGAAACCCGACCTGATTGAATCAGATGTTTCAAGAACAAATTGAAACCCGACGATGGAATCAAATGTTTCAAGAACATAATGAAACCCGACGATGGAATCGGATGTTTCAAGACGAATTTGGTTGCCATGGACTTGATTATGCACGAGTCGCATGAGTCAAAGTATTTCATATTATTGAGCTAACGGACTTGTTACACTCTTGAGCTAATGGACTTAGTTCACTCTTGAACTAACAAACTTACGATATCCATTATCCATCACATAAGATTTCCCACGAACTTCTCCTATTGGTTGGCCATTATTTTGAGAACATAATTTCTCGAAAGGTTCTCACTTGCCACATCCCATCACCGTTTGTTACTATTGTCGTTACGATTGTTATTTTGCTATTGTTAGATCCTTGAGCAGTCTAAGCTCGCACAACTTGATCCACTTGGTTACGAGATATCTAAATTGTTTTATCCATTGTGAGTGATCAAACGAAGTAATGTTCTCTTGAATACTTAGAGAAGTTCTCGGATGAACTCTTCCCATAACCTCTCGTTGGTTGAGACCATCATTGGGCACACTATTGCCAACTCTTGGCGACGAATATAGTTGTGATATATCAACCCACTGATAGCAAGAAAACTTCATCTCTATTTCTTGCACCTCATTCCGAGGACAATACTTCTTGAGTATAATTTCTTTAACTTAGTCCAAGTAATCTAGTGAGTATTCTCAATACTAATAGATTGAGCAACAACATTTTAACTTGACAAAGCATTGTCCAGAAGCATGCTTGCGGCTTATTTGACTTTGCAATCGTTAGCACAATTCTGATTAGAATTTTGAGCTTGCCGCTTACGAAATCCTTGTAAGGAATTTAGTACAATGTTTACTTCACGGCCCAATATTAGGCCACACATTATCACCAGAAAGGTTACAAAGATGTAAGCGTTAACTTTCAAAAATTCATGCTAGGATTAAGGTTTTGTTGAAAGCCTCATTGCTGTAAGGTATGATTCGTTTGGGGAAACTAGAAAAGCTAAACTTAAGATATATTAGACTTTATATGATATTAGCAAGAATTGGCCTGGTAGCTTACAGACTTGAGCTACCACTCGAATTTAACAATGTACGCCGCCTTCGTGTGTGCATTACGAAGAAGAAGTGTCATCTGATGAGACACTCACTATTTATCTGGAAGAGATCAGTTGATTAACGTTTGAACTTTATCGGAGAATCTACTGAGATAACGGACCATGAGGTCAAATGACTTAAGTAAAGTCGCATTTTCATTGTCAAAGTTCGATGGAACCCTAGAAGAGTCCTGAATTTCGTAGGAACGTGAAGATGAACTCAAATATACCGTTAGCAGATAATACTCACTGAACTTCGTGACGAAGTTCCATTACACCCCCCCTTCTCGGGAACATCATTAACTCATTACGAACTAAATCATGAGGACATGATTCCCATACTCGGTGGAGGCAACTTCGTAAATTTTGATATGGCAAAATGACTAATTTGCCCTTTGACTTTGACTTTTGACTATTTGACTTTTACTGTAACGTAAAGCAAATCTGAATGTAGTAGTAACGAATTTCTCAAGTTAAATAATTCACTTTGTTTTGGATTATTACACTCTGAACATTTTTTTGTTCACCAATGGCTATAAATAATTATTTAAAGTTGTTACTTTATTAATTATGAAAGTTAAATCGTATAAACTTTCTCACGGACACACAAGACTACGATAAGTTTAGGTGTTCAAAATACTCTACTTTCACCAATAGTCATATTTTATATGAACTATTAGCACTTTGTTATTTTTATGTAAATATTTTACTCTTTCACGTATCGCGTGCTCAAACCTACCTTATTAGGTTTTAACAACATAGACGCACCCAAAATAGACTTATCACACCTTTAATGTACCCAGTTGGAGTATATTAATAAGTTTAGACATTTTCATAAGTATTACATTTTTCGTTACCCGATTTTAAGTTTAGGTGAATTAAGGGCTTAACATTAGTAATTACCGGGACCAAACTATACCCTAAAAACTAAATGTTATCAAAATAATACATGCACTACCACCTCAAAAGTGAGGTGGCATGCAAATAGGCTCTTCACAAGCCACATGGCCTTCTAACATTGCACCTCCAACTTACTCACCTCAAACTTGTCCCCCACTTACACCAAATTCACATCATTCTTATCATTTACATGCAAAATCACACACACACACATCTCTCTTTTTCCTCTCCTTGGTCCCACTTTAAACACCAAACACCATTCATAACTTTGTTTCTCCCAAGTTATACCAAGAAGATAAAGCTAGTAATGATTCTTACAAGGTCCTAGGGTTGTTTGGATGTTTACAAGGGTGAATTAGAAGATATTCAAGGCATAAGGGGCTGAAGTAAAAGGGTTTATTACAAGGTTAAGAAGGTTAGTAAAGCTTGGGTTAAGAGGTTGAAGACAAGAGTTGAAGATTGAAGGGGTTTAGGCTTGATTGTTCTTGTGACCATTCAACCTAAGTCTTGTAAGAAATTTGTTTAAATTTCTTGTTATTCAATATGGTTGTAATAATATTTATTGGATGTAATTTGATATTAGTAGTATATGTAATATGGCTTGATTGATGTTGTACATGAAGTTTGTAACATGAAAAGTAGCTAAAACAAGCCTTACGTGGGTTTTGTAAGTTGAAATCTGGAATAGGCCCAAAGATTGATTAAACTGATCATCTCAGTACTATTTTAGGTTAATTCAATAATAGAGGCTGGTAGAGCTATGTCTTACGGTCGTTTCACCGGGTGGCGCACCTCATAACTCATCCCGATGAGTAAATGAGAGCCAAAATGGTAAAACATGTCAAAATCTGCACACCAGATTTCATTTGGGAAAAGCCCATGGTTCTGTTCATTTCTGGAAGTCGACTCAGTTTTATGAAATGTAGACAAGACTAAACTTGAAGTTTGGTAGCCCGTGATGTCAAAACAAGTTGTAGAACTGAACTTATGGTCGTTTTGGTATGACTGAATGTGCAGCCAAACTTTCTGCAATGAAATATAATTAATAACTTAACAATTAGACAATTGATATAAGTAAAATTTGGACTTTGAACTTGATTAAGCTTGAGGATCTGTTGGAGGAAGTAAAAAAATTGGGCTATTGAATCACTTAAAAGGATTTATGGTTAAAGTTATACCTAGTTAAGCTTTACTAGATGTAAATATAGTGCTCGAACAAGAAAGCTTCTTTGAAACGATTTTAAGCGATTTTAACCATTTTGGTCGAATCATCAAAAGTGTAAATCACAAAAGTTGCTCGAATGACTTTTTCCTGAAATAGCCAGGAGCACATAAGTGAAAGTGAACGACAAAGCTTAAAATTACAAAAACTAACTAGACTGTTGTATCTAGGAAAACAACAATGGCTAAGAAACCTTAGTGTATTTTGATTCTTTGAGGCCAAAACAAAGCCAAGGTTAAGCCGATGTCTCAAGGTATTTTGACTTAAAAATAGCAATTTGGTATGGCCTTATTTTTGTCTTAAGTTGCTTAACCATAACTTAGCAAGACTAGTTTGGGTTTGATAACCCGATTCTTGTTTCAAAAACTTGTTCATTAGATTGGACTTTATTAGACTTTGACAAACTAAGTAAATGACCATATGTCATGTTAAACTACTTCACGACACACAACTTATATCCTCATATCGTCACACAAGTCAATCAATAGTCTTTGTGAAAACGACACATGTTTTATATAACATTTGTCTCGTCAAATACTTCACTTATAAATGATAAGTACTACAATAGTAGGGAATTTCATTATCATAAAGAGGCCTCTTCGGGGTGTCGGATCGACGAGTTGTGGATTTACGACTTAAAGTGTCCTGGTCCTCATATGTTCACTACATGACCTCTTGATTTTGATAGCCTGAAACATGGTACGAGGTTATTTATAAAAGGGCTATAAGCCAAACAATACCTTAACTTAAGGATTCATGTACAACATCATATTGAAAGCCAACAAAGTACATATACTTGTACACTTATATCATACACTATACTAAAACGCGATTACTATGCTTTCGTAGGTAATCGTTAAAGATCGTGATCTTGTCATATTCTACCGTTGATAAACATTATATCGTTACACTCCGATGCTGATCAGTACATTGAGTTTCATAGCCCCCGCTTTTGTTTAACTATTTTATAAACTCTTTGGGGGAGATACATGCTACTGCTTTTACTACATGCTAAAATGCTTTATTATGGACAATTACTTGCAAAATGAATGCCTTGACTGTATTATTGCATGCCTAAGTTGTTTATATCAAAAGTCCCCAAATCATGGACCACTAATCCTTGGGAGTGGCGCCAAATATTGTTGATAGGCCTATTGGAATTGACGAACCGTCTCGTTATCGGAAATAACAAGGCGCACTATATTTGAGATTATCTAGGTATAGGGCAAAATACCTACCCGGGCAAGTTTTATATATATATATATATATATATATATATATATATATATATATATATTTATATATATATATATCGATATATATAACAGTCATCGTCGTGAGTGCCATGAGCTTAGAGCAATAATAACTTTCAAGAAGATAATTGTACACATTGCAATTTTACTACAAACTATATTGTCCCTCTTGTTTTCAAACCTATGCGGTTTCTATTGTTTGTATTGACGGTTAGAAATCAAGCACTATGGGCGTATAACAACGTAGCCCACTACTTTCATAAACTTGATATCTTGTGATCCACTGTTTTGCTTACAAACCTATGAACTCACTCAACCTTTGTGTTGACACTTTTTAGCATATTATCTCAGGTTCGAAAGAAATTAGCTGGCATGGCATGTGAAGGCGCATGGAAAATATTTTGAAGACAATGCATATATTATCATTCGAAAAACATTACAACTTTTATGTTGTACTTTTTATGATATTAAAAACTGGTGGGACCTCTATTTGTAAACTTTGATATTCTAATCGAATGATAATTTATTTCAAAACGTCTCATTTAGAGTCATTTTTTGTAACTTGTGCTGAGAACTATGAAGTAATACCCCAGTGATACAATCTTCCGCTGCGATAATTTTGGGGGTGTTACAATCCTTGACTTCTACAAAGTATTTTAGGGCATCGTCAACATGAAGCATATAGACTATGCTAAGCTCATCACGGGAAGACATAGTCTTTCATATTCAAAGCCAATATCTCACTTTATTTACAAAGATTCCTTTTGTCAGATTCATGAAAATTATCATTTATCATCTCCATAATGCTCATGAAGACATCCATTTATGATAGGGAGATCCAAACAAATACTTGGTTAAGATGGACAAAACAGTTAACAAAATCAGCATTCAATCTACAAGCACTTGCAAACAAGGAAAAAGGCTTTTAAACTCTCTTCTCACTGACAAGATGAAAGGAACTAAGCATAAAAGGATTATGATGAAGCTTTCAAAGCTGGACGTGTCGGACTTAGAAAATATGAAGAGTCTGAGCCCTCTCAGATTAAAACCAGAGGCAAGAGGAAAGCGGTAGCTCGACAAGTACTACTAAAAGAAAAACCCTTACAAAAAAACTACAAGAGTTCTGATGAACCCTATCAAGCTGAATCATCACAAGAACCATCGCGAATCGAATCCGAAAATTTGAAAGACCTATCTTAACCAGAAACTTAGATTGCAATAGAAATTAGTGTCGATGAAGCTAAACTTGAAGAAGAGAGGAAAAGAAAGCTTGACAAAGAGATTGATGAAGATTTTGGAGATGATGAAGAACGAGGATAAAGGAGAATGAGGAATCTACCTTGATGGATAAGAAAGCTCAAGGAGATTGTCGAAAACGAAATTTAGAAAAATTGACTTGGACAATCTTTGAGAGACTGGCACAGCGGGAAAAGCTCATGTTCCTGTTAATCAACCCGCGAGGAGAGGCTCTAGCAAGATGCCACCGATCCGGTTATTATCAATCGGTAAAGAAGGCACTTAGGCTGGCGATGATCAAGTAATGATGGAGAAAGTGAATGAAGAACAAGTTCAGGAGCAAGAGCATGTTAACGATATGATCATGGATGATGATGAACCCCAAAACATTGAAGAAGAATCCTGTGCACCCAAATAATGAAAATGTGCTGCAAAGTGTAACCACCCGCACTTTAGGTTACTTTTCATTTTAGAATTACTATTCACTTTACTATTCACATTTACTATTCATTTTCACTATTCATCCATAAAATTTTTATTTCACATTCTCGTAAGATAAATTATTTTAGTAATATCATGAGAATTCGACAATCGTTAGATCATCTTCGCAAAAGTTATAAAGAAAACATCGTTATATAGTTTCATTTTGGACGGTCCACCGTTTAAACATGCAGCTTAACGAAAATCAACTCTGATAATTTTTCTAACATCAGATAAATTCTTAGATCACTCATGGTTAATTTGAGAATTTTCAAGATTTATTTTTATGTTACCAAATAAGCTTTCTTGTTGAAAAACTAAACTTACGTTTTAAACAATTCTACTTACATCCGACTTAACGATTCACTTGTGTTTCTAATATGTTTTTGACACTTTTACATTTTTTGGAAAAGTCAAACATAATTCCCTCCTCCTTTGACCATAAAGGAATTAACCTTGTACGTTCTACATTTATGCATAAATCGCGTAACTTTTAAACTTCACCAACTGTTAAGTTATCCCGCGTATGAAGAAAACCACATTTTGACATCTCATATCGCTTTTAGACTAAGTTTAGTCTACTCTAAATAAATTCACGGTCGTTTCTCTAAAATTTCGTTCTTTTCTGATAAACTGCGAATTACGAGTTTTGACCGTATTTCCAGCTTTAAGCAGCGTTTTTGCACCCAATGAGACTTATCACTCATTTTATATTTTTAGATGGAGTATAATGATGAGTCTCATTATTCCTGCAAGTTTCGTATTTTTACGATACCCGATTTTACGTTTTATGGCTTAACGACTTACGGTTGGCATTTAACGGAACCAAAACTTACTCTAAACTCAAGATATTATCAAAACTTATCATCTAAGCCTCCTAGGCACATTGAGACCGACCTAAGGGGGGGGGGGAGTCATCATATTGGTGGCTTAATTCTAACCAAAGTTCATTTTGATCATTACAAGTGTCCTAACTTAACCATGCTTAATATTTAACCCAATATATGGTTAACCAAACTTACCCTCCTATAAATAGGAAGTGAAATACATCATAAACTCCCTCACACACTGAATTTGGTCGTTCATACCCTAAAACACTCACATCTTCCATCATTTGATCTATAAACTCCAAGTTTATGCAAGGAAGTTCCAATCAAGCCAACATCAAATCTCTAGCAAGTTTAAGTGATCTTCTTGAGTTTAGATCCACTCAAGTCACTTAGAACTTCATCACCAACTCTTCAAGTTTGCAAGGGTGCCAAGTTGTGGAAAGCTAGCTCAATCCGAAGTCTTTTGTGATCAATCAAAGTCCTATCCTTACTAAGTTACTCCTTTCTTATTGAAAGCCAAAAGTTGTAAGCAACTTATCACCACCATCATCTCATCTTTATTATTCATAATCTTAACTATTTCATGCTATATATATAGTTACTATGTTGATTCATGATGTACATATACTCAATCACTTGTTTTAATTCACATATTGTCATAAAAGTAACAAACTAGTAAACTAGTCATATTCTACACATGTGAGACCATTAAAAACAGTAACATAAGGACTTTTTAACTTACATAATATGGTAGACAAGATAAAAAGGTAAACATATCAATTTGAATCACCCGAGACGGATAAACGAGTCAAAAGTTATAATCAAAAGAAGTTAGCGAAACCTAAACGCCAAAACTACCATGTATAAGCTGTTTTAAGTTCTGTCTTTTTAAAAGTGGTACTTCTGCTCCGAATCATCAAAACGTTAAAACACGAAAGTTGTCCGAACATTTTCCTTCACAAAAGGCTCGGACCTTGAAAACGCATAATAGACCAAAATCTTTCAAAAACAGCTAGCGTAAATATAGTCTCACAACTATACTTTTGTCACAACTAAAAGCAAACCAAGAGGCCTAATGGCCATAAGCCAAGACCACGGCTACGGCTAAGGCCAAAGCTAAGTCTCAAGACCAAAGTCACGGCAAGGCCATGGCTAAAGCCTCAAGGCTTGTTTGAAACGACGAGAACTTGTAAAAACTAGATAGTTATTAAAACCTGATAAACTTTATGTTATAACAATCTTCACTCAAAACATATGTTGTATATACTAAGTGCTACAATAGTAGGGAGCTTCATGTGAGGTGTTTCATTTGAGTAAAACGTTTCGACGAGTTGCTGGATTTACGATTTAAAGTGTCCTAGCTCCTCGAGCGTTCTTGAATGACCTCTCAATTATGATGGCCCTGAGCGGTAGATACGATATCTATAAACTAAATAAGTTTTCACATATTAAAGATCTTTCTATAAACATCATATGATAATTGACTACATCATGATCAACATAGGAATATATATATATATATATATATAGGATGGTTTATGTTTTCTTAAACATTATTCCAAACTTAAGTCGCAACATTTCATTTTTAGGTTGTCATTAGAAGTCTTCGACTTATCCATCACATCCGTTAGTACTTAACATCATCAACTCTTGGTGAGTTCATAGCCCCACTTTCTACTACTTAATTGTTTTATAAACCCTTAGGGAGATACATGTTTTATTTTAAACCGAACACATTGCTTTCAAACTGTATGCTTATCCGATTGTTTTATTAGCACTAAGTTACCGCATTTGCCAAACATAAGTCCCTAAATCATGCATCATTAATCACTATGTGAGTGGGCGAATATTGTGAATAGATCTATTGGGATTGCCGAATCCGTTTGTGTTGGTATAAAACAAGCGCCTATATTTGAGTAACATTAGGTAAAATGGCAATTTACCTACTAGGCACGCACCAACAATTTCTCCAATTAAATTTTACGCCTTGATTGTATTATGCTTAGTCTAATAATAACTGTTTTGTTTTCAAAAACTTGGTGTGAGTCAAATTAACTCACACTACCAACATAATGTGTTCAACCATCAAGTTGGAAGCTGGCACGAAAGGGCAAGATCAAGAAGGCTATACATAAATATTTTATCATTCACAAAGCATCAAAAACTTTACATTGATGTGTTTTGTAATCAATGGGACCAACTGGGACCTATTTTGTAAACTCTGATATATTTGAATGATAAAGCCTTTTTAAAACGACTCTTTTAGAGATAGTTTTCTATTATTATGACTGTTGTGCCATCAAGTAATACCCAGTTTGAATTCCGCTGCATATCACGAAATTGGGGGTGTTACAGATTGGTACAAGAGCCATAGTTATAGAGAAACGAGTCTAAATTAAGACTTAAACTATAACTGCTTTTACAAACAAAAACATTTTATAGCCTTCCGTTCTCCGTGCCTTCCATCCTCCAGACGATTATGGACTTTCAAGACATGTTATAATAACATGAACATATTAGTATATTGATATATACACTTGAATTATTTAAAACATTCCCCGTAAATATTATAACTATTTTAATATCATATCCTTTTATAGTCACTATGTGCGTACTGCATCTCTGAGTACGTTCGGCATCACCGAACCAATTCCAAAGATTCCAAATATTCCAGAACTTGACTTTCCTGATATAAATGATGATTACCTCGATGCCGTTGATTATGAAGATGAACCATACGAAGATATGGACGACGAAGAAGAAGAGGATCGGTTGTACCGGATTCTCCCAAATATAATGTACAAGATTGGGTTGAATCGAGGATGATCAAGAGAAAACTATGTATATGGTGTGGCACCATTATCACCACCTCCTGCCTCGGAAGCCTCTTCCGAACCAAATCTTGCTACTCCTACTCAAGGACCAACATCCATTTATGAGGATGGTGGAACCTCCTCGGCAATGGCCATGAAACCCTCTCCCCAATACGACCTATATTGCCTCAAACGAAAATGCACCGAACTACAAGACATTACCAAAAATCTATCGCAAGAAATGAAATTGCGTAAAACCGAAACTTCTAAGGCCCAAGATGAGGCTGAGAGAGCCCTCATGAGTGCCTCGAGATATACATCCTCGAAGAAAACTATAACGATGAACGACGAGAAAGGAAAGGCAACATAGAAATCAATATACTCAAACATCGGTTAACATCCACTCAAATCATAATGACTTTGCAAGGATTGATCAGAATAGGCTAGAGAGAGAGCTACACCAATTACGATCATGAATTGCAAATACATACCCTGATATGTGCCGTACGGACAATAATAGTATTGATGCTCTTGCGGTCAAAGGGAATTCTCCACCACCACAAAACCACCAAGCCGAAATAGATTAGCATATTAATAGTAATCTTTTATAATCACTAAACTGATTAGACTCAGTTAGTTCTATGTAACTCATGTAGTAGCTAGCAGTAGTAAAACGTTGAAATTACTAAACTGAAAGTTTCAGTTAGTAAATTTTGATGAAGCTTGTAATAGGTTTCGATTTTGTAAATCAATCAACGTTATGTGAATAAAAACTCTTGTTTTATGCTATCATGTGTTATGGTTTAAAACTCCAAACTTTATTATTTCTAACCTTCCATCAAAAATCATGATCTTTTTATAACTCTTGATATCTCTTTTTGATAGAACCATGCCGCCAAAGAAAGCAAAAGCACCTCAACCAATGACTCCAGCTGCCATTGAGCGAATGATTACTACTCGAGTGAATGTAGCAATTAACGCGAACGACCGTACCATAGCCAGCCGCTGGTACCCGCTGCCGCAGCCCTAGCTGCAATAGCTACCGCTAACAGCAACAACCGCACCGCTTGGCCGCCACCCATTGCTGAAGCCGCCACAACGCCGAGGGCATTGAAGCCTCCGACCGTGGCCCCGAACGCTGCTGAACTGCTGCTGGCTGCTAGGCTTGCCACGCGACTAGTGCAACTAGAGGTTGCTCATACAAAGAATTTATGAGTTGCAAACCCACAAATTTCAAGGGTTCGGAAGGAGCCGTGGGTTTAACTCGCTGGTTTGAAAGAATGGAATCTGTGTTCTCAATCACATTCATTTGAAAGTAACAAGGTTCAATATGCCACTTGTACACTACTGGATCATGCATTATCATGGTGGAATGCAGTTGCTCAACCAATAGGCATCATGAGTGCTTATCAAATCTCTTGGGTTGCTCTAAAGGGTTTAATGATCAAGGAGTATTGCCCTTGTAGTGAGATACATAAATTGGAAGTGGAATTCTGGAACCATGTTCTCAAAGGTGTTGACATTGCTACTTACAACCGTCGATTCCAAGAATTGGCGATACTATGTCCATCAATTGTTCCAACAACTGAAAAGCTGTTAGAGAGATATATCTGGGGACTTCGCCTATCATCGGGAACGTGACATCGTTTGATCCAAAGTCACTTGATGATGCTATGCGAATGTCTTGAAGTCTCATGGATCAAGTGGTTCGAACAGGAGCTACCCAAAGATAGAATCTCAACACTACCACCAATAACACCAACTACCATAATAACAACAACCATACCAACAACAACAACAACCAAAACAACAACAACAAACGACAATGGGATAACAACCAAAGAAACCCTTCCAACAACCAAAATCGTAACACCCAACACCATCAACAACAAAACAAAAGACAAGAAGCCTCAACGGCTTATGTTGCAAAGACCACTGGAGGAAATTATGGTGGAACCTACCCAAAGTGCAATAAATGCAAATACCATCATATGGGTCCTTGCCCGACTAAGTGCGCATAAGTGTGAAAACCAGGACATCTTGCTAAAGACTGTAGAAGCAAGGTTGTGGCTACTGGAGGTAATCTTCAACCGATAGTTACATGTTTGGTGTGGGAGAAAGGACATGTCAAACCCAATTGTCCTCAAAACCATGGCCAACAAGGGAGGAGATGCTCGTGGTAGAGCCTATGTTATGGGCAATGGTGAACCTCAACAAGACCCGAACGTAGTCACTGGTACGTTTTCACTCAATAATCATCATGTTAAGGTCTTATTCGATTCCGGTGCTGATATGAGGTTTATATCTTCCAAAATTGCACCTTTATTTAATATCGCACCAACCACTATGGATACTCACTATAGTATTGAATTAGCCAATGGAAACTTAGTAAACACCAATATTGTACTCCAAAACTGTACCCTCAACCTTTTAGATCATCCATTCAGCATCAATCTCATGCCAATCGAACTTGGAAGTTTCGATGTGGTTATTGGCATGGATTGGTTGTCAAAACATCGAGCCAACATCATATGTGGCGAAAAAGTTGTTCACATTCCTTGTAACAATGAAACTTTGGTCATCCGTGGTGATCAAAGTGGAACTCGCTTAAACATCATCTCATGTATGAAAACCATGAAGTACATTGAAAAAGGATGTTACGCATTTCTAGCTCATGTTACCAAGAAGGAATCCAAAGAAAAACGACTTGAAGACGTTCCTATCGCTCGTGAATTTCACGAAGTTTTCCCCGAAGACTTACCAGAACTTCCACCATCACGCCAAGTAGAGTTTCACATTGATTTAGTGCCGGAGCGGCGCCAGTGGTAGCGCACCTATAGACGGCACCATCCGAGATGCAAGAACTGGCGAATCAACTACAAGAACTTTCGGACAAGGGGTTTATCCGACCTAGTTCCTCACCTTGGGAAGCTCCCGTCTTGTTCGTGTGAAAGAAAGATGGATCGTTACGAATGTGTATCAACTATCGTGAGCTAAACAAATTAACCATAAAGAACCGATACCCTTTGCCAAGAATCGATGATCTATTCGATCAACTACGAGGTTCGACCTATTATTCAAAAATAGACCTTCGATCAGGTTACCATCAAGTTAAGGTTCGAGAAGAAGACATTCCAAAAACAGCCTTTAGAACTCGCTATGGTCATCACGAGTTCCAAGTAATGCCTCTTGGCTTGACA
>OU343222.1:243982020-244087309 GCA_910596185.1 Chrysanthemum makinoi | reverse complement strand
AGAAACCTCAAAAGAAAGGTTTTATTGTTCAAAGCTCTGCTTGTTTGAACTGGTATTCGTGATCTCTCCAAGAATTTGTTTCGATGATTCTTATGCACCTGTGTGGTAGGAATGACTCTATAATGACGCTTTCCAATTTGTAATATCGCGATT
Source organism: Chrysanthemum makinoi (assembly GCA_910596185.1). Classification (NCBI taxonomy): domain Eukaryota; kingdom Viridiplantae; phylum Streptophyta; class Magnoliopsida; order Asterales; family Asteraceae; genus Chrysanthemum; species Chrysanthemum makinoi. Next base: position 244,087,156 of record OU343222.1, on the reverse strand, counting down.
GTTGAAAAAAGTCGTCCATATTTTCATCATCATGGGAGTATCCATTTCTTCCAAAGGAGGTATCGTGATCAGCTTGGATACTCCACATCACCAATACTGTCTTGGTGATTCCAAAATAAGTACTGCTATTAGAATTTGCAGCCGGGGTTTCACTTGAACTAGCAGTGGTAGAACTTGGCTTAGCAGTGCTTTCAAAATCTTTCTATTGCTTTTCAATTTCTTCTACCGACACTGAGTTAGCATCCATCAACTCTTCCTTATCTTGATGATGATCACCCTGCCTTAATCCAAACTATCATCATCAAGGGACTCTCCTTTTCAATGATGGGTGAGACAGATTGGCCTTCCACTTTTCTAACAAATAGAATACCCTTTGGAGAATCAAATTCCTTAGAATTTGTTCTCTATTAGAATCCTCTTAAGTACCTGCATTAATATTAAGGATGTACCCGCAATGATATGCTCATAATTCATAGATTTGGTTAGCATATCAATGTTAAAATGTACCCACTCTAGTCCTTTTGTCTCTACACTAGGAGTCTCTTCACTAAACTTAACATGTAAGTTTTCTTCATACCTGGTCCTCCTATTGTATACTCTAAAGGCTTTCCTATTGGAAGAATAGCCAAGAAAGTATCCATCATCTGCTTTTTCTTGAAACTTTCCTAGATGGTCTATGGTATTCAAGATAGTAACAGACACCCAAAAAGGTTTTAGGAAATCTATCATAGGCTTCCTATCATGTAAAATCATAGGGGTCTTGTTATGGAGTTTCACTACCTTGTTTCTATTTTGCCCATAACATGCTTCCTACTCTTAAGCCCCAAAAGGTAGTTGGTAACTTTGATTCTGACAACATTGTTCTTGCAGCCTCAATTAGTGTTCTATTTTTCCTTTCAACTACACCATTATGTTGTGGTGTCCTAGCAACACTAAACCGCTTTTCTATACCTTAGCCATACAGAATCGATTCATCACATCATTTTAACTCGCCCATTATCACATCTTATTACTTTGACCTTATGGTTTACTTGATTTTCTATCTTAGTAATGAAACTCTTGAGGATCTCACTAGTTTCGCACTTAGCACCTAAAAAAGTATTACTATTACAATCTCAAGATAAAGGCAGCTGTGGTTCAAACTTTAACAAAGGTCCAAATAAGTCCATATGAAGCATAAAAGTGGTTGTGTAATGGTGTTTATCGTCTTGGTCTTACAAGAGGCTCTATGTTGTTTTCCTTTCTCGACAACCACACAAAGCTCTTACACTCAAAAACCAGAAGGTAACCCTCTCACTACGCTTTCCCTTTACCGCCTTTATTGATTGTTTTGAAATTAAGCCATCTAGCCTTCTATGCCATACTGACTCATCAACTCGATGCCTTAGCAACAAACAAGTTACGAACCTATTAGGAATTACATCTTCATGTTAAAGCAGATATGTTTTCTTCCTGTGTACTTTTAACTACACATATTTCTCATCGTGCATTTTAAAATCAGAGACAACACCACACACCTCAGCTTTCTCCAAAAGTACCCTTTTCTTATCACACATTTGAGAAACACTCAATAGATTGTACTTTAGTCCCCTGTATCCAAATAAACCTTCTCAAAATCCATCTTTCCTTTTCTAATAGTTCCTCTGCCAACTATCTTTCCTCCCTTTGGATCATTTCCAAATGCCACATAGCCACCATCATAAGCTTCAAAATCATCAAGGTTTCTCCTATCCCATGTCATGTGCCCAGAGCAACCACTATCAAATATTCCTTTGTCTTGTAGCTCCTCTTGTAGATTGCCCTGCACATGATTTTAAACAAGTTAGTTCTTGGACCCAAGCCAATACCGACTGGTCGCTTCTGCATCAACATAATCAAATTTCTTTAGGTCCATTGATGCACTACTGGCATTGTGTAAAACCTTGGTTTTAGGCTTCCATTGCCGCCTATCTGAGGCTCTTTATAAAAAAAATGGTTTCCAACCACCGCTGTCGCTTATCACCTTGGAATAGTTAAAACATCATTTGTTTTAGTGGTGATATTCTCGCTAGCAAAGGCAAAACAATTTGCTTAGCAAAGGATACGCTTTTGCTTAGCAGTGGTTGGAACCCATTTAAGTGCAGCAGATTATTGATTTTAGTTCCATTTTTCATTAGCATCGCTTAGGAACCATATTTTTGTAAGGATGAGGATTGTTTTCTTTGAAAAGTTTTGATGATTACCCTCCCTCCAAGGGTTCCAAACTTGTGGTTGGTTTTTATGACAGATTCTTCAGATGCTCAAACTACCACATTTAAAACAAGCCTTCTAACACATTGAAACTCATCTCCTAATCTGCTTGAAATTAGGCTATTGAAGTTTCTCCGACCATTCCCTAGGTATGTATCTTTCATCTATTCCTAGGTATCTATTATAGTCTACCACTTTCCTAGAAATTCGCTCTAAATCTAGGCATAAGGTTGGTTTTTAGAATCAATCACTTAACATTTTCTACCTTCTCAGACTGTGGTTGATTCAAACCTATCTTCCTCATAATCTCACTCCCAATCTTCAATAATTAGACCATCGATGACTTATCGTAACTATCTTAGGTGATTCGTGACTACTAATTCTTCCCCTACAGTTTATTGAAACTAATTCAATGCTAAATGACAGCTTCTTTGTTGGTGGTGCATGTTTCATAAGAGAGGATGGTGGCATATTGTTGTATCCTAGGCCGTAACCCATTTTGAATAATTTTTGTCCAATTGGCTTATTTATTAAATCGGCATATTGTGTTTTAGCAACCCCGACTACATGTTTTCTTATCTTCTGGGCTTCTTGTTTTACACTCTCTCGCTTCTTCAAGTTTTTGTTTAAGCACTTTAATTTCTCTCGTTTTTTAAGATCAATTTCCACCTAGTATGTTAATCTTATCTACATACTCAAACTCACATTTAATACATAATTTAAGTTTCTCTTCAACACTCTCAAGACCAACTTTATATCCTAAGTTATCTAATTCAAGTCTTTCTACCTCTTTCTTTTGACCATTAATTGCTTTAAGAGATTCTAAATTATCTTGACACGATTTAAATGAACAAGTAAAATTATTTGACTCATTAGATACCTCGAGTCCCAACCGTAAGATGATGATATGCCATGAGAGCAAAGTTATGCTCTTTAGAAGCTTCACTAGCCAAGAAAGCCGCATTAGACCTTCTTCAATTTGATCACTCTAGTGATAATCACCAAGTCCATCCCGAAAGCAACCAAAGCGTAATAAGAAACGGTTCTTCACCGCCTTCTTGTAGTTTCACCAATCTCTTGGGAGCTCTACATTCCCTAGCAAATGTCCCTTCTTCATGCAATTGTGTAACACTTCATCTTGCTTTTGTCAACCCAGCTCCTTTGACCATCATACTTGACTTACCGTTTCTCCTTTGAAATTCCTAGCTTGCAATGTCAACATTGCCATTTGCCACCTAAGATTGATTTCATCAAGATCATCAGATCAATTTGATCGTATATTTATTTAACACGGGACACTAGTTGTTAAATCATCCAAAAGCACATATGGCACCATCACTAACATTCTCACTAACAAAGTGTATTATTAGCAATAGCAAAGGGAGATTCCATAAGCAAAGATACTTCTTGAGAACTCTTGTTGTTGTAGAGACAAAAGCAATGTTTTGTGTATAAAGATGAACTAGCAATGTTCGCTTGCATTCATAGACCTTCGTTGTTGTAGAGATTGTCCGTGAGTCATCTTCTCAAAATCATCTTTGTTCCTCCATACAATTGTACAACCCATTCAGTGACAATTCTGATGGAACTTAGGTTTATGTCATCTTGAGCAACTTTGTAGTCCACAACCCGTGATGACCGATTAGCTTTTGTAGTCTGTTATAGGTACCATCAAGACTTCCTCCACTAAGTGCAAAGGAAGTTTTCTGCTGATGCTTGAGCATGTTTTTTCCCGGATTTTTTGGTAGCTTCATTACAAAGAAACCTTGTTTCAATGGCATCCATTAACTCCTTTAGTGCCATATTGTTCAAAGTCCAAAGCATATTCATTAGGTATTCCCATGCCGAGAATACTATGAGCTTTGACTCCAATTTCTCTGTGCCTTGTCTTTCACTAACATTTCCAAAAGGCTTTCCATCGTGACCATAGTAGGTAACTTATCACCCTTCTCAACAACTTCCCAATGTTGTAATCAATCATGCTAATATATTTCCTCATTCTATTCTCCATACTTGATACTCACCCGCCTTTAGCATGGGTACCTTTGATGCAGAACCATATGAGTTTCTCTGTATCCTTACTCTTCTTGAATTAAAGTTAACTTAACTTCTTTTGATCACAGCTTAAATCACAAGCTCGATACCACATGTTGATCCCAGCTTGAGCAAACGATCCTTATAGAAATCGACTTAACAATAACTTGTTAAATACTACGCGAATATAATATTAAACCTAAGAAGAAGAACAAGAATAACACTAAACACCTCAATATTATTATTAATAATAATACTCAATAGTATTAGGGTTTTACAACCTGAAGTGTATCGAATCTTTATATATATCAAAATACACGTATATCTAATCTAAACGTAGGACCTCCTTTTATAGGCTAAGGAGTCCTTTACAAGATACAATATGTAACCTACAAGATAAATATCCTTTCCATATTTATCTAATACATATATTAAACCAACTAAACAGACTAGCAGTGGTTACAATACATTAGCCGTGGTTATACAATACTACTAGCCATGGTTTAGCTCTCGCAGGATTCTTTCTTCCGACTGTGGTTTCTTTACTCTAGCAAGTGGTTCCTATACTTAGAATAATTCCCTGATCAAGGGGAACCTAAACCCAACATGATTAGTGTCGTATTCCTTGACCTCTTTTGTAGCAAATGTTGGTTGTTCTTCAAATATCTCGGTGTAGCCCATGATTAACTTATCCATATCACCCTGAACGTCTTTAGTCATGAACTCGTCAACTTGTTGTTTTGTTTGTTGTAGCTCTTTCGTCGCCAAACTCTTGACGTTATTCACAAGGGTTTCAAGTGAGCTTGAACCTTGTTTTCCTTCTTTTCACGAGCAAGCTTTTCACTTCTTCTTAACTTTGTCTAAAGCGTGAGACATGAACATCTTGATGGCTTCTTCACTGATTTGTTTGTTAATTGATATTGATTGTACCTGGAGGAGAAGAGAAGTTAAGATTCAAAATTCTGGATTCTTTTGGTGTCTTTATTATGTTCCACATTCAATTCCTTTGGTGGAGAGGGTTCCGTGAAGATCATGTTCGGTGATTGTCCTCAATGAAATGAGTAGTTTCTTCCTTTCCTTTTGTTCCTTTCTCGCTTCTTGTTTGTCGCTTTGTTGACAACAAATTTCATCGCAGCCTCTTTCTCAACTCTTCATCCTTTGTGTAACACCTCCAATTTCGCTGATATGCAAATTAAACTGGTATTACTTGATGGCACAACAACAACATAATAATAGAAAACTATCTCTAAAAGAGTCGCTTTTAAAAGGTTTTATCATTCAAATATATCAGAGTTTACAAAATAGGTCCCCAGTTGGTTCCATTGATTACAAAACACATCAATATAAAGTTTTTGATGCTTTGTGAATGATAAAATATTTATGTATATAGCCTTCTTGATTGCATCCTTCCGTAGCCGCCTTCCAACTTTATGGACTAAATGCATGCTTAAAACCGGTCAACACAAAGATTGAGTAAATTGATGAGTGTAAATACTCATCATTTTGGTTAAATCCGAATCGCAAAACGCTTAAAAATGCTCAGAATGCATCAAAATATCTAAAATATTCCAAAATTGCATTTTATATGTTTCAGATGCAAAATGTTCAAAATCAGATGAAAAATGAGCAATGTTTGCATAATTGGCGCTCAGCCCCCAAGTTTCAAAAATTGTTCGAAATAGTCCCTGAAAGCACATAATTTCAAAAGAAAAATCACCAAAGGTCCTTTTAAAATCATAACTTGTCAAAATTAGTCCTTTTGGTGAAAAATATCAAAAGTTTTGAGAAATTACAAAATTGGTCCTTCAAGTTTAAAAATTGGCAAAATTAGTCCTTGGAAATTGGAAAATAACAAGTTTGGTCCTTGTACTTTTGGAGCTTGTCACTTTAGTCCCTTGAGCAACTTTTACATTTGGCAGCCTAGGTCCCTTAATTTAAATTACACAAAGGTCCTTGTTTTATTAAGCCTTTAAACCATTTCTGGACCCTCGCCATTATCCCATGCGACTTCTCGCCACTTGAAACTTTTTTGACTTTTGACCCCCCTTCAATATAATATCCAGTCAAACCCTTTTGACTTTTCTTTTCCCTCCCACTCACGAGATACCACCATCATCACCCTCCCCGCAACTTCGCCACTCCAACCACCATCATCTCCCTACCCTACTCCTTATCACTCCAAACACCCTGCCAAAATCATTTAATGCATCTTCCTCTCATTACAATTTATCCCCCAACTGTTAAAACACCATTTCCCGCCAAATTCAATCCTATGGCCAAGATGATACCAACCAATCCAAGGGCCAAGATTATTGGCTTGGATTTGAAGAGAGAGGTGAAAGAAGATGTTTGGAGTATAAAAAGAAGCAAAGAGAAGGAAGAAAGTAGTAGTACTTAGTTTAAATTAAAAATGTATGTCGTTTTTAATGTATAAGTTTTAGAAGCTTAAAAATTGTATTTTTGTGTTTCTCAGACTAAAACTCTAGTTATATTATCGCTCAATCCACTTTAAGTATCAATTCAAGCTTTTGTTCACATTTCATGTTTTATGTCAACTCTGTAATTTTCCATTTCAAAATCTGATATTAAAGTTTCAATAGCATATTTATAGCTCAAATAAGCTTTATGCAAGCTTATATAGCTTTTGTGCTTAAGTTTAAGTTTCAAGTAATTTGGAATTTGGTCAAAGAAAGTCAAACCGGGGACAAAATGGAAATGGAATTGATCCGCTGAAGCAAGGTTGACTCGATTCAGAAGTTATTGGGTTGATTTAAATAGGCTAGTGGTTACCGTTCATTCACATCAATTCGCCATTGTGGCTAGGACCTATCAGAAGTTATTTTCATGATTCATTGCATATTTGGTAACTGTGGTTAAATAGTTGAGACCTTTAAATAGTTGTATTTAGGTATAGTTAACTCGCTTTGATCAAGCAATGTGCTAGATCAAGAGTTAGTTATTTAAGTTACAAATCAATGTTTTAAAAGCGGTGTTTGATCTGCTAAACCGTGATAAGAGAGTAGTTCAGTTATTGAGACTTGTAGTTATATGTTTGTTTAGCTCATTTATGCTCATATCTGTCTCAATATTGTGCTCGCAAAGCTAAAGTCAACATGATCATAGATCGTTCTAATTACTTCATCGTTGAGATTTTGCAAAAGTGAAACCTTGTTTTGTGTTAAGAATTCATAGTCATAGCTTTCAGTAGTTCCATCTCATCATAATACTTCATAATCACCCTAAAATTGATCAAAATCTCACCAAAGTCAACTTTTCTCAACTGCCAAAAGTCAAAACATGAAAAATCTGCTTTGAGCCTAACTAGAGATTTTTTCTGAATTCATTTTCGACCAAATCAATTGAAATTGTAAGGTTTAAAACTTCACCGTCTATTTCATTATTAGCATTTTTGTAGATTTTATCGATTTCTAAAAGCTCCATATGAGCTGGTTTTCGTTTATTTCGCACAAGCTTTCTCAAAGATAACCGAGGTGCACAGTCATTTGCAGATCTTGCACAGAGCTCTCAAGAGCTTGTCAAAGTCCGTTTTTGTTTAAACATAGTCAGCCAGGTCTAGTTTAAGTTCCCATTCTTGTTTTTCATTTTTAGCTTATTGGGTAGATAGTGCTTAAGCTCAAAAGTAAGGGTGAAAACCGCTTTAAGCACTTATTATCAAACATCAAATCATAGTTACAATCCAGAGGTTAAGGACAGTTGTAAATTGTTGCATTTGGTTACTTTTAGTATATTATAGCTTCTCTATCAGTTTTGTACTTATTTGTAGCTTTCAGGTTTAATCGAGTGCTTTATTACTTAAGCACTTTGATCTGCAAATTCTTATTCCTTCACATAACCACCTGCTTTTTCTTTTTCCTAGATCTCTATATTATTTAGGCTTATCTTGAATTTTTACATTTTTCCAAGTCTTTGCTATTTTTCTTAATGTCAATCAATTTTAGCACTTTTTATTAGCATTTAATACAAATAATTCGTAAAAGTTTCAAACAAATAATTTTTTCATTTTTCTTAAGTTAAGATAAATATAAAAACTATTTTCCCAGATTTTTCTTAGTTAAATTTGTATTTTTGCAATTTAAGTAGTTTTAATAGTTTTAATTCATAAAAATAGAAATATAATCTAAAAATATAAAAAATAGTTTAAAAATTCTCTTTGTTATTTTAGATTTTTCCAAGTCATAATTTTAATTTTCTAGCTTTATTTCATATTTTCTTGTATTTTAGGCTAATATTAAATAGTTAAAAATAGTTTTTAATTAATAATAATCAATTAAATAGTTGTAAAAATAATTTTCTTTTTCTAAAAATTTTCTTTTATCATTAGGTTTGTAAAAATATTATTTTCATATTTTTAGATTATCATCGCTTCAGCTTTCACATTCTTTTGTACATGTAATCGAGTTTTAAATTAAGTTTCATAAAAACATAAAATCAAAAACATCATTTTGCAAATAGTGATAGCGTTTATTTAATATTTTTTATCTTTTTAATTTTCTTTAATTTGCATTTATGCCCCTGTAATTTATTCACTTTCTCTTTAGGTATAATTATTCTTAATCATAACCCTTTTCCATTCAAATTCTCTCGATCACTATTCGTTTGATTATTCTCGCACAGCTCGTTGGGACTTAACGACCTGGGGAAACACTATACTCCTCTTGATCTTCATTGCATTTTGTGTCTGAACTGTTTTAAGTTTGTTACGGTTAGCCATTCACAAGTGGCTAGTTGTGTGAGATAACTTGACGGTTTAGCACGGATCAGAAATTCATAGAGTTTGTTTGATGGTTGAACACATTATGTTGGTAGTGTGAGTTAATTTGACTCACACCAAGGTTTTGAAAACAAAACAGTTGTTATTAGACTAAGCATCATGCAATCAAGGCGTTAACGTGTTCCAAAATTAATTGGAGAAATTGTTGGTATGCGGCCCTAGTAGGTAAAATTGCCATTTTACCTAATGTTACTAAATATAGTGCGCTTGTTTGCTTCTTAACGGGCCAACACAAACGGGTTCGCAATCCCAATAGATCTATTCACAATATTCGCTCCCACTCTCACATAGTGATTAATGATTCATGATTTAGGGACTTATGTTTGGCAAATGCGATAACTTAGTGCTAATAAACAATCGATAAGCATACTTTGAAAGCAATGTGTTCGGTTTAAAATAAAGCATGTATCTCCCCCAAGGATTTATAAAACAATTAAGTACTAGAAAGTGGGGCTATGAACGTTCCAAGAGTTGATGATGTTAAGTACTAACGGATGTGATGGATAAGTCGAAAGACTTCTACGTGCAATCTAAAAATGAAATGTCATACTTAAGTTTGGAATAATGTTTAAGAAAACATAAACCATGTAAATTCCCTGGGCTTAGTTCCAAATGAACTTTGACAATTGGTATTCGACTGCTTTTAGTTGTTTGACCTCTCAATGATCTCCATAGGTTGTTCAATGAAGTGTAGATCACCGAAGTTTGAGTTCGCCTAGTGGAATAACTAACGATTCATCGGATAAACATTTCTTTAGGTTGATACATGAAAGTGGATGTACATTATCGAAGTTCATGGGAGCTCAAGTTTGTATGCCATCGACCAACCCCGCTAGGATTTTGAATGGACCTATGTATTGGGGTTTAGTTTTCCGTGTTTACCGAATCGTATGACACCTTTCCAAGGTGAGACTTTTAGCATAACCTTGGCTCCAACTTGGAATTCCAAAGGTTTAAGGCCGTACACTCCAAGATAACTCTTTTGTCTATCTCTTGCTTTTTGTAACTGATTTTTGACTTGTATGATTTTCTCAGTTGTTTCACTAATGAGTTTCTGGACCCGTGATTTGAACATCTCCCACCGCCCAAAGACACAGGCGCAAGCACTTCCGAACAGCAGTGCTTCAAAGGGTGCTGCCTTGATACTCGCGTGATAATCGTTATTGTAGGAAAATCGCACCAATGGTAAATGGTTATCCCATCCTTTTCCAAAGTCGATTATACAAGCTCGAAGCATGTCTTCCAGCATTTGAATGGTTCGCTCACTCTGACCATCGGTTCGGGGTGATATCACTGCACTCATGTCTAGGTTTGTTCCGCAGGCCTTGGAGTGACTACACGGTTTAAGGTAAATATACCATCTCGGTCGATATGATAGAGATTGGTAACCGTTTTGAGACTATTCCTTGACGTAAAGTCGAAGTCAGCCGATCCATCTTGTAAGTCTCTTTAATTGGTATAAAGTGTATGGACTTTGTGCTACATCCACTATGACCCAAATGGAGTCATAACCGTTGGATGCCTTTGGGAGTTTAGTGATAAAATCCATTGTGATTCGCTCCATTTCCATATCGGAATCTCGTTGTTGTAAGAGACCCGATGGTTTTGGTGTTCGGCCTTACTTTGGAACAAGTAAGGCATTTCACGACGTAGGTGGCAATGTCGCTTTCATGTTTGGCCACCAATAGAGTAGTTTAGATCATGATAACATCTAATCGTATCTCGATGTACGGAATATTTAGATTTGTGGGATTCAAGCATGATTAAATCTCGTAAGCCACCATAAAGTGGTAACCAACTTCAGCCCTGAGCACAAGTTCCGCTTCGAACGGGTTTCAAATCTTCTTCATGCCGCCCATTTCTCCTTCTCAATGTCTTGTTGTTTCACCGCTCGCTTGAGCATTGAGTATTTGAGCAGGGAAATTTGAATTGATGGTTAGGACTAAAGCTCGAACTCGTAGAGGGTTAACCCTTTCCTTCCTACTCAGTGGCATCTCTACTACACGTTGGCTTTTCCTGGATGATAACGAATGTCGCAATCATAATCACTCAAGATATCTAACCATCGTTGCCTCATGTTTAATTCCTTTTGATCGAGAATGTGTTGGAGACTTTTGTGGTCGGTAAAAACAGTACATCTAGTACCGTATAGATAGTGTCTCCAGCATCTTGTGCAAAGACTAATGCTCCTAACTCAAGTCATGAGTATAGTTTTCTTCATGTTTCTTGAGTTGTCGTGAAGCATAAGCGATGACTTTTTCGCTGTATGAGTACGGCTCCTAATCCTGGTGTGAAGCATCGCAATAGACAACAAAATCTTCGATCCATCCGAAATGCTAGAATAGGGGCACTTCAAAGTTTTTTTTTAGGATTTGGAAAGCTTCTTCTTCATCTTCGTTCCGCATGTACTTCTTGTTTTCTCGAAGTTAGCGTGTCAAAGGTTTGGCTATGGAGGAAACCCTCAATAAACCTCGATAATAACCGCCAAACCTAGAAATTGACGAATTTCCGAGGTGTCGTGAGGGTGGCCAATCCTTGATAGCCTCAATTTTAGCGGATCAACATGTAGACCTGTATATCGATAACATGCCCAAGGAATTGTACTGATGAATCCGTATTCACATTTAGAGAATTTTATGTACAACTTCTCTTTCTTGAGCAAATCTAAAATCGTCTCGATGATCTTTATGTTCTTCTTCGCTTTTGGAGTATATGAGAATGTCACCGATGAATACTATCACAAACTTGTCCAAGTATGGCTTACACACCCGATTCATGAGATCCATGAATACTGCTGGTGCATTTGTCAATCCAAACGGCATTACTTGGAACTCGTGATGACCATAGCGAGTTCTAAGCTGTTTTTGGAATGTCTTCTCAACCTTAACTTGATGGTAACCCGATCAAAGGTCTATTTTTGAATAATAGGTCGAACCTCGTAGTTGATCGAATAGATCGTCGATTCTTGGCAAAGGGTGTTGGGTTTTTGGTTCCTTGAATCATGAATTACTTTAAGTACTGGAACCACGGACAGGTTTGATATAACCACGGACAGAAGAATGTTACCGCTGATGAAGATAACCGCCTAGTAGTAATGTAACCACGAATGATATATTGTAACCACTGCTAGTGTTTTGTAATATGGAAAAGATATTTATCTTGTAGGTTACGTATTGTATAATGTATAGGACTCCTAGCTTATAAAAGGAGGTTCTAGGTTAGATTAGATATACGCAAGTTTTATATCTAAGGTCGATACACTTCAAGGTTGCAAAACCCTAATATGTAAGAGTATTCTATTAATAAATAATATTGAGGTGTTGAATGTTAACTGTTCTTCTTCTTAAGGTTAAGTGTTATATTCCGCATAATACTTAATAAGTTGTTATTCTAAGTCAGTTTCTATATTAGATCGTTTGCTCAACTAGGATCAACAAGTGGTATCAAAGCTTGTGATCTAGAAACTGTAATCAAGAAGAGGTTAAGTTAAGCTTTGTTCAAGGAAGATAAGATGTCTGACGAAACTCACATGGTGACTGCTTCAAAGGTACCCATGCTCAAGCAAGGTGAGTATCAAATCCGAGAATGCAAATGGCAATACATTCGCATGATTGATTAACTCGGGATGTCGTTGAAAAGGGAGACACTCTTCCTAAGAAGGGTGAGGATGGCAAAGAAATTTCCATTGTTAGTGAAATTGATAAGGCTAAGAGAAAGCTTGAGATCAAGGCTCACAGTATTCTCTCCATGGGAATACCCAATGATTATGCTTTTGATTTTGAGCAATATAAATCGCTAAAGAGTTACCGGATGCTCTTGAGACAAGGTTTGCGGGCAATGAAGCTACTAAGAAGTCCAGGATGAATATGCTCAAGCATCAATTTGAAACCTTCACTACCTCGTGGAGAAAAGATTGATGGCACATACAATAGACTTCAAAAAACTTATCACCAACCTAAGTCGTAGATTATAAGGTTCTTCAAGAAGATATTAATTTGAAGTTCATTAGGAGTCTATCATCTGAATGGGCTATTCATACAATTGTATGGAGGAATAAGGAGGACTTTCCTAAGATGACTCTGGATAATCTCTTCAACAACTTGAAGGTTTATGAGTCTCAGAATAACTTTGCTAATGCATCTTCCGCTAATCAAAACATTGCTTTTGTATCCACTAATCACAAGAGCCCACAAGATGTATCCATTGCTGCCTATGGTATATCCACGGCTATTGCTAACAATACCACTGTTAGTGATAATGTCGATGGTGCAATGTGCTTTTCTGGCCGATTTAACTACTAGTGTTACTGTGTTGAATCAAGATCTGGATCAAATTGATCCTGATGATCTCGAAGAGATTAATCTTCAATGGCAAATGGCAATGTTGACTCTCCAAGCAAGGAAGTTTTTGAGGAGGACTGGAAGACAAGTTAAGTATGATGGTCAAAGGAGAGCATGGTTCGACAAAAGCAAGATGGAGTGCTTTAACTGCAAGAAGAAGGGTCACTTTGCAAGGGAATGTCCAGCTCCTAAGAGGATTGAAGGTGTTAAGAAGATCACTGAAGAGTCTGCTCCTTCTTCAACATTGGTGGCTCAAGATGGTCTTGGTGATTATGATTGAGTATCGATTGAAGAAGGACCCAATGCAGCTTTTCTTGCTAGTGAAGCTTCAAAAGAGCATAACTTTGCTCTTATGGCTTATGCTTCATCTTCTGGTTCAGATTCTGAGGTATCTAATGAGTCTACTTGCTCTTTTAAATCATGTAATGATAACTTAGAATCTCAAAAGGTTATCACTGAGAGTATGAGGAAAGAAGTAGAAAGACTAACTATGGATAACTTAGGTTATAGGGTTTGTCTAGAGAGTGTGGAAGAGAAGCTTAGATAATGTATTAAATGAAGTTGAGATATGTAGATAAGATCAATATATTAGGTGGTGAAATTGATCTTAAAAATAGAGAGATTAAAATGCTTAAAGAGAAACTTGAACTAGCAGAGAGTGGAAAACAAAAGGCCCTAGATGAAAAAGAAAAACATGTTGTTAGGGTAGCTAAAACACAATTTGCTTCTGATTTGGTTCATAAATCTATAGAGAGTCATCTAATGAAAAAGGGTTCTGGGATAGGATACAACAATATGCCACCACCTACACTTATGCAACATGCACCACCTGCTAAAGAACTGTCATTTAGTAGTTAATTCAGTTTTAACAAACTGTTAAGGAATAAGTAAGACTGAGACACCTAAGATAAGTTTCGATATGTCATCCGATGCTCCCATCATTGATGATTGGGAATCGATTCGAGGAAGATAGTAAAGTATCAACACAGCCTGAAAAGTTAGAACCTATTAAGAAAGTTGATACTAGACAAGCTAATCTTGTACCTAGATTTGGAGCTAAAGTTACCAAGAAAGTAGTAGAGTACAAGGTGCATAGATGTTCAGGCTCGGTCTGATGCTATGTTTTCTATATCCAAAGATTCACCTAGCGGAGCAGTTAACACAAAGTGATGAGGATAGGTTGAACCCTGAACATGAATTGACGGATTCTGAGTTTGTACATTATGACTTTTCCAATGAACCACCTCTCGGACCGCTCACACAGGTCGAAGTAGGGAGGATATTCTTGAACGCTTCAATGAATTGACGGCTAAATGTACTAAGATGGAGGAGACGATCTCTAATCTCAAGGAATGGGTGGGTTTCATGAAAGGATATTCGACGGCCACAATGGTTTTGGTTTTGGAGAAGATAAAAGGCCTGGCTTGCTACTTTGAGGAAGCTAAGGAAAAAGAAGCTGAACCCCTCTTCAGCTCTGAATATGGAGGATGTATCCAAACAGAGGAGGAGTGAAGGCAAGAATTCAGGGGAGGATGTTAATGTATCTATGGAAGAAGATGTTGATAGTGGAGATCAAACATTTTTGGTATCTGATAAAGATGGGAATGAGGCAGCTCTTGAAAAATGTGAAGAAAGTTGTAGAAGATGTAGTATCAACACAACACCGATGGTATGTCCTGAAACCACTGCTAGTACACTTCTAACCACTGATGCTGTAAATGACATGGCAACTATAACCACTACAACTATACCTACTACAATCATACCCACTACTATTATAACCACTTCCACTATTGTCACAACTCTCTCTCAGATACCATCTAAGTCTAAAGAAGTTGAGAAAGAAGCTGCTAGTACTTTGATAAATCTAAGTAAAACTTCATCTATTTCTACACATGTGATATCTGTTCAAACTACTGCAACTAAACCCAAACCCGAGGAAAACTTTAGTTATTGGTGAATCACTGAAGAAGAAGGTGATTCAATCTGATGTTGGAAAAGGTAAAGGGGTTGGAGTACCAGAGTTGAAGTTAAATCTAAAGCGAACAAGAAGCTTATGATGCAGAGTTTGTTAAAAATATGGTTGTCAAGAACAAGAAGCCTTAGAAAAGAAAGCAGAAAAGAAGAGGAAGCTAGTCAGAGAATGTTAGCTATATGGTATGAATCTCAAAACTTTCTTCAAGCTTCTCAACAAATAAATGATGAATATATTGCACAAGAATGGAATTTGTTGGATGATAAGGAAAAAGCTAGGCTTTTAGGTGAATGGGCAAGAAAGGTTGGTAATGAAAGGAAGCACGTTATAAGGAAGAAACCTCTTTCAATGGCACAGATGAAGAATGTATTAATGAAAATTATTAAGAATTCAGGCATTCACATTTCTGAAAATCTTAGTAAATGTTCATTTGAAAGAATTCTTGAGATTTATGAAAGATGTATGAAGATTAATCATGATGATTACTGTCCAATGAATTCGGAGAAGGAAGAAGAGTGGATTAAGAAGCATGATGAGTGGATGCAAAGTAAAAGAAAGAGAAAATCTGACATTCAAGAGACATCTGATTCTAAAAGATTGAAAGAAGCTGCAGATGTTAATCAAATTGTTTCTTATGAGTTTAAGCTTAATGATGAAAGTGAAGGAGTTTGGAAAATTCAAAGACTCAACAATGAAGTTTATGAGTATAATAAGTTTTCACAAATGCTTCAATATTTTGAAAGGGATGATTTGATGGATCTTTGGAGACTTTACAAGAATAAGTTTGGTGAAGTACATCCAACTGATTATCATGAGAGACTGGTCTATTATAATTTGAAGATTTTATTTGAACCAACTCATGATGAACCTGAATGGAAAAGACTCTACAATGGTATCTGAACAAGATTGTTTTTATATCAAACTTGTGGAGTTCATGTTTTAACTGTTTCTAGAAAAATTATTCACATGCTTGTAGAAGGTGAATATCCTCAGTTGAATAAGTATCGTAAATTATTATTCGATGTTGAAACCTGGTATTATCAAGATGCTGTTACCCTATGATGGTCAAGCCTATGATTTGTTGATGAAATATGAGACAATTTAAATCTCATAAGTGTTTGGCTACATCCTCCATTTCAGATGTTTTGAGTTTAAAGGAAACTTGAGAATTCTGTTGGAATGTATCAAGTTTAGGGGAGGATTGTTGGGTTTTTGGTTCCTTGAATCATGAATTACTTTAAGTACTAGAACCACGGACATGTTTGATATAACCACGGACAGAAGAATGTAACCACGGATGAAGATAACTGCGGCTAGTAGTAATGTGTAACCACGGATGATATATTGTAACCACTGCTAGTGTTTTGTAATATGGAAAAGATATTTATCTTGTAGGTTACGTATTCTATAATGTATAGGACTCCTTAGCTTATAAAAGGAGGTTCTAGGTTAGGTTAGATATACGTAAGTTTTATATCTAAGGTCGATACACTTCAATGTTGCAAAACCCTAATACGTAAGAGTATTCTGTATAATAAATAATATTGAGGTGTTGAATGCTAACTGTTCTTCTTCTTAAGATTAAGTGTTAAATTCCGCATAATACTTAATAGGTTGTTATTCTAAGTCTATATTAGATCGTTTGCTCAACTGGGATCAACAAAGGGTATCGATTCTTTATGGTTAATTTGTTTAGCTCACGATAGTCGATACACATTCGTAACGATCCATCTTTCTTTTTCACGAACAAGACGGGAGCTCCCCAAGGTGAGGAACTAGGTCGGATAAACCCCTTGTCCGAAAGTTCTTGTAGTTGATTCGCCAGTTCTTGCATCTTGGATGGTGCCAGTCTATAGGGTGTGCGGGCCACTGGCGCCGCTCCTGGCACTAAATCAATGTGAAAATCTACTTGGCGTGATGGTGGAAGTCCGGGTAAGTCTTCAGGGAAAACTTCAGGAAATTCACGAGCGATAGGAACGTCTTCAAGTCATTTTTCTTTGGATTCCTTCTCGTAACACGAGCTAGAAATGCGTAACATCCTTTTTCAATGTACTTCATGGTTTTCATACATGAGATGATGTTTAAGCGAGTTCCACTTTGATCACCACGGATGACCAAAGTTTCATTGTTACAAGGAATGTGAACAACTTTTTCGCCACATATGATGTTGGCTCGATGTTTTGACAACCAATCCATGCCAATAACCACATCGAAACTTCCAAGTTCGATTGGCATGAGATTGATGCTGAATGGATGATCTAAAAGGTTGAGGGTACAGTTTTGGAGTACAATATTTGTGTTTACTAAGTTTCCATTGGCTAATTCAATACTATAGTGAGTATCCATAGTGGTTGGTGCGATATTAAGTAAAGGTGCAATTTTGGAAGATATAAAGCTCATATCAGCACCGGAATCGAATAAGACCTTAACAAGATGATTATTGAGTGAAAACGTACCAGTGACTACGTTTGGGTCTTGTTGAGGTTCACCGTTGCCCATAACATAGGCTCTACCACGAGCATCTCCGCCTTGTTGGCCATGGTTTTGAGGACAATTGGGTTTGACATGTCCTTTCTCCCCACACCCGAAACATGTAACTATCGGTTGAAGATTACCTCCAGTAGCCACAACCTTGCTTCTACAGTCTTTTAGCAAGATGTCCGGTTTTTCACACTTGCGCACTTAGATGGCAAGGACCCATATGATGGTAGTTGCATTTATTGCACTTTGGGTAGGTTCCACCATAATTTCCTCCAGCTGGTGCTGCAACATAAGCCGTTGAGGCTTCTTGTCTTTTGTTTTGTTGTTGATGGTGTTGGGTGTTACGATTTTGGTTGTTGGAAGGGTTTCTTTGGTTGTTATCCCATTGTCGTTTGTTGTTGTTGTTTCGGTTGTTGTTGTTGTTGGTATGGTTGTTGTTATTATGGTAGTTGGTGTTATTGGTGGTAGTGTTGAGATTCTGTCTTTGGGTAGCTCATGTTCGAACCACTTGATCCATGAGACTTCGAGACATTCGCATAGCATCATCAAGTGACTTTGGATCAAACGATCTCACGTTTCCCTGGATGATAGGCGTAAGTCCCCAGATATATCTCTCTAACAGCTTTTCAGTTGTTGGAACAATTGATGGACATAGTATCGCCAATTCTTGGAATCGACGGTTGTAAGTAGCAATGTCAACACCTTTGAGAACATGGTTCCAGAATTCCACTTCCAATTTATGTATCTCACTACGAGGGCAATACTCCTTGATCATTAAACCCTTTAGAGCAACCCAAGAGATTTGATAAGCACTCATGATGCCTATTGGTTGAGCAACTGCCTTCCACCATGATAATGCATGATCCAGTAGTGTACCAGTGGCATATTGAACCTTGTCACTTTCAGCGCATTTGCTGATTGAGAACACAGATTCCATTCTTTCAAACCAGCGAGTTAAACCCACGGCTCCTTCTGAACCCTTGAAATTTATGGGTTTGCAACTCATAAATTCTTTGTATGAGCAACCTCTAGTTGCACTAGCTGCGGCAAGCCTAGCAGCTTCAGCAGCAGCGGCATTTTCAGCGGTAGCGGCGGCTTCAGCGACTGCGGAGGCTTCAGCGGCCTCATCGGCTGCGGCGGCTTCAGCGGCAGCGGCTCCGGCGGCTTCAGCGGCTGCGGTTGTTGCAGCAGCGGTAGCGGCGGCTGCAGCAGATGCTTCAGCGGCAGCTTCAGTGGCTATGGCTGCTCATTCCGCGTTAATTGCTGCATTCACTCGAGTAGTAATCATTCGCTCAATGGCAGCTGGAGTCATTGGTTGAGGTGCTTTTGCTTTCTTTGGCGGCATGGTTCTATCAAAAAGAGATATCAAGAGTTATAAAAAGATCATGATTTTTGATGGAAGGTTAGAAATAATAAAGTTTGGAGTTTTAAACCATAACACATGATAGCATAAAACAAGAGTTTTTATTCACATAACGTTGATTGATTTACAAAATCAAAACCTATTACAAGCTTCATCAAAATTTACTAACTGAAACTTTCAGTTTAGTAATTTCAACGTTTTACTACTGCTAGCTATTACATGAGTTACATAGAACTAATTGAGTCTAATCAGTTTAGTGATTACAAAAGATTACTATTAATATGCTAATCTATTTCGGGCTTGGTGGTTTTTGTGGTGGTGGAGAATTCCCTTTGACTGCAAGAGCATCAATACTATTATTGTCCGTACGGCACATATCAGGGTATGTATTTGCAATTCATGATCGTAATTGGTGTAGCTCTCTCTCTAGCCTATTCTGATCAGTCCTTGCAAAGTCATTACTGATTTGAGCGGATGTTAACTGATGTTTGAGTATATTGATTTCTATGTTGCGTTTCCTTTCTCGTCGTTCATCGTTATAGTTTTCTTCGAGGATGTATATCTCGAGGCGCCTGCGGGCTCTCTCAGCCTCATCTTGGGCCTTAGAAGTTTCTGTTTTACGCAATTTCATTTCTTGCGATAGATTTTTGGTAATGTCTTGTAGTTCGGTGCATTTTCGTTTGAGGCAATATAGGTCGTATTGGGGAGAGGGTTTCATGGCCATTGCCGAGGAGGTTCCACCATCCTCATAAGTGGATGTTGGTCCTTGAGTAGGAGTAGCAAGATTTGGTTCGGAAGAGGCTTCCGAGGCAGGAGGTGGTGATAATGGTGCCACACCATATACATAGTTTTCCTCTTGATCATCCTCGGATTCAACCCAATCTTGTACATTATATTTGGGAGAATCTGGTACAACCGGATCCTCTTCTTCTTCGTCGTCCATATCTTCGTATGGTTCATCTTCATAATCAACGGCATCGAGGTAATCATCATTTATATCAGGAAAGTCAAGTTCTGGAATATTTGGAATGTTTGGAAATGGTTCGGGTGATGCCGGAACGTACTCAGGAGATGCAGGCACAGACATAGTGACTATAAAAGGATATGATATTAAAATAGTTATAATATTTACGGGGAATGTTTTAAATAATTCAAGTGTATATATCAATATACTAATATGTTCATGTTATTATAACATGTCTTGACATTCCATAATCGTCTGGAGGATGGAAGACACGGAGAACGGAAGGCTATACAATGTTTTTGTTTGTAAAAGCAGTTGTAGTTTAAGTCTTAATTTAGACTCGTTTCTCTATAACTATGGCTCTGGTACCAATCTGTAACACCCCCAATTTCGTGATATTCAGCGGAATTCAAACTGGGTATTACTTGATGCCACAACAGTCATAATAATAGAAAACTATCTCTAAAAGAGTCGTTTTAAAAAGGCTTTATCATTCAAATATATCAGAGTTTACAAAATAGGTCCCAGTTGGTCCCATTGATTACAAAACACATCAATGTAAAGTTTTTGATGCTTTGTGAATGATAAAATATTTATGTATAGCCTTCTTGATCTTGCCCTTTCGTGCCAGCTTCCAACTTTATGGACCTGAAATACATGCTTAAAACTGTCAACACAAAGGTTGAGTGAAATTCATAGAGTTTGTTTGATGGTTGAACACATTATGTTGGTAGTGTGAGTTAATTTGACTCACACCAAGTTTTTGAAAACAAAACAGTTATTATTAGACTAAGCATAATACAATCAAGGCGTAAACGTGTTCCAAATTTAATTGGAGAAATTGTTGGTACGTGCCCTAGTAGGTAAAATTGCCATTTTTACCTAATGTTACTCAAATATAGTGCGTTTGTTTGCCTTAACTGGGCCAACACAAACGGGATTCGTCAATCCCAATAGATCTATTCACAATATTCGCGCCCACTCTCACATAGTGATTAATGATTCATGATTTAGGGACTTATGTTTGGCAAATGCGGTAACTTAGTGCTAATAAAACAATCAGATAAGCATACAGTTTGAAAGCAATGTGTTCGGTTTAAAATAAAACATGTATCTCCCCTAAGGGTTTATAAAACAATTAAGTAGTAGAAAGTGGGGCTATGAACTCACCAAGAGTTGATGATGTTAAGTACTAACGGATGTGATGGATAAGTCGGAAGACTTCTACGTACAACCTAAAAATGAAATGTTGCGACTTAAGTTTGGAATAATGTTTAAGAAAACATAAACCATCCTATATATATATATATATATTTATATATATATATATATATATATATATATTCCTATGTTGATCATGATGTAGTCAATTATCATATGATGTTTATAGAAAGATCTTTAATATGTGAAAACTTATTTAGTTTATAGATATCGTACTACCGTTCGGGCCATCATAATTCAGAGGTCATGCAGTAAACGTTCGAGGAGCTAGGACACTTTAAATCGTAAATCCAGCAACTCGTCGAAACGTTTTACTCAAATGAAACACCTCACATGAAGCTCCCTACTATTGTAGCACTTAGTAAATACAACATATGTTTTGAGTGAAGATTGTTATAACATAAAGTTTATCAGGTTTTAATAACTATCTAGTTTTTACAAGTTCTCGTCGTTTCAAACAAGCCTTGAGGCTTTAGCCATGGCCTTGCCGTGACTTTGGTCTTGACTACGATGGTCTTGAGACTTAGCTTTGGCCTTAGCCGTAGCCGTGGTCTTGGCTTATGGCCATTAGGCCTCTTGGTTTGCTTTTAGTTGTGACAAAAGTATAGTTGTGAGACTATATTTACAGCAGTTTCTGTTTTTGATAGATTTTGGCCTATTTATGCGTTTTCAAGGTCCGAGCTTTTACGTGTTTGAAGGAAAATGTCGTTCCGGACAACTTTCGTGTTTTAACTTTTTGATGATTCGGAGCAGAAGTACCACTTTTAAAAAGACAAAACTGAAAACAGCTTATACATGGTAGTTTTGGCGTTTAGGTTTCGCTAACTTCTTTTGCTTATAACTTTTGACTCGTTTATCCGTTTCGGGTGATTCAAATTGCTATGTTTACCTTTTTATCTTGTCTACCATAATATGTAAGTTAGAAAGTCCTTATGTTACTGTTTTTAATGGTCTCACATGTGTAGAATATGACTAGTTTACTAGTTTGTTACTTTTATGACAATATGTGAATTAAAACAAGTGATTGAGTATATGTACATCATGAATCAACATAGTAACTATATATATAGCATGAAATAGTTAAGATTATGAATAATAAATATGAGATGATGGTGGTGATAAGTTGCTTACAACTTTTGGCTTTCAATAAGAAAGGAGTAACTTAGTAAGGATAGGACTTTGATTGATCGTGTAAGACTTCGGATTGAGCTAGCTTTCCACAACTTGGCACCCTTGCAAACTTTAAGAGTTGGTGATCAAGTACTAAGTGACTTGAGTGGATCTAAACTCAAGAATATCACTTAAACTTGCTAGAGATTTGATGTAGTGGCTTGATCTTTGGAACTTCCTTGCATAAACTTGGAGTTTATAGATCAAATGATGGAAGATGTGAGTGTTTTAGGGTATGAACGACCAAATTCAGTTTGTGAAGGAGTTTATGATGTATTTCACTTCCTATTTATAGGAGGGTAATTTTGGTTAACCATATATTGGGTAAAATATTAACCATGGTTAAGTTAGGACACTTGTAATGATCAAAATGAACCTTGGTTAGAATTAAGCCACCAATATGATTACTCCCCCCCCCCTTAGGTCGGTCTCAATGTGCCTAGGAGGCTTAGATGATAAGTTTTTATAATATCTTGAGTTTAGAGTAAGTTTTGGTTCCGTTAAATGCCAACCGTAAGTCGTTAAGCCATAAAACGTAAAACCGGGTATCGTAAAAATACGAAACTTGCAGGAATGATGAGACTCATCATTATACTACATCTAAAAATATAAAATGAGTGATAAGTCTCATTGGGTGCAAAAACGCTGCTTAAAGCTGGAAACACGCGTCAAAAACGCGTAATTCGCAATTTATCAGAAAAGAACGAAATTTTAGGGAAACGACCGTAAATTTATTTAGAGTAGACTAAAATTAGTCTAAAGTGATATGAGATGTCAAAATGTGGTTTTCTTCATACGCGGGATAACTTAACAGTTATTTGTGAAGTTTAAAAGTTACGCGATTTATGCATAAATGTAGAACGTACAAGGTTAATTCCTTTATGGTCAAAGGAGGAGGGAAATATGTTTGACTTTTCCAAAAAATGTAAAAGTGTCAAAAACATATTAGAAACACAGTGCAGGAATCGTTAAGTCTGGATGTAGGTAGAATTGTTTAAAATGTAGGTTTAGTTTTTCAGCGCAAGGCTTATTTGGTAACATAAAAATAAATGTTGAAAATTCTCAAATTAACCATGAGTGATCTAAGAATTTATCTGATGTTAGGAAAATTATCAGAGTTGATTTTCGTTAAGCGCGTGATGTTTAAACGGTGGACCGTCCAAAATGAAACTTTATAACGATGTTTTCTTTATAACTTTTGCGAAGATGATCTAACGATTGTCGAATTCTCAGGATATTACTAAAATAATTTATCTTACGAGAATGTGAAATAAAAATTTTATGGATGAATAGTGAAAATGAATAGTAAATGTGAATAGTAAAAGTGAATAGTAAATTCTCGAAAATGAAAAGTAACCTGAAAGTGCGGGTGGTTACACTTTGCAGCGTCATTTTCATTATTTGGGTGCACAGGAGCTTCTTTCTCAATGTTTTGGGGTTCATCATCATCCATGATCATATCGTCAACATGCTCTTGCTCCTGAACTTGTTCTTCATTCACTTTCTCCATCATTACTTGATCATCAGCAGTCTGAGTGCCTGCTTCTTTACCGGATTGATTAACTAGATCAGAAGTGGCATCTTTGCTAGAGCCTCTCCCTCGCCGGGTTGATTAACTGTAGGAACAAGAGCTTCTCTCCTGCTGTGTTTCAGAGTCTCTCAAAGATTGTCCAAGTCAATTTCTTCTAAATTTCGTTCTTCAGTGACAATCTCCTTGAGCTTTCTCTTATCCATCAAGGTAGATTCCTCATTCTCTCCTTTATCCTGTTCTTCATCATCTCCAAAATCTTCATCAATCTCTTTGTCAAGCTGTTTCTTCCTCTTTTCTTCTTCAAGTTTAGCTTCATCGACACTAATTTCTATTGCAATCTGAGTTGCTGGTTAAGATAGGTCTTTCGTCAAATTCGGTTTCGGATTGTGATTCCGCTGATGGTTCTTGTGATGATTCAGGCTTGATAGGGGTTCACTGTAACTTTCTTGTAGTATTTTCTGGAAGGGTTTTTTCTTTTAGTAGTACTTGTCGAGCTACCAGCTTTGCCTCCCCTCTTGCCTCTGGTTTTAATCTGAGAGGGCTCAGACTCTTCATATTTTCTAAGTTCGACACGTCCAGCTTTGAAAGCTTCATCATAATCCTTTTATGCTTAGTGCCTTTCATCTTATCAGTGAGAAGAGAGTTTAAAAGCCTTTTTCCTTGTTTGCAAGTGCTTGTAGATTGAATGTTGATTTTGTTAACTGTTTTGTCCATCTTAACCAAGTATTTGTTTGGATCTCCCTATCATAAATGGATGTCTTCATGAGCATTATGGAGATGATAAAAGATAATTTTCATGAATCTGACAAAAGGAATCTTTGTAAATAAAGTGAGATATTGGCTTTGAATATGAAAGACTATGTCTTCCCAGATGAGCTTAGGATAGTCTATATGCTTCATGTTGACGATGCCCTAAAATACTTGTAGACGTAGAAGTCAAGAATTGTAACACCCCCAAAATTATCGCAGCGGAAGATTGTATCACTGGGGTATTACTTCATAGTTCTCAGCACAAGTTACAGAAAACGACTCTAAACGAGACGTTTTGAAATAAATTATCATTCGATTAGAATATCAGAGTTTACAAATAGAGGTCCCACCAGTTTTTAATATCAAAAAAAGTACAACATAAAAGTTGTAATGTTTTTCGAATGATAATATATGCATTGTCTTCAAAATATTTTCCATGCGCCTTCACATGCCATGCCAGCTAATTTCTTTCGAACCTGAGATAATATGCTAAAAAGTGTCAACACAAAGGTTGAGTGAGTTCATAGGTTTGTAAGAAAAACAGTGGATCACAAGATATCAAGTTTATGAAAGTAGTGGGCTACGTTGTTATACGCCCATAGTGCGTTTGATTGCCTAACCGGTCAATACAAACAATAGAAACCGCATAGGTTTGAAAACAGTAGTGGACAATATAGTTTGTAGTATAATTGCAATGTGTACAATTATCTTCTTGAAAGTTATTATTGCTCTAAGCTCATGGCACTCACGACTGACTGTTGTATATATATCACCGGACGATATATATATATATATATATATATATATATATATATATATATATATAAATAACTTGCCCCGGGTAGGTATTTTGCCCTATACCTAGATAATATCAAATATAGTGCGCCTTGTTATTTCCGATAACAGAGACGGGGTTCGTCAATTCCAATAGGCCTATCAACAATATTTGCGCTCACTCCCAGTGATTAGTGGTCCATGATTTGGGGACTTTTGGTATAAACAACTTAGGCATGCAATAATACAGTCAAGGCATTCATTTTGCAAGTAATTATCCATAATAAAGCATTTTAACATGTAGAAAAAGCAGTAGCATGTATCTCCCCCAAAGAGTTTATAAAATAGTTAAACAAAAGCGGGGGCTATGAAACTCAATGTACTGATCAGCATCGGAGTGTAACGATATAATGTTTATCAACGGTAGAATATGACAAGATCACGATCTTTAACGATTACCTACGAAAGCATAGTAATCGCGTTTTAGTATAGTGTATGATATAAGTGTACAAGTATATGTACTTTTTGGCTTTCAATATGATGTTGTACATGAATCCTTAAGTTAAGGTATCCCTTAAGTGTTGTTTGGCTTATAGCCCTTTTATAAATAACCTCGTACCATGTTTCAGGCTATCAAAATCAAGAGGTCATGTAGTGAACATATGAGGAGCCAGGACACTTTAAGTCGTAAATCCACAACTCGTCGATACGACACCCCGAAGAGGCCTCTTTATGATAATGAAATTCCCTACTATTGTAGTACTTATCATTTATAAGTGAAGTATTTGACGAGACAAATGTTATATAAAACATGTGTCGTGTTTCGTCAAAGACTATTGATTGACTTGTGTGACGATATGAGGATATAAGTTGTGTGTCGTGAAGTAGTTTAACATGACATATGGTCATTTACTTAGTTTTTCAAAGTCTAATAAAGTCCAATCTAATGAACAAGTTTTTGAAACAAGAATCGGGTTATCAAACCCAAACTAGCCGTGCGGCTAAGTTATGGTTAAGCAACTTGAGACAAAAATAAGGCCATACCAAATGGCTATTCTTAAGTCAAAATACCTTGAGACATCAACCTTGGCTTAACCTTGGCTTTGTTTTGGCCTCAAAGAATCAAAATACACTAAGGTTTCTTAGCCATTGTTGTTTTCCGGTATACAACAGGTCCAGTTAGTTTTTGTAATTTTTAAGCTTTTTCGTTCACTTTCAGCTTATGTGCTCCTAGCTTTTTCGTAGAAAAATTCATTCTGAGCAACTTTTGTGCTTTACACTTTTGATGATTCGGACCAGAAAATGGTTAAAATCGCGTTTTAAAATCGTTTCAGCAAGCTTTCTTGTTCGAGCACTATATTTACATCTAGTAAAGCTTAACTAGGTATAACTTTTTAACCACAAGTCCTTTTTAAGTGATTCAAAACCCCAAGTTTTAGTTTTTACTTCCTATAACAACTTCTCAAGCTTAATCAAGTCCAAAGTCCAAAGTTTACTTATATCAATAGTCTAATTACAAGTAATTACTTATAATTCATTGCAGAAAGTTTGGCTGCACATTCAGTCCTGCCAAAACGACCATAAGTTGAGTTCTAAAACTTGTTTTGACACGCAGATTTCGCCAAACTTCAATTTTAGGTCTTGGCTACATTTCATAAAACTAAGTCGACTTCTAGAAATGAACAGAACCATGGGCTTTTCTTAAATGAAATCTGGTGTGCAGATTTTGACATGTTTTGCCATTTTGGCTCTCATTTACTCATCGGGATGAGTTATGAGGTGCGCCACCCGGCGAAACGACCGTAAGACATAGCTCTACAAGCATATATTATTTAATTAACCTCAAAGTTTACTGAGATGATCAGTTTAATAAATCTTTGGGCCTGTTCCATGTTTCAACTTACAAAACCCACCTAAGGCTTGTTTTAGCTACTTTTCATGTTCACAACCTCATGTACAACATCAATTAAGCCATATTACATATACTACTTATATCAAATTCCATACAATGAATATAAATTATTACAACCATATTGAATAATAAGAAATATTAGACAAGCTCTTACAAAGTTAGGTTGAGTAGTTACAAATAATCAAGCCTAACTTCTTTAAATCTTCAATCCTTGTCTTCAACCTTTTAACCAAACTTCACTAATCTCTTTACCCTTGTAATAGCTCCTTTTATTCAGCCCCTAATACCTTGTGTACCTCTTAGTTCACCCATGTAATCACCAAAACAACCCTTGTACCATGTAGAGATCACCTAGGTCTTCATCTTTTGTGTGTAACTTGTTGTATAAAATCAAACTATGGTGGTTTTTGGTTTATTGGAAATGTACGGCAATAGAGACCAAAGAAAGGGTATATGGCATTTTTATTTTGACTAAATTTAATAGTAGGTGTTATAAAATTGTTATCATCTCAAATGTTCATGCAATTTGACTAACACATGTCTAAGTTTGAAGCTAACATTGTCTTAATGTGTGACACGTGTTATGTTGGTGTGTAATATGGATGAGAAGAGAAGGATTTTCAACTTATCTTGTATAACTTTGGACTACGAGGTATAGTTTGGTCCCGGTAATTACTAATGTTAAGCCCTTAAGTCACGAAACTTAAAACCCGACAACATAAAAATATAATACTTATGAAAATATCTAAACTTATCAATATACTCCAACTAGGTATATTAAAGGTGTGATAAGTCTATTTGGGTGCATCTATGTTGTTAAAACCTGATAACGTAGGTTCAAGTACGCATATTACGTAAAGAGTAAAATATTTACGTAAAACTAACAAAGTGCTAATAGTTCATATAAAATATGACTATTGGTGAAAGTAGAGTATTTTGAACACCTAGACTTATCGTAGTCTTGTGTTGACCGCGAGGAAAGTTTATATGATTTAACTTTCGTAATTAATAAAGTAACAACTTTAAATAATTATTTATAGCCATTGGTGAACAAAAAAATGTTCAGAGTGTAATAATTCAAAACAGAGTGAATTATTTAACTTGAGAAATTACCGGTTACTACCAGTTACAGTATTTGCTTTTACGTTACAGTAAAAGTCAAATAGTCAAAATTCAAAGTCAAAGGGCAAATTAGTCATTTTGCCTTATGAAAATTTATGAGTTGCTACAGCGTCCACCAGTTACGGGAATCATGTCCTCATGATTTAGTTCGTGTTATGAGTTAATGATGTTCCCGAGAAGAGGTGAGGGTACTTCTGTAATGGAACTTTGTCACAAAGTTCAATGAGTGTTATCTACTAACGGTATATTAAGTTCATCTTCACGTTCCTACGTGAATTCAGGACCTCTTCTAGAGTTCCATCGAACCTTGAGAATATGAATGAGACTTTGCTTAAGTCATTTGACCTCACGGTTCGTGATCTTAGTAGATTCTCCGATAAAGTTCAAACGTTAATCAATCTGGATCTCTTCTAGAGAAGTAGTAAGTGTTCTATCAAAAGAAACTTCTTAAAAGTGTACAAATGAAAGACGTTGTGTACACTACTAAGTTCGAGTGATAGCTCAAGTCTGAAAGCTACCAGGCCAATTCTTGCTAATATTGTATAAAGTCCAATATATCTTACGTTCGTTTTTTTTTTTTTTTTAATTTCCCCAAACGAATCATACCTTACCGCAACGAGGCTTTCAACAAAACCTTAATCCTAGCATGAAATTTTGAAAGTTAATGCTTACATCTGCGTAACCTTTCTAGTGATAATGTGTGGCGTAATATTGCGGGGCCAGGAAGTGAATGTTGTACTAGATTCCTTACAAGGATTTCATGAGCGGCAAGCTTAGGAATTCTAATCAGCGATTGTGCTAAAGATTG
The DNA here is from genome assembly GCA_910596185.1 of Chrysanthemum makinoi. Classification (NCBI taxonomy): domain Eukaryota; kingdom Viridiplantae; phylum Streptophyta; class Magnoliopsida; order Asterales; family Asteraceae; genus Chrysanthemum; species Chrysanthemum makinoi. The sequence goes on along the minus strand of OU343222.1, from coordinate 244,057,690 downwards.
CAAAGTCAAATATGCTGCAAGCATGCTTTTGGACAATGCTTTGTCAGGGTAAAATTTTTTTGCTCAATCTATTAGCATTGAGAATACTCACTAGATTGCTTGGACTAAGTTGAAGAAATTGTAATCAAGAAGTATTGTCCTCGGAAGAGGTGCAAGAAATGGAGATGAAGTTTTCTTGCTGTCAGTGGTGTTGATATCACAACTTATATTCGTCGCTTTCAAGAGTTGGCAGTAGTGTGCCGAGTGATGGTCTCAACCAATGAGAAGTTATGGGAAAAGTTCATCTGAGAACTTCTACTTAGTATTTAAGATTACGAAACTTCGTTTGATCACTCACACTGGATGAAAAAATTCAGATGTCTCATAACCTAGTGGATCAAGTTAAGCGATCTTAGACTGCTCAAGGATCTAACAACAGCAAAAATAACAACAGTAACGACAATAGTAACATACGATGATGGGATGTGGAAAGTGAGAACATTTCGAGAAATAGTGTTCCCAAAATAATAGCCAAAAAATCGGAGGAGCTCATGGGAAAGCTTATGTGATGGATAATGGGACATCATACCCAGTTTGTTAGTTCAAGAGTGAACTAAGTCCATTAGCTCAAGAGTGTAACAAGTCCGTTAGCTCAACAATATGGAATACTTAGACTTATGTGACTCGTGCATAATCAATTCCGTGGCAACCAAATTCTGTTCTTGAAACATCTGATACTATCAGGTCGGGTTTCAATTATGTTCTTGAAACATCTGATTCTATCAGGCCGGGTTTCAATTATGTTCTTGAAACATCTGATTCTATCAGGCCGGGTTTCAATTGACTTTAACCAATTTTGTTAGCTCAACAAATGGTTCATGTTTATAAGGATTTATAACAGCGAAAGTGATAACTTAAGACCGAAATTAGGTTGTTCAATTGAGGTCTTAAGATTTTTGCTGAGTGGTAAGACACTATCGTGTTTTCTAGATCTTTTCAAAGAATACAAGTGTTTATCGAGTTCGAGTTCATACTCATGTCATATCGGATACAAATAAGCCCACTCATTTATAATTCATTACTTACATAAAGAAGCGTCCCAATTTATGTAAGTAAGAAATCATAAACTTATGGTTCGGCGATTTACAATTTCTTTATTTAAATGAAAAGGCGTCCCAGTCCATTTAAATAAGGATCTTCCAAATCATCATACTTAAGAATTTCTGACACAACACTCATACTTAATCGATGAGTTACAAGGCAGTGTACTATGAGTCAAAAGTGTTCCAAAAGTATGGAATGAATGTTCACACTCATCTTCGAAGATGAGGAGTTAAATAATCAGATAAAATCGACATAGCGTTCAAAAGAGTCGTTGAGTTCATAGTTATGAAATAGTTTTCTCATAATGTTTGAGAAATACCAGCGAGACCATTGTGCACACATACAATGTCTGAGAAATAGATAAAATTATTGTGTATCTCTTAATGTCTGAGATAAGGCCAATTGTGTATCTCACGATGTCTGAGATATATCTAAGTCAACTGTGTATCTCACGATGTTTGAGATATATCTAAGTCAATTGTATATCTCACGATGTTTGAGATATAAGGAAGACCATTGCATACTTACAATGTCTTAATAGTAATGAGACCATTGTACCAACTACAATGTCTTAGAAAGTTTCGTAGATCACAAAATCAACATGATCGAGGATATCTGGTTGTGCCATAATGCCTTGGAATAGGCATATGCAGTTATGTTTAGTCAATTGTTTATATAAACAGTCTTTATATAAATAACATAGTGTTGTGTTAAGGAGTAGGCATGGCGCACGGAATGTTGAAGACAGCAATGAGTGACACGAGTTTAATGTAAGATGTAGTTATAGTTTAGTTTTATATGCAACCTGGTTCTCTATAACTGAAGCTCTGATACCAATCTGTAACACCCCCAAAATTATCGCAGCGGAAGATTGTGTCACTTGGGTATTACTTCATAGTTCACAGAACAAGTTACAGAAAACGACTCTAAATGAGACGTTTTGAAATAAATTATCATTCGATTAAAATATCAGAGTTTACAAATAGAGGTCCCACCAGTTTGTAATATCATAAAAAGTACAACATAAAAGTTGTAATGTTTTTTGAATGATAATATATGCATTGTCTTCAAAATATTTTCTGTGCGCCTTCACATGCCATGCCAGCTAATTTCTTTCGAACCTGAGATACCATGCTAAAAAGTGTCAACACAAAGGTTGAGTGAGTTCAGAGGTTTGTAAGCAAAACAGTGGATCACAAGATATCAAGTTTATGAAAGTAGTGGGCTACATTGTTATACGCCCATAGTGCGTTTGATTGCCTAATCGGTCAATACAAACGATAGAAACCGCATAGGTTTGAAAACAGTAGTGGACAATATAGTTTGTAATATAATTGCAATGTGTACAATTATCTTCTTGAAAGTTATTATTGCTCAAAGCTCATGGCACTCACGACCGATTTGTATATATATCACCGGACGATATATATATATATATATATATATATATATATATATATATATATATATATATATATATATATATATATATATATATATATATATATATATATAACTTGCCCCGGGTAGGTATTTTGCCCTATACCTAGATAATCTCAAATATAGTGCGCCTTGTTATTTCATAATAAGAGACGGTTCGTCAATTCGATAGGCCTATCCACAATATTTAAGCTCACTCCCGGTGATTAGTGGTCCATGATGTTGGGGACATTTGGCATAAACAACTTAGGCATGCAATATTACAGTCAAGGCATTCATTTTGCAAGTAATTGTCCATAATAAAGCATTTTAGCATGTAGTAAAAGCAGTAGCATGTATCTCCCCCAAAGAGTTTATAAAAAGTTAAACAAAAGCGGGGGCTATGAAACTCACTGCACTGATCAGCATCGAAGTGTAACGATATAATGTTTATCAACGGTAGAATATGACAAGATCACGATCTTTAACGATTACCTACGAAAGCATAGTAATCGCGTTTTAGTATAGTGTATGATATAAGTGTACAAGTATATGTAGTTTGTTGGCTTTCAATATGATGTTGTAGATGAATCCTTAAGTTAAGGTATCCCTTAAGTGTTCTTTGGCGTATAGCCCTTTTATAAATAACCTCGTATCATGTTTCAGGCTATCAAAATCAAGAGGTCATGTAGTGAACGTATGAGAGCCAGGACACTTTAAGTCGTAAATCCACAACTCGTCGATACGACACCCCGAAGAGGCCTCTTTATGATAATGAAATTACCTACTATTGTAGTACTTATCATTTATAAGTGAAGTATTTGACGATACAAATGTTATATAAAACATGTGTCGTGTTTCGTCAAAGACTATTGATTGACTTGTGTGACGAGATGAGGATATAAGTTGTGTGTCGTGAAGTAGTTTAACATGATATATGGCCATTTACTTAGTTTGTCAAAGTCTAATAAAGTCCAATCTAATGAAAAAGTTTTTGAAACAAGAATCGGGTTATCAAACTTAAACTAGCCTTGCGGCTAAGTTATGGTTAAGCAACTTGAGACAACAATAAGGCCATTCCAAATGGCTATTTTTAAGTCAAAATACCTTGAGACATCAGTCTTGGATTAAGCTTAGCTTTGTATTGGCCTCAAAGAATCAAAATACACTAAGGTTTCTTAGCCATGGTTGTTTTCCGGTATACAACAGGTCCGGTTAGTTTTTGTAATTTTTAAGCTTTTTCGTTCACTTTCTGCTTATGTGCCCATCAGTTTTTTGTAGAAATAGTCATTCTGAGCAACTTTCGTGTTTTACACTTTTGATGATTCGGACCAGAAAATGGTTAAAATCGCGTTTTAAAATCGTTTCAGCAAGCTTTCTTGTTCCAAAGACTATATTTACATCTAGTAAAGCTTAACTAAGCATAACTTTTTAACCACAAGTCCTTTTTAAGTGATTCAAAAGCCTAAGTTTTAGTTTTTACTTACTCTAACAGCTTTCCAAGCTGAATCAAGTCCAAAGTTTACTTATATCAATAGTCTAATTACAAGTAATTACTTATATTTCATTGCAGAAAGTTTGGCTGCACATTCAGTCCTGCCAAAACGACCATAAGTTGAGTTCTAAAACTTTTTTTGACACGCAGATTTCGCCAAACTTCAAGTTTAGTTCTTGGCTACATTTCATAAAACTGAGTCGACTTCCAGAAATGAACAGAACCATGGGCTTTTCTTAAATGAAATCTGGTGTGCAGATTTTGACATGTTTTGCCATTTTGGCTCTCATTTACTCATCGGGATGAGTTATGAGATGCGCCACCCGACGAAACGACCGTAAGAAATAGCTCTACAAGCCTATCTTATTTAATTAACCTAAAAGTTTACTGAGATGATCAGTTTAATAAATATTTGGGCCTGTTCCAGATTTCAACTTACAAAACCCACTTAAGGCTTGTTTTAGCTACTTTTCATGTTCACTACCTCATGTACAACATCAATTAAGCCATATTACATATACTACTTTTATCAAATTCCATCCAATAAATATAAAATATTACAACCATATTGAATAATAAGAAATATTAGACAAACTCTTACAAAGTTAGGTTGAGTAGTTACAAATAATCAAGCCTAACTTCTTTCAATCTTCAATCCTTGTCTTCAACCTTTTAACCAAACTTCACTAATCTCTTTACCCTTGTAATAGCTCCTTTTATTCAGCCCCTAATACCTTGTGTAGCTCCTAGTTCACCCTTGTAATCACCAAAACATCCCTTGTACCATGTAGAGATCACCTATGTCTTCATCTTTTGTGTGTAACTTGTTGTATAAAATCAAACTGTGGTGGTTCTTGGTTTCTTGGAAGTGTACGGCAATAGAGACCAAAGAAAGGGTATATGGCATTTTTATTTTGACTAAATTGAAGAGTAGGTGTTATAAAATTGTTATCAGCTCAAATGTTCATGCAATTTGACTAACACATGTCTAAGTTTGAAGCTAACATTGTCTTAATGTGTGACATGTGTTATGTTGGCGTGTAATATGGATGCGAAGAGAAGGATTTTCTACTTATCTTGTATAACTTTGGACTACGAGGTATAGTTTGGTCCCGGTAATTATTAATGTTAAGCCCTTAAGTCACGAAACTTAAAACCGGGCAACATAAAAATAAAATACTTATGAAAATATCTAAACTTATCAATATACTCCAACTAGGTATATTAAAGGTGTGATAAGTCTATTTGGGTGTGTCTATATTGTTAAAACCTAATAACGTAGGTTCGAGTACGCGTATTACGTAAAGAGTAAAATATTTACGTAAAACTAATAAAGTGCTAATAGTTCATATAAAATATGACTATTGGTGAAAGTAGAGTATTTTGAACACCTAGACTTATCGTATTCTTGTGTTGACCGCGAGGAAAGTTTATACGATTTAACTTTCGTAATTAATAAAGTAACAACTTTAAATAATTATTTATAGCCATTGGTGAACAAAAAAATGTTCAGAGTGTAATAATTCAAAACAGAGTGAATTATTTAACTTGAGAAATTACCCGTTACTACCAGTTACAGTATTTGCTTTTACGTTACAAAGAAAAGTCAAATAGTCAAAAGTCAAAGGGCAAATTAGTCATTTTGCCTTATGAAAATTTACGAGTTGCTACAAGGATGCACGTGAACCCTGTCTCTCCCAGTTATAGATTGAGCCAAGGTGTAGTAAATGGTTCTCCAAGGTTGAGGGAAAGTACTTGGCATTGACCTTGGAAACTGATGTATTGGTTTATCAGCTTGTTCATCGAATCCAATTTCTAGGAGAAAATTGAGGTCTTCTTCCTCTCATGGTCTAGAATAAAAAAGCTTGTTAGGTTCAGGAGCTTCAGGCAGTAGTAAAGCTTTGCGAAGAAGATTGAAGTCAACTGTAACTACTTTTTCGTCCAGTGTCTAGGTGAATGAGTTCTCATCAATATTTAGCTGAAGGGTGTGCTATAGTTGATGAATGTCAAATTCTGGAATAGTTGAAGACTTCTCCAGCATGTATCTGCATTTTTCAATGGCTATTTGACAGGATGGTTCTGCACACTTGATCTTGTGAAATTTAACGCGAGCATTATTCTTGCCAATTGTTACATTATAATCTTTTGGGAAAGTACTTTCCTTAGTGATCATTGGACGTGGTTGTTGTGCAGCCATTTGTGGATTCTGAAATGACATACAAGATAACAAAACACGCAAGGTACATATGTGTTAGCATAGAGTGACTTTTAGTGATTACTTATATGACCTGTCCTTTGTTTTGTGTGTTTTATTATGTTCAGATTATCAAGATTGTGAAAAATTTTAACTTAATTTAAGTTATCTGAAAGTTCTTGTGCAAGTTCGATAATCTTTAAAAGTTCGATGACACTGTAGCGATTATGAAAATTTTCACAAGTTAGACAGGTTTTTGAAAATTTATACAAGATGAAAAGTCCAACGAAACTATAGCAAGTTCGATGGAATATCACCAAATTAGATTAAATCGTACAACTGTGACAAGTTCAATAGAATTTGGCCAACTTCGATAAACTTAACAAGGTCGATGGAACTTAATCAGTTGCAAATTTTATAGTTTCTTATCCAAGAAACTTCGATAACACTGTAGACATACAAGTTTTATAGATCTTTATCGAAATTCCTTTCCTGCCCATTTAAAATCAAAATCACAAGTTAACAATCCTTTCATATCATCTATTAAAGCTTATCAAATGACCTTTTATCTAGTTTCCAACATTTAAAAGCAAATGCGATAAACCTTAAACCACAAATTGGTCGTAGTTAGATCAAACATGATAAACTAAGTGATAAAAAGATTCAAATCTACTCCACGGATGATGACGTATAGTATGTACAACAGGCCTGCTAATCCCAATACACACTATACATACACTGGGCTCAGGCCCAATAATTACAAACCCTGGGCCTACGGTAAGCCCAATGACTAAATTGGCTATGGTCCAGACCTTAAACGCACGCAAGATATATAACAGGCTGAACCTTCAACCGTTAAACCTCTTATGTCCGTGTCCGCGATTAACACAGAACCCTTGTCCGCCAAGGGTCCGGCTCTGGCAACTAACCACTATATGCGAGAATCTAGGAAGCCCCAACGGAAAATCTCACCTATAAAAGGGGCTCTAATCCCCATACAAGGTACCGAAGCGGTAGGATCAGGATCAGGAAGACACAAAACCGAAAAATTCGGTCACGGAAAGCAAACAACTATCTAAGTGTCAGACCTCACGGAAGCGGATGCCGAGGGTCTGAAGTCAAAAAGAGAAATTCAATTGATAACAACAACCGTGACCTGGCTAGACCCTGGGTCTGCAAGGAGACTGATCTGTTCAGTCCACGTATCCGCTACTTTGAAATGCCTATGAAAACGCGGATGCCGACCAACGTGAAAACATATGATGGAAGCGGAGACCCAAAGGATCATCTTAAATTCTTCCAGGGGGCGGCGAAGGTGGAGCGATGGTCCATGCCAACGTGGTGTCACATGTTCAACTCTACGCTAACTGGATTGACGACCTTCCACCCGAGTCGATAGATAGCTATGATAAACTAAAGGAAGCCTGCCTGACTAACTTCCTACAACAAAAGAAATGTGTCAAAGATCTTGTGGAACTTCATCATATCAAGCAAAGGGATGGATAGCTAACGGAAGACTTCGTAAGGAGGTTTAAAGAAGAAACAAGAAACATAAAAGGAGCCCCAGAAATTATGAAAGTCTCAGGATTCATACATGCGATCACTGATCCGGAGCTGATTTAGCGGCTACACGACAGAATACAGAAGTCAATGAACGAAGTAACGAGCATAACTACTTCCTTCCTGAGAGGAGAAGTAGCCGCGGGAAGTCGTGAAAGAAAAAGGCAGTGGGTACAAAGACCAATGGAATGAACAACAGTCAAGCATCGACAAAGTTTCAAAAAGGGGTTTAAGAATAAGCAAAGAATAGGATAAAGGCAACAGGGTTTCCGCAACCCACGAAACCCTTTCGAGGAAGTAACGGTGAAAAGGAAAGCAAGGTCCACAAACCATTTCCCAACCACGACAGTCGAGAAGGAAACTGAAGGGAAGTTCTGCGAATTTCACGGAAAAGCAAGACACACCACGGAAGAGTGTCTGCACTTGAAAAAGCAGAGAGAAGAAAGGAAGAAAGGGCCAATGATAAAACTTGATGAGTAGCAAGGATAAGCGGAATCGCACGCGCATCAAGGAAAAAATAGGAAAGGAACTTCAGCAGAAGAAGAAACGCATGAGCGCCAATGAACCGAACACGTATCAGGATATCCCCGACAAAACAAATGAAGATCTCAACCCTATAAACTTCAAATAAAAAAAAACTAAAGAAAAAAGTACAAACTTTAAAAAGGCGCATTGCCACTTCAAAACAATTAAATCGCGGAAGGTCATACGGAAAGGAGCAACAGTAAAGATGGAAACACGCCACGAATGCATGTGGAAAAACCATGCGGAAACGGTTCCCAAAAAAAATAATAATAAAAAAAAAAAAAAAAAAAAAAAACCTAAAAAGAGTTAGCTTCAGAAGAGGTAGCGCACCAAAAGAAGTACATAAGAAGTCGCGGCAGACATGACATAATGAATACAGTCATAGAAAGGGAAATACTCAGTAGCAAACAAGCAAGGGCGGAAGCAAAAAGATAAACCTTATCCAGATAACAAGAGAAAAGAGAAAATCTGCGAGTACAGATACACGTTCCTTCCCAAGTAATATCATGTCAAACCAAGCAGAACAACAGACACCCAGGCTACAAGCCTAGACACGCACTAACCTACCAACCGGTAGAAAAAGACAAACGCTAGCACATGCAAAACAGTAAAATCTTCGCTATAAATACGCGAAGTAAAAAAGGAAGACACAAGAAAAGCAAAACAATAACCGCCGTTTTCTAGAATCAAACACTCCTAACAAGAAAAGTCTGAATAAGCTCATTCTAATGGCAACATATCGCCAACATGACAGCAGTAAAACCATACATAACCCAAACAGTTATCACCCTCATAAGAAAAACACAAAGGAGAACATGAAGAGAACCAAAATATGTTCTTAAATGATGACTAATCACCCACCACCACAACACCCCATAACGCCCCGTCATTCAAACCTACTCCTATGGCATTTCCAAGTACCTTGCCAATTAGGGCAGCGGCACCCGCGGCCGGAGCACTACTGTGGATTAGACTCCCAGTAGCCATTGGGAAACAACATTGAACAGGTGCTCACGGGTCAACTGCGGAGATAGCTGAGGCAAGGAGTCACGTGGGAAGTGAAATGGTAGGGGCAGGAATGATGGAGTGTGGAAAAGGATGGGTCCTTAGGGAAGGACAAGAAGGAATGCTAGGGGCAAGGAGCTACATTAGGCAGGCCCTAGCTATTAAGAAGCTTCCCTTACAACGGCAAGCAACAAAGGATGCAAACTACGCATTGATCCTATTGTTGTTGCATCCTGGCCCCTAGAAAAGCACACGTCTACCAACCCGAGTCAATCAGGCAGGACAGACTGAATATAAGCTAAAAATGACCAGCTTGCAGGTGTCGGGATATATATATAAAAGCTACCCTCACAGGCTACACTTTCAAAAAGATGGAACTATCCAAAAAAATGAAAAGTAAAATCCTGGTAGCTACTAGGGGATCATCGTCAGAAGAGAGTGGCACGAGATCTCAGAGGAAAAAGTAGCATACAAGGAGAGGATTCTAGCCCACGGAAAGAGCAAGAATACTCACAAAGACGTTACCCACACCGGCAAAACCAGTGGAAAAACAACAATGACAATAACAGAAGAGTCGCATTACGGACGACAATCAAAACAAAACTATCGCAATAAGGAAATCTTCCAAGAAGCAAAGAAAACAATGTCCGTCGTCAGCAAAATTCTGAAAGAAACACGGCTCCGGTAGCCATAGAAGTAAAAGAGTAAGACTGGTAGCATGAAAGTATAAAATGTATTTGAATTTACCTATTTTTGTAATGTATTTAAAAATATGATCAATTAATAAAAAAATGAAGATTAGCTACCTTCATTATTTTATTCTTTAAAATATTTTTATTTTTATTAAGTGCATAAGACGCGCAAGCACAAGAATTGGGCACGACCCAAATATGTTATTTCCGAATAACATAGAGTTATGACGAATAACACACTGGTGAACAGCATAATCACCAAAGTACGTAAGAGGTATTGCAAGCCCAGTACTGGGAGGATAGCCCAAAATTATCCAAAGACTATTACAAACGTGCATATCCGTATAACGTTAAAAATAGCACCGCACAAACAAAAAGAGATACGTGCGTAAAAGACTGTTAATTACGTTCATATCCGTATAACATTAAATTTTCAACACAAAAGCGAAAAAATGGCATCACAAAAAGCATCAGGAAATTACGCAAAGAAGAAGTTATAGCATAAGAAAAATTAGTGAACAACGTGCAGAAATAGAAATAAAAAGCAGCACGCAGTTATCAGAAACATCACAAAGAAGAGAAAGGACAAATATTGTTCAACGGATCACAAGGCATCCATAAAAGACAAGAAAAACTAAATCCGCACTAAAGTAGCCGCACTCTCTTCAGGCTCGGATAGAATAGTGGGGACCTCACTAGCCCCAGGATGCGGATCGCTCGCAACCTCAACAAGGGTGCTAGACCCCCCAACATCATAATCTTCAATAGAAAGAGGTCTCACGGAGATATCAGAGGTGCTGACAGGAAGAGGCACAAGCGGCAAAGAAGTAGTGTAGGAAGGAGCTAACTCACTAGTCGAAGATGTCTTCACACCCACAACATTACGAGCGGACAAAGGATCAACGGAAGAATTATAAACATCGGCAACAGATAACTGATGAGCACCAAGACATTTTATAACCTGATTAACTCTCTTCTGAACAATCTCCAAAGAACAAGACAAAGAGCTACCACCAACAACAGTATTATCATCCTTATCATAAACAGGAACGATAAGTTGCTCAAAATTCGGTTGTAACTCTGCAATCATAGGAGCGTTTGCGGATGGCCCATCAACACGAAGAAGATCCACAATATCCGTAATGCCAGCATCTTTATTCCACTTGAGCACAGAAAGTAACGAAAACTTCACATTCTCGAGGGCCCTTACAGCAGAAATATAATGTTCTTCCGCAGAAGGGTTATATACAAAGAAGCTCAGCAAGCCCTCTGTTCTCCTTACCATGAACAATGCCTGCCGCTAAACCTTCTTGCATACCCTTATCGACAGCACGCTCAATAACTTCTGCCATGGCCGCAGCATACACAGGAGAATTCAAACACTTAAACACGGCTAGGCTCATACCGTTAGCTAACAACCAACGTCGGCTAGACAACAGCGTAAGGAATCGAAGAAAAAATTCATCAAGATGACTAGCCAAGGCATACAAATCAAAGAACGGTCGAATCAACTTTCTTTTTAAGAACGGCCATCTTAGCATCTTGAATTTTACAGAATTCCTCCTCCAAAGCTGCAAAGGAAGGAACTTGGCTGCGAAGCTCAGAGTATGACTCCTCCAAGGTACGTATCTGCAAATAAAATAGTAAGGAGGCAGCAGAAGTACATACAAACGGAACAGCTAGCTAAAAAAGACACGGACGAGCACCTGTCCAGAAAAATTGGAATTCTAAGACTTGAGAACAACAACTTCAGCCCTCAAAGTAGACGACTCAGAATCCCTCACATCAAGAGACGATCGAAGTGACGCTACCTCAGCTCGAAGAGAATTCCGTTCTTCCTCAAAAGCAGAATTCTGGTTCTTCAAAGATAGAAGTTCTACAGCAGAAGCTGCTAAAGATGCAACGGCGGAAGATGTCATAGAAGAAGTAGCATCAACAACTTTAGACTTCAGAACTGAAATCTCATTATCCTTACTTGCCAACAAATACAATAAGCATTTCCTCTCCATAGCATTATATTCAAAACGTTGAAGAACTTCAGAACTAAAGCACAATTGTCGCGCTACTGCAACATTAAACTCACCAAGGAGACGCTCAAACCCCATATCACGAACAGCGGAAAAGAAGGTAGGAGGAGCGAACTCGTCCACCATAACACGGCATTCATCAACATCGTCAAGAAGCGAACTCCTGACAATATTCCATTTCGGAATATGAACACCAGACGAAGAACCAGAGTTTGGATCATCAACAGTATGAATATCCCCAACTGAGATACCAAGGTCTGAAAGATCATCAAGAATTGGATGAATATTGCCGACAGGAGAAAGGTTGTCCGGAAGAGAGGAAGGAACATCCACTTGACCTTTTCCCTTCCCAACAGGAAGGACAGTAGTAACGACGGCATCCGTCATAACAGGCGCAGGAGAACTGCAAATAAAAAAGTAAAGAATAAGTGAATAAAAGGTGAATATATATATATATATATATATATATATATATATGTATGTATGTATGTATGTATATATATATATATATATATGAAAGGACAAAAAACATAAACAACGAACCTGGCGGGAGAACCATCAAGATGGAGCAAACCAAAATCAGAATCAGTAGACGTTCCAGCTTCATGAAGGAGAGTAGTTGATAAAGAAGGAGAAGAATATGAATGAGTGGGCAAAGCATTTAAAAAATATTCAAGAGATTTCGAACTTTGAGCTAACAGCTTATGAATGGACTCCAAAGACTTACCACCTATAGAGGCCTTAGCAGAGTCATTAAGGTCACTCCTGACCTTCTTAGGGGGATGGATAAGGCTGGTTTCAACTTTCCTTTTCTTCCTCCCAGAACCGGAAGCCATCCCACTGTCAAAACCAATATCAGAAACCGAAAAGTCAGGTCGCAAGACAATATCACCAGACGGTCGAGAAACTCTGATTTCTGAACAAATAGCTGCACGTCCAACTTCGCCAGAAGAAGGAGGGATAAGAGAAATAGTACGACCTTCAGTCAGTTTTCACAAGGGAACCTCATCCTCCTCCTATGGCCAAGTATCAACAAGCAACTCCATAAGGTTCTTCTTCCTAACCAAAGACAAAAAATCCATAGCTGCAGCAAACAGACAAAGAAGGAGCACAAATCAGGACAAAACAAGAATAAATTAGTAAAAGGAAAAACATAGATACGGTATACCCACCCTGATTCTCTTGATCATAGAACACAGGGTAAAAGTCATTGCCCAAATTATAATTACGGCTCAACCCAACCAAACAAAGGAAAGGCTCCAGAAAATTAACAAAAGAAGAAGCATTAGTAACAAGGGAAGCAACATGTTCAGCATCAAACTCAGTATCCCTAGGGTTGTCATCCTTAGGAAGATTTCTCCCAACAAAGAAAGGATGAATAGAGAGACAACCAAACTAGTCAACCCAGAAGAAGTGATCGTTCCAACTCTTAAGACAATCAAGGGTTTTGGTATAGCAAATGCCAAAACTATCAACGCGTTTGCTAAAAGAAAGCCAACCATGTTTTTGAGACAAAACATAAAAACACCTAAATAAACCAACTGAGGGTTCAATACCAAGCGCAAAACAAAGAATCTCATATTAAGAAACTTTGGCAGCACCGATGACAGAAAGCTGCGAGATATGAATATGATAGTAGTCAAGAATTGAAACAAGAAAAGAAGACAAGGGGAGGCGGAAATTAGCAAACTCGAAGAAACGGGTATAAACACCAATCTTCCCATCCGGCGCTTCACGAATACTTTGGTTAGGACCAGGCAATTCCGGATGAACAAGGCGTGGAATTGAATAGTCAATACATAAATGGTCAAGTGCCTTTTGTGATAGTTTAGATTTGGTGGACGAAAAAGTACCCATAACGGAAAAAGAAAAAAGGGAATCAAGAACCTAACCTGACTGAGGAACTTGGAAAGAAGATACGACCAAAGGTAAAATTAGATTGAAGAGCAGTGTTTGCAACAGAAGAGGAATAAAAAGAAAAAATGGGCTAAAGCCAAAATAAGGGGTATTTATACAAATGAAATGATGATTAACCAAGAAAACCCTAAAAGAGGACACGCGTCCAAAAGCAATCCGATCCAACGATCAAAATCAAAAAACACGCGGATAAGGATGGTAGAAGACCAAGGACCCACGGAGTCAAATCAACCAGAACATGGAAAGTCATAAATCGTCCACGTTGTAAAAAACACTTTCCAAGGAAAGGAAGCGTCAAGAAAACGCTTCAAGAGTGCGGAAGAGGAAACGATCCACAAGAAGTAGTCTAAGTAAATCCACCGCATGTGACACTATCCACACGTAGTGCACATACTAGACTGGGGGACTGGATGGTATAGCAGTTCCTAAGGGTAAAAAAGCATTCCGAAAAGGAAAAAAAGCGCAGAACGAGGAAGTTCTTAGTCAACTCAAAGTCTAGTGACATCCACCGCATGCGAAAATATCCGTACGCAGTGAACATACTATACTGGGGGGACTTGATGACGTATAGTATGTACAAAAGGGCAGCTAAGCCCAATACACACTATACATACACTAGGCTCAGGCCCAATAATTACGGCCCCTGAGCCTACGGTAAGCCCAATGACTAAATTGGCTATGGTCCAGACCTTAAGACGCACGCAAGATACATAACGGGCTGAACCTTCAACCGTTAGACCTCTTATGTCCGCGTCTGCGATTAACACGGAACCCTTTTCTGCCAAGGGTCCGGCTCCGGCAACTAACCACTGTATGCGAGAATCTAGGAAGCCCCAGCGGCAAACCTCGCCTATAAAAGGGTCTCTAATCCCCATACAAGGTACAGTAACTTTCTCTCTCATAATAACACACACATACTCTTACTTTCCCTCTCAAGAATGTGTACTTACTCTCACGCCGGAGTCTAATCGTGGGGTTCATCCCACGGTAAGACTAACTGTTTACCTTTCTTGTGCAAGAATCTTATTCAAACTACTTGGATTAGTACAAGATCAACCCATCAAAAGCTTGTTGGCCCAGTCTGACAAGCTATACTCAGACCCATTATAACCAGTCGCACAAATTGTACTAACAACGGATGTCCCTGATATGTGCTTAAACACATATAATTTCTTTATCAAAACTGACCCAAAATAACCAAGAAAGAGCCGTTTATTGCTTACATTTGCGTGTTTCTTGAGTTTTTGCATGTGCAGGTACGGATATGACAAAATAGACAAAAGAAAGCCAAAACCGAAGAAAATCAAGCACGAGAGAAAGAAGAATGCTAAAAGCTGAGGCTGGGAAAGGAATTTGCAAGATTGGACAATCAATTCTCAAAATGGCAGTTTTAGTCCCTGAAGATTTAGAATTGTCATGTTTGGTCCTTGGAATTTTCAAAGTTGGCAAGATTAGTCCTTGGTTTATTTGAGATTAACAAGATTGGCCCTTGGAAGACAATTTTCAGAATTACAAGATTAGTCCTTGGATTTTCAGCTTATACACTCTTGGTCCCTAAGTTAATAAATGGGTACAATTTAAATCCTAAGTCCAATCCAATAAATCACAAGCCCAAACCACTACACACCCGTTTCCCCAACCCGTTTCCCACGTATACCCAACCCGGTCAACACACTTACACTGGTCAAACTATTATTATTAATTCACAACCCAAACGCGCCAAAACCAGAGTAAAATACCCATTTACTGTTTATCTCCAAAATCACACTTACCCTTGCTCACCCAAAATTAACCCGTACTTAATGTACCTTCTAGAAGCCTGACAACGTGTCAGAGCTGTGACAGCATTTGGATTGCCAAGATGGACAAAAGGGAGCATTTGATTGGCCAAGACACCTCATTATTTTGATCTAACGGATGAGAATTGAAGTAGTGACGAGATGAAGAATCAATGGACATGATTAGAATCTCAGAAGCTCCCAGAAGCATCCCAAGGCTCATCAAGCAGGCTATAAATCCCCATCTCATTCACAAGTGCAAAGGGTCCATTTTTCATGTTTTAGAAGAATGTTACCATGATTTAATTTCTGTCAATTTTACTCAGTTTTAAGCTTAGTTGTTATCTTAGTTTCGTATTTGTATTCTCAGATTCATTTAATTTCAATTGCAGTTTTCCTTCACTTTGTCTCAATTTTATTTCATATTCTCATTTGTTGTTGGTAACTGTTTCAATCCTTCAACTCTGTTTGGATAAGCTCAGATAAGCTTATTATAGCTTATATGAGCTTATCAAAGCTTTATTTGGTCTTAATCTCATTTTGTTCCAAAAGTCAAATTTTAGTCAAAGTTCTAAAGTCAAATCAGTTTGAGATAAATTTCTGGTTTAGAGTTGTTATATGGTTGAGTTTTGGTGTTAATTTGAAATCTCAAGTCGAATTTAGTTTAATTCAATCAAGTTTTAAGGCTTAAGGTTCATATTGAGTATTTAAAGTAGTGTTTGGATCCGTGTTGATTTTGAGTTTTTTAATGAAATTGTTTAGCTAAATCCTTTTGAATTAAGTTCTCCAACTGTTTTTAGTGCTTTAACATTTATAGTTTTCAAGTTTTCATGTCAAAGTTGTGTTTTCAACCTTTTAGTGAAATCTATTTTAGTGTCCAAATTCTGTCCCAAATCAGTTCATTCACAGCAGCTTTAATACTTTTTCTTTGGATGCATTAGTGAGGATTTTGTTAATTTTAGGTAGTATCTCATATAGGTTTACTGAATTTGAGCTTTATGTAGGAAGTATTGCCTATTTTGTGTGCTCATTTTAGGCTGCTAAACCAATCTGTCCACTGTGAACTGCTACTTAGATCCCTTTTAGTTTACTGAATCAGTGGAGTTTAAATTAGCTATTCATTCTTTTGATTTTGCTTCTTGCTCAGTTTAGTTACTCATTTAGGTCCACTATTAGTTGCTTATTGGTATTGCTAGCTTATTTTAGGAATTATGTAGCTTATTAGAACAGCTTATTGTGTCTGCAAAAGCTTTTTCCCTCCTTACCTGTTTCTGAACATCAGTCCTTAGTCTCCCCATATAGCCTTTAGTTTTGATTTTTAATTTCTTCATTTTTCATCCTTATTAGCTGAAATTTTGGTCATATAATCTCTGGTTGGTTGTCTACTCCTAGGTATTTTTATTTGATTTTTGTGAATTTTTCTAAGCTAGCTTATTTAGGCTCAAAGTAGGTCAGTTAGGACCATTTGGCATATGGTGTTAGAACCTGTTATGTAGCTTAAGTGATTCCAGCTTGTGCTTATCTGATCCAAAACAGTTGCAATAGCTTATTTCCAGTTAATATAGGTTAGTTTAAGCCTGTGGTAGCTTTTTGTAGCTTATGGCTTATTTCAATAGTGCTTATTTCATCAGTAGTGTGCCCAAATCATATCTCCTGTACTCCAAAGTTGTTTCTGTTAATTTTCCCTAGTTCTCAGTATTATTTTATAATAGACTAGAAGTTTTCATATTTTTCACTATTCATTTGCTATTTTTTTTACATTTAATTTCATGTTCTAGCATTTTTAAATAGCATTTTATTCAAATAAATTAGAAAAAGCTCAGAAAAATACAATTTCAATTTTATTAGTTTTAGAATATTCAAAAAGTCATAAAAAGTATTTTTCCAGAATTTTCTTAGATTAAATAGTATTTTCTAGGAATTTAATTAGTTTTTAATAGTATTAAATTCATAATAAATTGAGAAAAAGTCAAAAAAAAATGTGATTCCAGTTCTGAAAGATCTCTTTAGTTATTTAAGATTTTTAAAAAATATTTTTGTAATTTTCTTGCTTGTTTTCCTAATTTTTAGTATTTTAGCTCTATTTTAAATGTCTTAAATTAGTTTTTTTAATTTAAATAAATTCCAGAAAAATCATAAAAATTAGTTTTAATTCTTAGATAATTTTCTAATATCATTTTTAGTTAGAAAGTAATTTTAGATCATATTTAGGACTTAGAATAGACGTAGTTGCATTTTATTTACGTTTTATTTAATTCGTTTTAGTAAAATTTGCGTATTTAGGATTTCCCGTAGTGTAATTTCCCTTTTATGTTTCCCTTGCCCCGTAGTTTAGAAAACTTCAAATTATCCCCTTTTTCCATTCAAATCCCGATAATCGCGACGTGAGTTGGAAATTCCATTCAACCCTCGTTCGGAACGATCTCGGTGCTCAAACCTAACACGTTTGAGTTACCCGTATACTACACACTTCTCTTCTTATTATTGGTTTCCCGACAAATCAGTCCCTAATCATGTTAGAACAGATTATAACACCTTTCAACCACACATGTGTAAGTTAGATATTGGGCGTGTTCTTGATAAACCCTAGAGATCGATTTTTGTCCAAATGAGTTTTTGAGTTTGATTTGATGGTTAATTAATGATCCGTAACACATGAGAATAGTTTCCCACTCATTTAGTTATATCAAAACCCACTCAAATGAAAATTCCCAATTCATACGCATAAACCCTAATTTTAGATTTTGACAAAAAAAAACCCTTGTTTCTAGGTTTATTTCATTGATTGTAAACGGTTGTACACTTGATTCCGACCAAAACTCACCATTGAAACCAGTCCATAACACATTTATTCAATAAGACCTAATTCAACATAAAACCTAGACCCAAAAATTCACGATTTTGAAAGATTGAACCGTTGGATCTTTGTGAAATCAAAACCATCTCTTATAATTATATGAGGAACAATTTAACACTTATAAATTTCTGAAAACAAGAACGGATTTGTAAAATTGATGTGAGTCGTTGATCTTGGTGGTTAAGAAGTAAATGCAAGAATAGCATATAGCAGTAAATGCTATCAATTTTTTGTTTTATTAAAATTTTAACCTTTTAAGTTTTGACACATTTGATCCCTCAAAGGCTACATTTAGTACAATTAGTCCTTATGATACAAAAGGAAAAAACACTTTTAATATTTAATTTAATACTCCCTCTCGACTTATGACAAATTTTATTTTGAGCATTTGAAACATAATTTCAGTCTGAGGGTATTATGAGGATGATTTTACTAGCACATTTTTAAATCAACATCTTTTTGTGAAAATATGCAAGCACACAACGTCTATTTAATACATTTTTTTGAATTCTCCCCTCAACACATGAGACGAGAAATTTTGTATTGAAATATTTTAAGCCATATGTTGAATTGAGGTGAGAAAATGTACTTGCATACAAAAAGATAAAGATTTTTTTTTTAATTATTTTAAAGAAAGATAAAAAAATCATTTTGAGTTTTCAAAATTTTATATTTTTGTATTTTGATTTTGAATAAGTATTTACAAAATGGTTTTGGTGTTTAAGTTAGAAAATTTTCCAGTTCCTCTTGAGTCAAACACCTCATACCAATTCGATAAACTAAGTGAGCAAATCTTTCGGGTGGCAAGGATTTGGTGAATAAGTCCGCCAATTTATGTTTTGTACCTACAAAGTATAGTTCCACCGTTCCCTTCTCGACATGCTCCTTTATGAAATGGTATCGAAGAGCAATGTGCTTTGACTTTGAGTGTTGAACCATGTTGCATGAGATTGCAATTGCACTTTTTGAGTCACAGTACACCAGAATCTTGTCAAACACATAACCATAATCCATCAGTTGTGTTCTCATCCAAATGACTTGAGCACAACAGGAAAACATGGCTACATATTCTACTTCTATTGAGGATAATGATGTGCAATCTTGCTTCTTCGATTTCCATGACACCAATTTATCACCAAGAAATTGTAAGAAGTGCTTTTGTTTGTATCTAAGCAGCCTGCATGATCCGCATCACGCCATAGAGAGCTTTTTTGAGTCGGTAGACATGATTCGGATGCTATGGATCGACGAATCCTTCCGGTTGGCTTACATACACTTCTTCCCATAGTTTTTCGTTCAAAAATGTTGTCTTCACATCCATTTGATAAATCGTGATGTTCATGTGAACCGGAAAATGCCAGACAAATTCGGACTGCCTCAAGTCTAGCTACTGGTTTGAATGATTCCTAAAAGTTAATGCCTTCTTCTTGACGATATTCTTTAGCCACCAGACGATATTTGTTTTGAATGATTGTTCCTTCAGCATCTACTTTATTTTTACAAATCCATTTCAATCCAATAACGTAGGCCTCATCTGGTCGTTCAACTAATTCCTAGACCTCAAGACGTTTAAAATGATTCAATTCTTTTTGCATTGATTCAATCCAGTTGTGATGTGTCATTGCTTCTTTAATGTTTTTGGGTTCAGCATGATTGACTGTAAGTGCATAAATGCAATTTTCATCGTATGGATGAAGTCTTTGTCTCGTTATGAATGGTTGGTTAGGATTGCCAATAATTTTCACTAGGGTATGGTCTCGTGTCCATTTATGTGTTGAGGGTTGGTGTTGATATACGTTCTGCAGATTTGGTGGATCCAGAATGTGTGTAAAAGATTGAGCAATATCTAGAATAGTTGATTCTGATGGGAATGGGTTAAAGAATGCATTGTCATCATAATCTGTAGGTACGGGTACTCCATGATTTAGTGGATCATCAGCTGGTTCGTTGTCATTTGAAGCGGTTTGTTCTACTGTTGTTGGAGACTCGATTGGTGGTGCATCTACAACAACGGTTGTTGTTGTAGTTTCAAGTGTATTAGGTATTGGTATTTGATCAGGTTGAGCAGCGGAAACATTAGATACGTCTGGAGTACGTTGTTCGAGAGACTCGTTAAATAGATAAGCAAACAAGGTTTCCAATTGACTTCGTGTAAGTTGAAATTGTTGAGCAGCTGATGATTCAAGAAAGTTTAGATGGTTGAATCTGGGTTCTAAGCTGTTTTGCTCAGAAGCCATGTCTGTAAGATCATCGAAATTTAAATGAATGGTCATGATTTCCCTAGTTCGACGGTTCCAAATTCGAAGTCCTTTAAAATTTTCACAGTATCCAATGAAGACTCCTATATATGCTTTAGGTTTGAGCTTTCCAGGATTGTCGCGATCATTATTCGAATAGCAAAGAGTCCCGAACACATGAAAGTGCTTAATGTCAGGTTTACGTTTATGAACAAGCTCGTAAGGGTTTTTTTGTGGCGTTTGTTAATGATTGAATGGTTCTGAGTATAGCATGCAGTTGAAACAGCTTTAGCCCATAGGTAATCAGGTAATTTTGAGTTTATCAGCATCGTTCTTGCAGCGTTTACTAACATCCTGTTACGTATTTCAACTACACCATTATGTTCGGGAGTGCGAGCTATTGATGTGTGATGTGTGATTCTCACTTTCTCGAAGTAACTACGAAGTTTCTGATTTTTGAACTCAGTACCATTATCAGTTCTTACGATTCTGATTGTATTCTTTAATTGAATTTGAATCTTTGTAAGGAAGGTGATAATAATATATGGAGCTAGATCTTTACTTCGAAGAAAGTAAACCCAAGTCCATCAGGAATAATCATCGACCATTACCAAAATGTAATGTTTGCCATTGATAGTCTACACGCGCATCGGGCCACATAAATCCATGTGAAGAAGTTCTACCACACGAATGGTGCGTTGTTCAGGTATAGAAGGTAATTAGCACATGTGCTTTTTTCTTGTTCACATGCCAAACATAGGTTTTCTTTGTAGTACCGAAATCTTGGAAGACCTTCGATTAGTTTGTGTCGTGCGAGTTCTGTGATGGTTTGAAAATTTAAAGGGGAAAGTTGTTTGTGCCATAACAATGATTTAGTTGAATTTTCTTTGGAAAGTAAACAGATTAGTGAGGAAGCAATCATATTTGTTGTGACAAATCATAATTTCAGGTCATTTTACAAACTTTAAAAAATTTACTATTCATCTTGGGAAATTACTATTCATCATTTTACTATTCATTATTTTTGAAATCGATTTGATATTTTGAAAGGTTATTTCAAAATTTTACTATTCACCAAAAACTATTCATTCTCGGAGAAAAATTACTATTCATGATTCACTATTCATCATTTCTCGTAAACTAGGTTTAAGAGTATCAAATTCGCGTAACCGTAAGGGTTAAGCTGCGTATTCATGAAACATCATTGAGAACACTTCATATAGACTAGAGTTAGTCTACATATCATCAGTAGCATCATTTCCATATTAGTTCATGCATGGGTTTGCATATTTCATTAACGTATATTTTTCTATTAAATAAACGCTATCGCACGATCATTTATTTTGAATAATTGATCCGACACTTCCAACAATTATCCAGATATATTTTTATACTCATTTTAAGACTATAAAAATTATATTATTAGTTTACCCGATGTTTTGAATTTATTTTGGTATATAAATTGTTATATATATATTTACGACGGTTTTCATAAATTCCATTCGATAATTATTATTTCACTCAATACTTGCGAGAAATGTAATTTTATAATTTTTATAACTTCAATATATTTCATTTTGTTCCGTTAAAATCAATTTTTAGCTAACGCTACACTTAATAATTATTTATATGTACCAAATACTCAATATACATAACTTTAAATGCATTTAATTATCTAAAATACATCAAATCCTTTTCCCATGTACCCTTGCCGACCCCCCCCCCCCCCCACCTCACCTTGTCATCTTTTTTTTTCATAAATATTTTAATCAAGTAAGTGTACACATACCCCATATTCATTAGATATTTGTATCTTTTATCTTATATACTAAGATTATTATTCATACAAAATATCTTCAAGAAAAGAAACTAGCCATTTTTTTCTCTCCTTTCTTTGGTGTAGGTCGACAAAGCTTAGAACACAAGAAGAAACCATAAATATTTCAAGCTACAAGTGTTAATCAAGTCTTGGTAATAATCTAGTTAGGGTTTTGAAATAAAAACCTCAAGATTATTAGGTTTACTTGCTCAAAAACCTCATCATACTACTAGTAAGCTTTTTATAATTTTTACTACTCTTTCATACTCATTCTTGATATATTTTTATGATCTAGTAACAAAAACATGCAAGTATACTATGATCCATACCACTTTTACATGTTTTTATTTCTTATTATGAGTTTTAACTATCCTATATTTATTCCCATGAACCATATCATTGTTGGTGAAGTTTAGGAACTCATGACACCTTAAGAAGGTGTATGGTAGGTTTAGAATAGCTTTGGTGTTGATTGTAAGGGTTTAGTACAATCTTTGAACAAGAAAAATCGTTTTCGACAACATATAATTAAGGTCTGTCCATAATTATAAAATCTGGAAATTTCAGTAGGTAGTGGGTTACTTTGGTATATATTTTCAGAAAATAGACTTTAAAACGAAACCGTGGTCGCTTGAACGGGTTAAAACGGGTTTATAACGAAGAAGATACGCTATTTTCAAGTTTAACGACGAAAACTATATTTTCAGAAAATATACATGCTGTCCAGAATTATTCATATGTCAAAAACGAGTTGTAAACCTAAACTAGAAGAGTCGACTTATCAAAAATATATTAATACATGCTATCACGATTTCGAGGATATATAGAACGTAGAAAACGGAGTTATAACGACTAAGTTACACGCGTTTTAATTATGGCTATCGTAACTATTATTTTTCACAAATAATAACACATACATATTTTCTATTAGACCAAAATGGTTATCGCAAGTGACCATGTTTGGAGCCATTTTTCATATCGATAGAGTACTTTTGAGAAAACGATGTCTTCTATTAAAAGTGAGTTTACCTAGCCTATTTTCCAAAATGTTCAACCGTTTATCAAACGAAGTTGTAACGAATAATATACGATCACTCAAACTTTGCCGAAATCTAACCTTAAACTATATTTTTAGTCCGACTACCCTACTTCATCTATATTTTTCTCTATGATCGAGACTTCTATGATCAAAAGTTAAAAGCTAAGACTTTTAGATATCGCAACAAGCATTCCAAAACTGTTGAGTTTGTTTTCTAACATTCGATATTCACCGAGTTACGACTAGCTTTACGAGGCTACTTAGTCATTTTCATGAGTTGTCAAAGTATATTATTTTACGACGAAAAACTAGAATTTCTTAATTTATCACTAAACGATTATCGTAGTATATTGTTTCAACATAAATACGCGTAAAGTATTTTATAACTTGACGAGATATCATAAGCGTATATTTCGACGATAAACTTTATTTTCAAATGTACAAGTGGTATGGATATCATATGAGTTTGCATGCACAACATTGTTCCATGACTTACATTAGAACATATCATTCATATTAGCTTGCAGATAGAGATTGCACCTCATTTCAGTGTATCCACTTTTGCCATCATAATCATTGCATCAAGTGAGTTCATAGCCCCACTTTCTATTACTTAATTGTTTTACAAACTCTTGGGGGAGATACATGCTATATTTTTAATCGAACACAAATGCTTTGAAATGTACGTTATATCAAAATGCTTTATTATCACTAAGTATTCTATTGCCATGTTTGAACTCCCTGCATCATGCACCATTAGTCACTTGCGAGTGAGCGCGAATATTGTGAATAGGCCTATTGGAATTAACACACCCGTTCTTATTGACCCAGTTAGGTGAAATCGAACACACTATATTTGAATCAATAAGGTAAATTTGCAAGTTTACCTACTAGGGCTGCGATGAAACGATTTTACCAATTTCTATTGGTACGAGGTTTACTCTTTGGTTGTCATGAACTTAGTGAAATTAATGCTGTTTTGTTTTCAACAATGAGTGTGAAACAACGTAACTCACACTACGAATAGTGTGTTCAAACGATTTAATTAAACCTATGTATTTCACTCAAACTTTATGTTGACTGTTTTAAGCATGTTTTGTCTCAGGTATTAGCATATCATCGTGGCTTGCATGGAGTCGTTGTGCTGACGAGTCTCACATATATTTTATGCACTTAACTATCGTTTGATTGTAACAAACTCATTTTGGTACTTTGGAAATCTTTTGGGACCTATGGTTTGTAAACTCTGATTATTTTACTTAATCAAACGATGTATTTTCAAAACGACACTTTAAGTCGTTCAATATAACTGTAACTGTGATGCTATGGCAGTCATCCCCCAGGTATTCCATTCCGCTGCAAAACAGGTAATTTTGGGGGTGTGATAGATTGGCATCAGAGCAAGAGTTATAGAGAACTAGGTTGTATCATTGACCCTAGACTATAACTACATCATCATAGCATCTCATCATTTCATAATAAGTGCATATTCACTATGCATGCGGTTTCATATGTACATTTTGCGAGTTATTTACTATCATTTCAAATCGATTGTCACATAGATATCTTCGGATACCCATTCCATTATTCTTTCTTCATACTCCAATGTGGAGAATGTCCTGACATTCCCTACCACAATATTAACATCAATTGACTCAGCACTAAACACATCACTGGTAACATCGAATGCCGAGATAAAACCCTTAAGGAGGGTGAAGTCGCTCTCACTCATCTGTTTCACCACCAACATGTCGAGTTACACGCTATTCACACATTAAGTCACTAAACCATCATACATTTGAAGCACTTACGACATCTCATAACCCATCTCCTAGGAATCTGTCAACCATTTTGAAAAATAACCTCAAATTTATCACCTCCTATCACATCTCTTTAGAGCGCTTATTCTTAACATAAGACTTTGCTACGTCTCACATTTCCTCTTATTTTGAAGAGTTATGGCGCCGAAGAAAGATGCACCAGATATGACACAAGTTTCTATCCAAAAGTATGTAAAGGATAGTATAGCCGAGGCACTAAGGAAAGAACGAGCAACAGTAACTACTGCTGCCGAGGCTGCGGCTGCTGCTGAAGCTACCAGACTTGCTAATGCTGCCGAGGCTGCGGCTACTGCTGTAGGGGCTGCAGGAGGGTCTGGAGTTCAAAATTGTACATACAAGGAATTTAAGAGCGGTGATCCCACAAAGTTTAAAGGCACGGAAGGAGCCACTGCTATGATCCATTGGCTTGAGAAGATGGAGTCTGTATTTCTTCTATGCAATTTCCCAGATGACTGCAAGGTGAAGTTCGCTACTAGTACGCTCTTAGATGGGGCAATGTCATGGTGGAATTCGTATACACAGCCTATTGGTATGGAAAATACTTACAAGCTCACATGGGATCAATTCAAGAGGTTGTTGACTAAGAAGTATTGTCCACGCACGGAGGTGAAGAAATTAGAAACAGAATTTTATGAGTTAGTGACTATTGGTTATGACATCGAGACCTACATCAGGAGGTTTCAAGAGTTGGCTGCTCTATGTCCATCGATGGTTTCGGACAATGAGAAATTACTGGAAAACTTCATTGGAGGACTTCCACAATGTATTCAAGGAGATGTAACTTTTTTCGATCCACAAACAACTGAGGATTCTATCAGGATAACTCAAAAACTCATGGCCCAAGTTGTGAAGAGGGAAAACATTATCAACAATAACCACAACAACAATCACACCATCAACAACAACCAAACTAGCAACAACAAAAGGAAATGGGAAAATGACCAGGGAGGTTATAATAACGACAACCAAAACCGTAACACTAACCATCAACAACAACAGAATAGAAGACAAGAAGCTGCAATGGTTTATGTCGCTGCACCAATACAAGGCAGAGGTTATGTTGGAACTCACCCACTATGTAATCGATGTAAGTTTCATCACTCAGGTCCTTGCCCTGCCAAGTGCCACAGCTGCCAAAAATCAGGACACCTCGCCAGGGATTGTAGAGGTAAAGCCATAGTCACCTGTTTCGGATGTGGTGAGCAAGGACACTATCGGAACCAATGCCCCCGAAACCAAGGTCAACAAGTTGAAGGTGATCATGGGAAAGCATATATGTTAGAAGGAGGAGAAGCTCACCAGGGTATCAACAACGCAGCAGACCGAAGAAGTTTAGAAATTAACAGTCTTATTTCCTTATGTACTATGTCGTACTAAGTTTATGTCTTCCCTAGTATTCGGATCTCTATGACTTAAGACTACTTACTGTTTGATAAACCACTCGATGTGAAATATTCTCATCTATCGTACTTTATTTTCCTTTCTGGTTTGTTATCACTTACAAAAATTTTTACTTCCTTTTACTTTAACTACCATTTTAACGACATGGTTTAAATCTATTTAAGCATTGAGAGTTATAACAACTAAACCGAACGTCACATTATCATTCCTTAATTATACATAGCCTAGCTAACTATGTCTAATTCTAGAGGGATCATGTTATGTTGGGAGCAGTTATTTATAAATCTTAGTGCAAGAAAATTTTTCACATATTCCTAAAAGTCAAAGTGATACTCATGAGAGATTCTTCCAATATTTTCTCTATCACGATGTTTATACACTCTTAATCTTAGATAGCCGTAACGACACTTCTTCATGTCTTCTCTCCTCGTTATTCATCACAAACCCTAAACCTGAGAGACCAACACGAACTGAATTCAGGGACTGAATTCCTTTTTGGGTGGGCGATGTGACAAATCGTAATTTCAGGTCATTTTACAAACTTTAAAAAATTTACTATTCATCTCGGGAAATTAATATTCATCGTTTTTGAAGTCGATTTGATATTTTGAAAGGTTATTTCAAAATTTTACTATTCACGAAACACTATTCATTCCCGGAGAAAAATTACTATTCATGATTAACTATTCCATCATTTCTCGTAAACTAGGTTTACGAGTATCAAATTCGCGTAACCGTAAGGGTTAAGCTGCGTATTCATGAAACATCATTGAGAACACTTCATATAGACTAGAGTTAGTCTACATATCATCAGTAACATTGATGAGTCAATTGTTATATAAAAATATCAAATACGAAATAAGCGAGAGAATTACAAACCAACCCTTTAGGGAAAAGGTCGACACGCAAAACCCTCAAATATTCGATAAGTGATACCGGGCAAGTGATTACCCGGGTCGTTTCCCAACGAGGAGTGAATTGACGGTTACGTTTGAGGTTTGTTATTAAAGTGCTTGAATGGATCGAGAATTTACGATTTGGATTACGTTATTCTACAAATTAAAGAACGGGAATCAAAATAAAGCACGTAAATGAAGTAAATGACTAAGTTAACTACTACTAAGCACAAGAAATGCTAAACTACGTCCTAGGGCATTAAAACTAAAAAACGCGAAAACCGGGAATGCACCGAGCCTAAAACGTGAAATCTTTGCAATTTAAAGCCTACGGGTGCAAAACCAATTTTCATACATTCTAAATGACTAAAAATAATTTTAGAAAAAAGTCGGGTATTTTTGCGACTATTATTTTATTTATTACGAATTAAAAACTAATTTAATACTAATTAATTAATAAAAAAAATATTAAACATTTTCAGAAAAATCTACAAAAATTACAAAAAATACTTTAACTAATATTGAGTTTAACAAAAATAAAAAAAAACGGCTACACTGCTTAAAGAAATAGCAGTTAAAAAGGAGTCTAAGGGAATAAGCTAAACTGGAATATGGTATTTAAGATATTAATTGTGCAGGAAATAAACCAAATAAGACCCAAGGGCAGCTGGTTATATGCTGAGTGTGTGAGGTCGTGGGTGGACAGACCCAGGTTCAAATCCTGGTTCTGTCTTTTTTTGCACTTATTTTTTGGAAACTGAATAATAGAACAAGATTAAGACTTTTTTTAAACACATCTGTTTGCAACTTTTTAAGGTCTAATAAGAACTAATAAGTAGTGGAATAAGCAAAAATGAGAGAACAAACTATATCTAACTAAAATAAGCTAAACTCATGTGAAATAAGCTAAAGAAACAATGGGATAAGCAATTGGCACAATGAACTATCTAGGGAAAATCCTAAACAAATAACATGGAAATAAGCAATCAAAAGTACAAATAAGCACCTAATAAGCTAAATATGATCTATCCTAATCTAATGGTACTTATGAGCAATAAAAATCCTAAATAAGCTAAATGAAAAAGCCTAATAAGCACAAAGATAAGTTGTGATCTGCTGCTGGAAAAACAGCCTACATGGGGCCTGTTTGAGCTTAAAAATAAGCTGCTAAGTGAGTTATCTAGTCCCTAAAAATTGCCAAAACTAAAAGCCTACCTACCCTAGTTTACTAAAAAGCAAATCTTAACTTGTGACAAGCTTAAATGAGCTTTAATGAGGGCTGAGAAAAGGGACATGCAGACAATAGGCAGTTTGTGGCCAAAAGGCTCACAACACTAACCAAATCTATACCAAACTTAACAAAACTATCTTCTAACTAATGCTAACACTAAATAGCACCTAATGGACCTAAAAGGCAGATTCAAAACTAACACTAACCTAGTTTAACTCACTGATCCAAACACCCCTTAACAAAGTGTAATTAAATTTAAAACCTAGATTTACCACTAAACTAAATTACTAAAGCAAGAAATTAACTAAATCTAACTAAAGGAACCTAGGGGAAAGTATAGAAACAGGATTTGAAGCTAACTACTAAAGGTTGAATATTACAACTAAAAAAATTGCAAACTGAGATACCAAACCTACAATCAAAACTAGTGCCACAATTTCAATTCTATAGCTCTCCTAAGTGTCAGAAGCACATAGGGCCACAAGAATTTTTGTGTTGACTTAGGTTGACCAGAAGGTTGAC
Source organism: Chrysanthemum makinoi (assembly GCA_910596185.1). NCBI lineage: Eukaryota > Viridiplantae > Streptophyta > Magnoliopsida > Asterales > Asteraceae > Chrysanthemum > Chrysanthemum makinoi. The sequence goes on along the minus strand of OU343222.1, from coordinate 244,028,152 downwards.
TAAGTTTGACTTTTTGAAAAAAAATATAAACTTGACTGAATTTAAGAAAACAATTTAATGTAACTTTGCAAGAATATAAAAGACTAGAATTTAAATTGCATTAAAAATTAAAATTACATGGAAATTTAAATGACAATTAAAGTAAATGACATTGAAAGTAAATTGGAACTAGAACTTTGAAATTCTAGACAAATTTTTTTACATATCCTAACTGACTATTTATACTAAACTAAGAAAAGGGTCATCAGTCTCTTGTCTTCTTCCTGCTTGTGTTTTATGTGTGAGGAGAGAGCATGTGTGCTTGTTTCCCAAACCATCACAACCATTGGATTAACCTTGGGCACAAAGGATTCAATATCTGCCTTTAATTCTTGAAAGCCAATGGAGTCATTTGGGATTGCCAACATGGCACTGGGGAATCATGTGACACTCTCTTGGATTCTTCCTGGTATGAAAGTGATGGGGAGAGAGGAGGGGGAAATAGTTTGGGCGCCAAAGGTGTTTTGGAGGTTTTTCTGGGTTTTGTTGGAGTGAGTCAGTGAGTACAGGTTTAGATAAAAAAGGGGAGAAGGGTCAAAATGTAGGAGGGGTTCAAGGTGTTAGTAAAAGGGTCAAAGGGTTAAGGGTTTAAGTAGGGGGTGGTATTATTATGTATTTTGTTTAAAGATTAAAATGTATTTTTTTGTTTTGTTTTAAAATATTTTTTTTTCTTTTTTTTTAATAAAAATAATTGTTGTAAAAACAAAATTTGGTTTTAAAATAAAAATAATTGTTTTTAATAAAAACGTTTTAAATTTAATTTAAAAAAAAGTACTTCGGGTTTCGGGTGAAAGGGTAATATGGTGATTTTGGATTAAAGTTTAGTTTCGGGTTTGTTTTCCCCATCTCTCTCTAAAACCGCATCCCGGGCTCTGAAAATGTAGAAAATCTATTTCCCGGCTCCGTCTGCAAGCACGTTTTCCATTTCAAGCTCAATTTTGTCTGTTTTTGCCCTGTTTTCGATCCTTTGTACCTGAAACACATAAAAACACACTCCAAGGATATCTGCAGTATAATTGGTTATATTTTAGTGTTTTTAGACGTTTTTGTGGGTTTTCCGGGCTTAAAATGATGAGTAAAAGGACACTCATCAAACATCATTTCCATATTAGTTCATGCATGGGTTTGCATATTTCATTAACGTATATTTTTCTATTAAATAAACGCTATCGCACGATCATTTATTTTGAATAATTGATCCGACACTTCCAACAATTATCCAGATATATTTTTATACTCATTTTAAGACTATAAAAATTATATTATTAGTTTACCCGATGTTTTGAATTTATTTTGGTATATAAATTGTTATATATATATTTACGACGGTTTTCGTAAATTCCATTCGATAATTATTATTTCACTCAATACTTGCGAGAAATGTAATTTTATAATTTTTATGACTTTAATATAATTCATTTTGTTCCGTTAAAATCAATTTCTAGCTAAAGCTACACTTAATAATTATTTATATGTACCAAATACTCAATATACATAACTTTAAATGCATTTATTTATCTAAAATACATCAAATCCTTTTCCCATGTACCCTTGCCGACCCCCCCCCCCCCCACCTTGTCATCTTTTTTTATAAATATTTTAATCAAGTAAGTGTACACATACCCCATATTCATTAGATATTTGTATCTTTTATCTTATATACTAAGATTATTATTCATACAAAATATCTTCAAGAAAAGAAACTAGCCATTTTTTTTCTCTCCTTTCTTTGGTGTTGGTCGACAAAGCTTAGAACACAAGAAGAAACCATAAAATTTTTAAGTTACAAGTGTTAATCAAGTCTTGGTAATAATCTAGTTAGGGTTTTGAAATAAAAACCTCAAGATTATTAGGTTTACTTGCTCAAAAACCTCATCATACTACTAGTAAGCATTTCATAATTTTTACTACTATTTCATACTCATTCTTGATATATTTTTATGATCTAGTAACAAAAACATGCAAGTATACTATGATCAATACCACTTTTACATGTTTTTATTTCTTATTATGAATTTTAACTATCCTATATTTATTCCTGTTAGCCTCGCTTTTTATAAAGATAACGTCACTTACGTGAATTGGACTAGACGCGTAGTATACTTTGCCCTTAGGGACTAGTATCGTTTAAGTGGCAAAGATAGAGCCTATAAATACCCCTCATGACTCTCCATGAGGGGTGAGGTGAATCATTTGGCTAGTTGTATTATTTTGTTCTTATCAATAAACTTTGTGTTTTCTCCTCCCTCTCTCTAGTTTCTCTCTCTAAAAAGGATGAAGATCTTCATCTTCTTCCACCAACCAAGACCTCCAAACCACATAAATCTTATATATTAATCGGTCCTGACAATTGGTATAACGAGCCAAGGTTATGTTTTTGATGATTTATGTTGGTTTTTAGTACTTGTTTTAGACTGTTTTGTACTTTTTGGGGGTCGGAAAAAAAAATTCCGTCTATTTTATGAGTAAACAGTCTTTAACATATTGTTATGTATCCTTTACATGGTCATAAACAAAAAGTCCTGGTCTTTCATGTTTAAATCTGTCTTGGTCTATCTCTGGTCCAAACAGGTTACTCGTCTTTGGATAATTTTTTGTACCAAACGTGATAATAGTTGTGGTCAAAGTCAGATTCTTTTGTGGTCAAACTTGGTTATCTGGTCATAAAGAAGCAGTTTTTATGTATTTTCTGGGTTTTTTCATGAAGCTGGACAGATTTATTGGTCGGAAAAACTCGCCGGAAAAAAGTCAAAGGGTCAAAACCCTAAACTTACGCGTAAGAAGAATCTACAGTGGAGTTACGCGTAGCTGTGAAGTTACGCGTAGAAAAAGTTACGCGTATGCGTTTACGCTTAAGCCTTGGCTTAAGCCTATGGCCTACGCATATGTTTACGCGTATGCTTACGCATAAGCATAACGTTACGCGTAAGGCTACGCATAAGGACCAAACCATGTCTTACGCATAAGGATTTGATGAGAAAAAGAATAGAAAGTTACGCGTAAAATTTTTTTTACGTTTAAGACTGAAGAAGGAGGTTATGCGTAAACTTGACTCGACCACATACCACTACCAAATACCATACGCTCATCTCGACCTCATTTTATAACAACCATCAATGGTCCATAGTTTCCAGCTAAAGAAATCGAGAAGATAGTTTTAACAGATCCGAAACAATCTAAACCTATTCTAAACTCACCAAAGGACCCTCACATCTCTCCCCAACTCTCATCACACAAACATCAAGCCTTTCGAAAAACTGAAAAAACATATCAATCTCAGATTTGATTCATTTTTTTTGTAATCATTTTAAGATTATGTCAATTGAATCAATTTCATCATCGACCTTTTTGAATATATCCGAAACAAATAAAAATGGATTGATAACAAAGGTGTTATAATCATTTCTTGTTTCGTTCAAGGACTCAAAAACGAAAACATAATCAATACTTACCCGAGACCCATTTCACAAGGATCTTGAAGACATCTTTCGTGATTGGATTCGAACTGAAACGAAAAACAAGAAAAGGGTGTTCATGTGTTGGTTTGACTATTGGTATTTGTATGAGATTAAAGGGTTATGTGATTGATTATCTTATGCGGTGATTTGAGATGAGAAAGCAGATTTGTGAAAAAAATAAGGGAGCGTATTTTTTTTTCCAGATATGTGGTAGGCGGACTGAAGTGAGTTTTAGGGTTCAAGTGATGTTAGGTTTAATGGGTGAGTTATATATCCGGTACTTATGTTGGGTGAATGGATCGGCTTTATCATTGAATATGGAATTGGGCCTATCAATTCGAAGTTGGGCCTCAGTTATAAACGGTCCGGTATTATTGGATTGGATCGGGCCACTAGCTTTTTTTTAGTTTGGGCTTAAGCTTGCGTGGAATGAACTTAACACATTAAGCATTGGACTGTGATTTGTTGATATAGACGGATAAATGAATGATTATAAGGAAGTAAAATTGTTATCCAAATTTTTCTTTCTAAAACTTTGGATACAATTTTTATACAATGAGAGGTATTTTTGGTATGGTATATTTTCACGGAAGGATACATATTATTCACGGCTTGAGCGAAGATTTGAAAAATGACTACGGAGTTTTTGTACGGTATTATTGATGCGGAATTGAAGTGATATCTCACGGGTGGACTTCTTTATCGTTGAGACGTTGGTTGGTTGGATGCATGTCTCAAGATAACTTGTCTGGGCACATTATTAAATTTGACAATCTGGTTATAACTGGTAAGGAGTTACGTTGTAGTGCTCACAGTGTGTAACCATCACTTTAAGGAGTTACGTTGTAGTGCTCAGTGTCACACGGCGTTGTGGATTGTTCAAAAATTTAGAACAAGCAGCAAGTCACAAGTTGGGATGCTTACATCCTTTTCAAGTTAGTCGTACCGGGCTATCTCCATATGTGGTCATTACTATTTAGCCGGTGAATTCAAAGGAGGTTCGATTACAGGTTGGTTTGAGAGAAGTAGTATTGAGAGTATTTGTGCAACATATTCTCACAAAATTTTGATCAAGCTATGATGTTAATATTGCATCAAGAAGGTAATACGTCATGTACGCAACATTATGATGATTCCGATAGCTCGCAACCATCAGGAGGGAGAAGTTGGTATTTCATCTTCCGTGATTGGATTACGAAGAGATTTTTGCTCAAGACTGAAGAAGGAGAAGTAGTGTGGTGTACATCGGGGTTTTTTTACCAACTTGGATGCAATACTAAGTGAGTTATGTTGTTATGATGTTCCCAGAACGACAACCATTGTACGTTCAAGAGTTTACTTTCTCCGCTGCGTGTCTGAAGATTAAAGACGTGTTGGAAGAGTGTTGTCGGTTCAGGAGGGAGCATAGAAAAGAAAAAGGCTCACTAGTTAGGAGGGAGTAATAACCTAACTAGACCGTTATAGTTGAAGTTCAGAGCTACAAGAAGATCTAATGCCGAGATCGTCGGAAGGGAAAACTTCAAGTTTGCCTCAGTATCTAGACTACAGAGACTCTGCGCTTCAAGAAAGTCAACATTGTTCATTACTATTGTAATTTACTTTGTTTTGTATTTATAGGTCTCATTGTAACCATTCACGTGTGACGCTATCTTGGAGGGAGATTGTTAGCATCGCTTTTTATAAAGATAACGTCACTTACATGAATTGGACTAGACGCGTAGTATACTTTGCCCTTAGGGACTAGTATCGTTTAAGTGGCAAAGATAGGGCCTATATATACCCCTCATGACTCTCCATGAGGGGTGAGGTGAATCATTAGGTTATTTGTATTGTGTGTGTTTATCAATAAAATCCTTGTGTTTTCTCCTCCCTCTCTCTAGTTTCTCTCTCTAAAAAGGATGAAGATATTCATCTTCTTCCACCAACCTCGACCTCCAAACCACATAAATTTATATGTTAAACGGTCCTGACAATTCCCATGAACCATATCATTGTTGGTGAAGTTTAGGAACCCATGACACCCTAAGAAGGTTTATGGTAGGTTTAGAATAGCTTTGGTGTTGATTGGAAGGGTTTAGTACAAGCTTTGAACAAGAAAAATCGTTTTCGACAACATATAATTAAGGTCTGTCCACAATTATAAAATCTGGAAATTTCAGTAAGTAGTGGGTTACTTTGGTTTATATTTTCAGAAAATAGACTTTAAAACGAAACCGTGGTCGCTTGAACGGATTAAAACGGATTTATAACGAAGAAGATACGCTATTTTCAAGTTTAACGACGAAAACTATATTTTCAGAAAAATACATGCTGTCCAGAATTATTCATAGGTCAAAAACGAGTTGTAAACCTAAACTAGAAGAGTCGACTTATCAAAAATATATTAATACATACTATCACGATTTCGAGGATATATAGAACGTAGAAAACGGAGTTATAACGACTAAGTTACACGCATTTTAATTATGGCTATCGTAACTATTATTTTTCACAAATAATAACACATACATATTTTCAATTAGATCAAAATGGTTATCGCAAGTGACCATGTTTGGAGCCATTTTTCATATCGATAGAGTACTTTTGAGAAAACGATGTCTTCTAGTAAAAGTGAGTTTACCTAGCCTATTTTCCAAAATGTTCAACCGTTCGTCAAACGAAGTTGTAATGAATAATATACGATCACTCAAACTTTGCCGAAATCTAACCTTAAACTATATTTTTAGTCCGACTACCCTACTTCATCTATATTTTTCTCTATGATCGAGACTTCTATGATCAAAAGTTAAAAGCTAAGACTTTTAGATATCGCTACAAGCATTCCAAAACTGTTGAGTTTGTTTTCTAACATTCGATATTCACCGAGTTACGACTAGCTTTGCGAGGCTACTTAGTCATTTTCATGAGTTGTCAAATTATATTATTTTACGACGAAAAACTATAATTTCTTAATTTATCACTAAACGATTATCGTAGTATATTGTTTCAACATAAATACGCGTAAAGTATTTTATAACTTGACGAGATGTCATAAGCGTATATTTCGATGATAAACTTTATTTTCAAATGTACAAGTGGTATGGATATCATATGAGTTTGCATGCACAACATTGTTCCATGACTTACATTAGAACATATCATTCATATTAGGTTGCAGATAGAGATTGCACCTCATTTTAGTGTATCCACTTTTGCCATCATAATCATTGCATCAGGTGAGTTCATAGCCCCACTTTCTATTACTTAATTGTTTTACAAACTCTTGGGGGAGATACATGCTACATTTTTAATCGAACACAAATGCTTTGAGCGGTACGTTATATCCAAATGCTTTATTGTCACTAAGTATTCTATTGCCATGTTTGAACTCCCTACATCATGCACCATTAGTCACTTGCGAGTGAGCGCAAATATTGTGAATAGGCCTATTGGAATTAACACACCCGTTCTTATTGACCCAGTTAGGTGAAATCGAACGCACTATATTTGAATCAATAAGGTAAATTTGCAAGTTTACCTACTAGGGCTGCGATGAAACGATTTTACCAATTTCTATTGGTACGAGTTTTACGCTTTGGTTGTCATGAACTTAGTGAAATTAATGTTGTTTTGTTTTCAACGATGAGTGTGAAACAACGTAACTCACACTACGAATATTGTGTTCAAACGATTTAATTAAACCTATGTATTTCACTCAAACTTTGTGTTGACTGTTTTAAGCATGTTTTGTCTCAGGTATTAGCATATCATCATGGCTTGCATGGAGTCGTTGTGCTGACGAGTCTCACATATATTTTATGCACTTAACTATCGTTTGATTGTAACAAACTCATTTTGGTACTTTGGAAATCTTTTGGGACCTATGGTTTGTAAACTCTGATTATTTTACTTAATCAAACGATGTATTTTCAAAACGAAACTTTAAGTCGTTCAATATAACTGTAACTGTGATGTTATGGCAGTCATCCCCCAGGTATTCCATTCCGCTGCAAAACAGGAAATTTGGGGGGTGTGACATTTGTAATGGTTATAGCGTAAAGACTTGTCTCCAATTTTCTTGACATTAGATCATTTCCTTCCAAGTCACGGACAAAACATGTTTTCTCCCGAAATGCTACTTCCAAATCCCCCTCATAGAATTGACCTACTGAGAACAGATAATGACGAATTTGAGAGCTATTTGAGAATGGTTTGATGAGTAGAGAGTTGTATTATAGTGTGTGTTTTCAAATGACCACAAAAGGCTCTATTTATACTAATCTCAAGGCCTAGGGACATAAATGCTGAACTTGAACTCCAAGGAGCTTGGAAGGGACTAGAATACACCAAGGAAGAACCTAGAATCGTTTGGATACAAGTGAGGAGTCTTAGTGATGAAGAAATGGCAGGCAGGCATGTCCAGCCGAATCGACTGTGGGTAGCAACCGATCGGCTGGTCCTCTCTAATAGATTCCAACCGAATTGGTTGCGGGTGGCAACCGATCGGTTGGTCTTCCTCATCAGATGGCTTATGACTTTTGACTTGACTCTAGCTCGTAGCACTTGATTCTTCATCCAAACTTGATCTTTGCTTCGACACTTGGAATGCTGAACCGTGCTTGACATGCCTCCATAAAACAAAAATCTTCTTGTATGAATACGAATCTTCATTTATCTAACATTCTTTTTTACTTTTCCTTCCATTTCCCTGCCCTTGGTTACATATACTAGACAAACGTTCTTTGATATGATTAAGTACTAAAATCATATGAGTATAACCAAATAACATATATAAAAGCACGAATAATGCTACTGAAAACATGTACAATCTGAGCGTTATCAAATTCCCCCACACTTAAACTTTGCTTGCCCTCAAGCAAATCTAGAATTGAAATAAAATATCCACCTGGTGCAGAAATATGATTGAGAAAAATGCGATGCAAATCTACCAAGTACAAGTACTAGATAGGATCCATCGTGTTAGCTTTAATGATGAAAATTCTAGATGTTTGACAATATCCAATGATTTTCTTGCACGATTAACATTTCAAAACACCTCACGAAAAAGGAACGAAATATAATTCACTCAATCACTCAATTTTTTAGGTTGAGTAAACTAGAGAAATCACACTCATTGCTGAGTCATGATTTGTTTATTACCATAAGCTTGTACAAGAAACAAAACTCCACCGACGTAGCATGAGCACCAAGTGTAAACATCTAAAGAGGACTTTTATTCGGGTTGAAATGTTAGGCTTCGGGTAATTAAAGGTATGGATGAGGCATGGGAATATTTATGAAATTGGTGTTTAAAGGAAAATAAAGTCAGGTCTAATACCCATGTTGCTAGTCACCAAACAATCCGCAAACCAGTAAATGATTATAGATACAATCTTTCCCTTCTTTGGACTTCCACAAATCTTCACATCGATTCGCCATAACAATATTCTTCATACATAGCACATTGGCTAATACTTATTACATAACTAACTTTTTTTTAAAAACTCTCCTTTCTTCGCCATGGCACACAAGAATGACAAAGTGCGGTTAGTCATAATCATCTAGGAAATCCAATCGTACCAAGCAACTAGCAACCAACCGTTTAGACATTTGACAAAGGTTAGGCTAAGGCTTAAAGTGTAAAATATTTTTGTATTTTTCTGGATTTAACAAAAATGAAAAGATTGGCTTGGAGGGTGTACTAAGGGTATCTAGCACTAAAAGTGAGTGCTACAAATGGGTCCATATGGGTGGTTAACTAAGCAACGTGGTTAGCTAATATATCATTAGATGTAAAATAGAAGGCCATTTGGGTTTAAATCCTAATGTGCCTCTTTATCACACGAATACACCTATATCATAAGAATGCGGTCTCACTGCGGTCTGGTAATGATTTACAAGCACAAGTTCTAGAATAAATAAAATCACCGGCACACACATGAAAAGATTTAAGCTTAAAGACGTATGCTATATATATATGATATAGGCTCAAATCCTCACTATTTGGTGGAAAGGGCTTATATAATGTGTGCTAGCAAATGTTATCGATCCCAGAATGGATTGCAATATTAATCGGAACAAATCTCAATTTTTCAAAAATTATAGATTTTACCAGTGGATTGATCCAGTTATTCATATATATTATCCTAAAAGCGTGAAAATAACTAGATCACAAGGGCAAACAAAATTTTAAAATTTAAGCTCAAAAACTCTAATTTTCCTATTCACCCGCCCTCCCCCCACACACTTAAGTTAAACATTATCCTCAATGTGAAAAACGAACTTCAAAGTTTAGAAAATAGTGAAATAGGGATAAAAACCAGATCTTCCAAATGAGTTTCCAGCTTAACTTCTTTGATCCAAGTGTCTACGGAAGTAATCATTACCTACAGTAATCTTATACAAAAACAAAAATAATTTTATTAAAGCGTGTCACCCCCCCCCCACACACACACACTTAAGTTCAACCAAAGGTTTAAATTTTGGGGCGTGACCATGAAAAATGAAAATCAAATTTGAAAAAAACACGGGTTGCCTCCCGAGAAGCGCTTGTTTTATTACCGAGTCATCAGCCTGACTCAAGATTTCCCAAATTCACGTAGTTGCAGCTTTGGATTTCTTCGTTAAAATTTCAGGAATAAACATAAATTCTTCACCAGTCTTATCAATATCTCTCCAGATGAATTCAGCTGTTGGTGTCCAAGGAACACTCTGTTTGTATCTTCTTGGAAAAGGTGATACGAATGTGATGGTTTCAAATTCTGTCTCGGGCAAAATTTCCTTGATGGAAATTTCATTCAATTGCTCCTTATCATAATATAACTTGATTCGGTGCCCATTAACAATGAAACTTCCACCTTGCTTGTCATAAAGTTTTCACTATATAAGGTCCGAACCATTTTGATTTAAGCTTAGGAGCTTTGAATTTTAATTTCATGTTGAAAAGCAGAACTTTATCTCCGGCTTTGAATTATTTTCGAATTCTTAGCTTTTTGTCATGATAAGCTTTGGTTCTTGCTTTGTACAGTTTGGAATTCTCATAAGCTTGGAGTCTTAATTCATCGAGTTCAAGCAACAGCAAGAATCTCTTTTCTCCAGCTATTTTGAGATCAGTGTTACAGCTTCTAAGGGCCCAATAAGCGCGATGTTCGATTTCGAACGGCAAATGACAAGTTTTTCCATACAAAAGTCTATAAGGATTTGTGCCAATTGGATTTTTGTAAGCTGTTCGAAACGCCCACAGAGCATCGTCAAACTTTTTCGACCACGCTGAAGGGTTATCCTTCACTGTTTTTTCAAGTATTCTTTTTAAAGCTCTGTTGGTATTTTCTACTTGGCCACTGGTTTGTGGATGATAAGCTGTAGCAAAACGATGATGGACTCCATATCTTTTTATGATTTTCTCCATTTTTTTGTTACAGAAATGAGTTCCTCGACCGCTTATCAAAGCTTTAGGAATTCCATAACGAATGAAAACCTTTTTAAGAAAATTGACTACAACACGGCCATCGTTCGTGGGTAAAGCTTTGGCTTCTGCCCATTTAGACACATAATCGATAGCAATGAGAATGTATTCGTATTTGTGGGATTTAGGAAATGGTCCCATAAAATCGATTCCCAAAATATCGAATATTTTGCAAACTTGAATGCTTCTTTGTGGCATTTCATCTCTGCGAGAAAAGGTTATCGGATCCTTGGCAAGCATCACAATCTTGGACAAGCGTATGTGCTTCTTTGAATATTGTGGGCCAATAGAATCAAGCATCAAAAACTTTTTTAGCTGTGGTGGAAGGACCATAGTGTCCCCCAGTAGGGCCATGATGGCATTCATCAAGAATTTTTTGGGTCTCGGAACCAGAAACACATCTTCGGATCACTCCATCGGGACACATTTTGAAAAGATAGGGATCTTCCCAATAATAGTGTTTAAGTTCCGAAAAGAATTTACTCCGTTGAACATGAGTTAATTCTTTCCTAAGGATTCTTCCGACGAGATAATATGCAAAGTCAGCAAACCAAGGATCTTCATTTTCATCAACCGTCATGAGGGTTTCATCAGGAAAGTAATCATCGATTTATTCTTCCTTCAATTCCTCTAAATTCGGGTTTTCAAGACGTGATAAATGATCAGCGGCTAGATTCTCTGCTCCTTTCTTATCTTTGATCTCAATGTCAAATTCTTGGAGCAGTAGAATCCATCAAATAAGACGCGGCTTTGCATCTTGTTTGGTAAACAGATATTTGAGTGCCGAATGATCTGTGAACACGATTGTTTTTGAAAGCACGAGGTAAGATCTGAATTTGTCGAACGCAAAAACTACGGCCAATAATTCTTTTTTTGTAACCGTATAATTCTGCTGAGCACTATTAAGTGTCTTGCTTGCAAAATATATTGGCCGAAAGTATTTTCCTTCTCGTTGGCCTAAAATGGCTCTTACAGCAAAATCACTTGCATCGCACATGAGCTCGAATGGTAGTGACCAATCAAGTGAAAGCATAATGGGTGCACTAGTCAGTTGTGATTTCAAGGTTTCGAATGCTTTTATGTAGTCTGCATTGAAGTCGAAACCAGAATATTTTTCAAGAAGTTTTGTCATAAGACGAGATATTTTGGAAAAATCCTTGATAAAGCAACGGTAAAAACTGGCATGTCCTAAAAAACTTCTAACGGCTTTAACGTTAGTTGGAGGTGGTAGCTTCGTGATAATGTCGATTTTTGCTTTATCTACCTCCATGCCTGCACTGGAGATTTTGTGACCAAGCACAATTCCTTCAGTCACCATAAAGTGACATTTTTCCCAATTAAGGACAAGATGTGCAGCTTCGCATCTTTCGAGCATTTTATCAAGATTGAAAAGACAAGCCTCAAATGAGTTTCCAAAAACTGAAAAGTCATCCATGAAAACTTCCATGGAGGTTTCAAGCATGTCTTGGAATATTGCAATCATACACCTTTGAAAAGTTGCAGGTGCATTACAGAGACCAAAAGGCATACGCCGGTAAGTGTAAGTTCCAAAAGGGCAAGTAAAGGTTGTGTTCTCTTGATCAGTCATTGGAATTTGAAAATACCCTAAAAATCCATCGAGGAAACAAAAGAACTTGTTCCCTGCTAATCTTTCAAGCATTTGATCCATGAAGGGAAGAGGGAAAAGATCTTTTATTGTGGCTTTGTTTAATTTACGATAATAAACACAAACGCGCCATCCAGTGATAGTTCTAGTAGGAACTAATTCATTTTGTTCGTTAGTCACAATGGTCATTCCTTCTTTCTTAGGAACACAGTGAATGGGACTCACCCAAGGACTGTCCTCGATGGGGTAAATGATACCGGCATCAAGAAGTTTGATGATTTCCTTTTTGACAACTTCTTTCATGTTTGGATTGAGTCGACGTTGTCTTTCCACAACAGGTTTAATCCCATCTTCGAAATTAATTTTTTGTTTGCAAAAATCGGGACTAATTCCTGGAATATCAGAAGTTTTCCAAGCGAAAGCTCTTTTATGATTTTTGAAAATAGAAATAAGGCGTTCTTTCTCCTCATCTTTGAGCACTGAAGATATGACTACCGGAAGAAGTGAATTTTCTTCCAGATAAGCATATTCAAGATGGTCAGGAAGTAGTTTAAGCACGAGATCTGTTGGTGGTTCTTGAAGAGAAGATTTTATCCTTATTTCGTCATTGAAACTTATTTCCTCAAAATTCTCTTCCTCCATTTCTTCCTCCTCAGTGTTTTCTTCTTCGAATTCTACTTTCATAAAATCAGCGAACTCTTTAGCAAGATATGTTTCAATAATCTTTTCTGAAGTAGTCATGAATGGATCAAAATCGGTAAGTAACACGTCCAATTCTTCATGAGTGACTTCGTCAATAACATCAATATTGAAGCAGGTGTCATCAATGGAACGTGGATATCGCATTGCTTTATCGATTAAAAAGGTAATTCGATCTTCTCCAACTCCATGAGCTCTTTACCTTTTACTTTGATGATTGCATCAGCGGTATTTAGGAAAGGTCTTCCTAAGATGAGTGGGACTCTACTATCTTCCTCCATCTCTAGGATCACAAAATCCACGGGAAAATTGAATTTACCAACTTGAACGAGCATATTCTCAGCAACTCTAACAGGATATTGATAAGAATGATTGGCTAATCGAATGCTCATCTTTGTAGGTTTTAAGCTGTTGATGGATAATTTGGAATACAGCGAGTAGGGAATCAAATTGATACTTGCGCCAAGATTGACTAAAGCATCGCATTGAATATTATTCCCTAAGATGCATGGAATTAGAAAGCTTCCAGGATCTCCAAGCTTTGGTGGAATTTTGTTTTGAAAAATGGCTGAACATTCTTCATTTAGGAAGGTAGCGGATATTTGCTCCAACTTGCTTTTGTTGTTCAGAAGTTCCTTTCAAAATTTCCCATAATTGGGCATCTCGGCTAAAACATCAATGAGGGGAACGTTGAGTCTAACCTCTTTGATTATTTCAATGAACTTCTCATATTGCTCCTCCATTTTCTCTTTCTTAAGGCTTTGAGGATATGGAATTTTTGGTGTATACGCCTTGATTGGTGAAATGGGTTTCTTTTTGGCAGGTTGGGTGGGGTTGGCTTCCTCAGCTTCATCTTCACTATCTTGTGTGATAGGAGCATCAGTATTTGGGTTTGGTGGTGGATCATATGAGAGACCACTTCTCGTGAATACAGCATTGATATGCTCATTTCTTGTTTGTGATGGACGATAAGTTTTATCATTTGATGGTTTTGGGTTTGATTGGGTGTCACTTGGTAACGAACCAGATGGTCGGGAAGAAAGTTGATCAGAAAATCTACCGAATTTTTTTTCAAGATCCTGGATAGAAGCTTGATGATTTTTCTGTCCTTGCTCAACTTTGGTTTTGAGATTGAAAAATTGACTTTTGATAAAATCATTTGTTGATTTTTGAGCAACCACAAATTCTCTCATGGTTTTTTCGAATTCGGATTCTTCCAAATTTTCGTCAGAGTTTTGTGAAGGTTGATTGTGTCTTCGAGGTTGAGAATCACGGTTGTTATGCCTTTGTTGGCGGTCTTGCCAATTTCCAGAATTTCTATCGTAATAACTAGCACGATATCCACCTCCACGGTATCCTCCTTGAACATAATTAGCTTCTCCTTTGTTGGATCCACCCATAGGTTTATCGTCACATTCCAAAGATGGGTGATTTCCTCCACAATTGTTACATCCATCTCGCATTTCTTTCATTTCTCCTTTGAGATCTTTGTATTGCGAGTCGATTTTGGATGTCAAGGCTTCCATTTTCTCCATGAGTTTCAAGGTATCGAAATTTTCGACAAAAGCAACGGTTTTTCTAAGATGTTTGGCTTTGGAATCTTTGGACCAATCGAGTTTAAGAAGTACTCGATCTTCCAGTAATCGATATGCCTCATTAGGACTTAGGAGTCTTATAGAGAAAAATTCCTCCGGCATCAAGAATACCTTGAGAAATTTCATCTAGTCCATGGTAATAGATTTGGATAATGCTTCCGCAGGGTAGATCATGTCCATGACAACTACGAAGTAAATCTTTCATTCGAAGCCAAGCTTCGACAAGTGGTTCATTGGGGTTTTGCGAAAAAGCACGAATTTCTCCCGTTAATCGATCAAACATGGCAAGTGGAAAGAATCGGCTTACAAAAGCTTGCCTCATCTCCCCTCGATTATTGATAATTCCTGAGTTTAATTCATTGTATCATACTTTATCATATCCAGTGAGTGATGATGGAAAAAAGTTTGAGTTTGATGGCATTGACATTTGTTTCGCCATATCAAAACATGCCCCAAATATCAATGAATTTGGCAATGTGCTTATGCGGATCGGCCAGCGCACGGCCATCGAATTGGCGGTCTTTGATCATATAAAGGTGATGACCCTTCACAGTGAAGTTGTCACCTAGGTTTACGGCAACAATAGCACTTTCAGGAGTGGGTGCTACGGTTCGGTTGGTTCCCCACATTGGCTGATCGTCGGCCATGGGAAAGGGTAAATTGATGAATAGGTTGTAAACGACTTTGGCTTCCAAAAGGTTGTCAAATGGTGGGTTTGGTACTCTAGGTACACGGTTTTCTAATGGGACAAAATGTGTTCTTCTTCTTCTAATGGGACAAAATGTTTCACACAATGTGGAAAGTAAGTATATATTAAGAGTCCTACGCATTATCCTTGTGGTATTGCCAGAACATCTAAGTGATATGTAAAAGTATTCACGATGAAGATGGAAATCCTTCTAGAGCCAACATCAAACAAGCTCTTGGTGGGTGACATGTGAGAGCTTTTCTAAAGATCAATCTTGTGACAACTGGACAGAAACGATGGGGCGATTCACTCTTGAATCAACCTTGGTCCAGGAAAGGAATTGACGAATACTTTTGGAAAAACCGTTCGATGTGAAAATCTTCTTTTCTCTAGCACATCGAATGGGTACTCATGTTTTCAAACACAAAAAGTATCTCTGATTGAAAAAATACTTTTGGAAAAACCGTTCGATGTGCAAATCTCTACTTTTCTCTAGCACATCGAATGTGTATTCTCATTCAAATACAAAAGGTATTTTTGATTGAAAATTGATCTTTCTCATAAAACCTTCGTCGTATTGCAAAACTCTTTCTTCAAGCAATACGCGATTGTTTTCAAATCAATTCTTCATCAATCAGTGAATCTCAATTCGCTGGTTCACTCACTCCGTGTTGTCTTCTTTGAGACGTTCGGTTTGAGAACAGCTAGAACAGCTGCGAAACCCTGTCAAGGAGATTCTTCGAATTATACGATCACAGGAAGTACTTCTCTTGATCAACGGGGAACCGTGGGGCGTGTACCTCAATTCAACGAAAGTGATCAAAGACACTTTCGTATGTTTTATTGCTAACTGTTGTTTTCAGGTACATTTGGACGGTTTGCAGTGATCGAATTGAGAAGTCAATCCAAAGCCGCATGCTCATAGCATCCACACTTAATTGAAGAAATAATGACTTGTGCATATCTACGAACACGGCTCGATATTTTTATACTATGTTTCTTACGCTGCTTTGCAAATATCATGAGCCGATAAAGCTTCCGCTACTCTGATGAAATGATGTCATGATCCTGAAAGTGTGAGCATGTCGGTCCGAAAGTCAAAACATCACATGAAGGCAACACAACAAAGGGTGATCCAGAGATTTACTGTGGCTGATGATCTCAAAGAAAGCTCGAAGATCATCAAATAATGTGGATCAGTTCAAAGACCTCCACTTAATGTACAAAGTTATCGGACTTTAAAGAATCACTGCTAAAGCACAAAGATACATATGTTGAAGAATTAATGTCTATGAGCTCAAGACTGAAGATTAAATAGAATGCTAGGATTCGAAATGTAAAATATGGGGTGACCTCCCTTAGGGGGAGATTCTTAGGAATTAGAAATTCTATAGTGAAGTATCGGTCACCCCAAATATTATCTAGCATAATTTAGCTCGTAGACATATCGTAAGTTACGTTATTTGTTAGTTTATTAGTTAGTTATTAGCATAGTTTAGTTTAGTGCAACACCGTGGAGGAAGGACTGGTCTTTACCCACTGTATGCCTGATCCACAGTCCGACAGGAGGACGTATTAGTTTGTAACTATAAATACCCGTCCCACTAAGGGAAGGGTGTTGCTTCTTGAATCTAACCTTTCATTTGTTATTTTACAACTCTCTTTCAAGAACATCCTCTCAACTCTCTTCATCTCTCTAACAATGGCTTTCTTGTATCATCATAATCCTAGACCACCTGAATCATCAAACAACATAAATACACGATCCTACATGTTAACCTCTTCTTAACATGTTGGTTATGATAATTAGTTAGTATACTAATCTATTGTTCTTACAAGTTAAACCTTCGTCAAGATTTTAGTTTATAAAAACAAGCATTAAGGGTGTGTTTGTTTTTTAAGAAAAAGTCTTACTAGCCCTCTTACTCTTACCAGTAAGAGGTGGGCAGACGTTTTAGATGTTTGTTTTTTCATCACCAGTCAGACATGGTAAGAGCTAATATGTCTAACTAGGTAAGAAGTGGCAAAAAGATCTTACTACCTCTTATTAACATCCCTTCAACTCAATTATCTTCAAAACCCTTCAACCCATTCATCTTCAAATTATGCAAAGCTAGATTTTAAATTATTTGATATTAGTTAAGTTACTTAATTGTTGTTTCATAGCGTTAAGCTTATGTTTTATTTTAAGACGATTTATGTAATAGTTTTTATTATGTTAAGTTTTGGATATGTATTAAGATACTTTATTTAATGATTTATAATTGTTTTAAATCTATGAAAAAAATGTTTTGTTTCAAGTTTACACTTTCTACTTATTAATTGTATTTGCAATAGTTTAATATATACTTAAAAAAAGGAAAATTAAAACCATTCAGACAATTATAAAAAACAAACAACATTTTTTCATTCAGATTCAGACATTATAGCCACATCTTACTAGTAAGATGTGGTAGTCAGATTCAGATGCGAAACATCTTAATCAAACAAACACACCCTAAGTTTAACCAATCAATTCAAGATCAATTCAAGTTTTATATTCATAAACTTAAACACAAAAACATCCATTTGCCTTATCAAATTTGCTTAAGAAATGGTCAGTGCAAAAGGTAACCGATTATAGACAAAGGGTCACAATTTATTGTAAACAACTAATCTTACGACCTTTGAGGTGTTTCCAATCAATCCAATTTGATAATCAAAAAGTATTCTTATTACAACCACACTTTAGTTTCTTTGTTTGACCTAGAATAATGGGTAAAAACAATCATTTATAGACAAATGATTATAACTAGTTGAATAACAATAAGTTCTTTCGACCCTTTTCAATTACTAACAACTAGTCAATCTTGATTAACAAATGTCACTATAAAACTTAAGCACAATTGGATCTTAGAATCAACTTGAAATTGAATTAAAACATGTTAACACAAGCATAGACTAATCATTAGATAATTAACATTGTTTAAGCAAGTGCATAAGGAAACTAGCCACTCATAGCAAACGTGAACATAAACTCAGAACTTTTAGCATTAGAAAACATGATCAAGAGTCTTACAATGATTGGAATAAGATTACAAATGATTGAGTAATGTTTCCCAAAGTATTGGTGTTGACTTCTCGGGGGTTTGACTTCCAAATGTTGACTTCTTGGACCTCCAAACTTTCCTGGACTTCTAATGACGAATATGAGAGCTATTTGAGAATGGTTTGATGATTAGAGAGTTGTATTATAGTGTGTGTGTTCTCAAATGACCACAAAAGGCTCTATTTATACTAATCTCAAGGCCTAGGGACATAAATGTTGAACCTAGAATTTTTTGGATACAAGTGAGGAGTCTTAGTGATGAAGAAATGGCAGACATGCATGTCCAACCGAATCGGCTACGGGTAGCAACTGATCGGCCGGTCCTTTCTAATAGATTCCAACCGAATAGGTTGCGGGTGGCAACCGATCAGTTAGTCTTCCTCATCAGATGGCTTTTGACTTTTGACTTGATTCTAGCTCGTAGCACTTGATTCTTCATCAAAACTTGATCTTTGCTTTGACACCTGGAATGCTGAACCGTGCTTGACATGCCTCCATGAAACAGAAATCTTCTTGTATGAATACGAATCTTCATTTATCTAACATTCTTTTACTTTTCCTTCCATTTCCCTGCACTTGGTTACATATACTAGACAAACATTCTTTGATACGATTAAGTACTAAAAGCATATGAATATAACCAAATAACATATATAAAAGCACGAATAGTGCTACTCAAATCATGTACAATCTGAGCGTTATCACATTTGTATTTGTTTAACTGACTCACTAGTTTTGTATACAATGTTTGTAAAATCTTTTAACTTTCCTTCCAAAGTGACTATTTCATCAAGGTGAGAATCAAATAATCTCCTAGATTTTTTTTTATGTTCGAAAAATCTTTGTTGATAAAGAGACAACTCCAAGTTTGTTTTTTGAAGATAGGTTGTGAGTTGATCAATTTTTTATTTTTGTTCTAGTTTTTCGTTTCCAAGTTTAGAAATCAAATATTTGTAGGAGGTCATCAATTCTCCTATTTGATTTTGCAAGTCTTGTTCTTTTACGTATGATTTTTGAAATGCAACTTCAAAACTTTGTTCCCTTTTTGCTTGATTTTCAAAATTTGTGAGTTGGAATTTACAGCTCTCAAGTTCATCCATTAATGATGTAATTTTGACTTTTAAGTCCCTGTTTATTTCAGTGTATTTTTCAACTTAGGATTGGGTGGTCAAGACTAAGGCCATGAGATCTGGATCTGGAGCATGCGAAGATTCATTCTGTTCAATTTTATCATTGTTATATTCTTCAACTTGATCATCAAATGTAACAACTGGGTTAATCTGATCATCTTCTTAAAGAGATAACGATGAGTCATCTTGAACAGATTACTCCTTGTCATGTGCAGATGCAGATGGAGACACAATCATGTATGAGACATATGTTTGAATCGAGTACCTAAGACATGCCATCAGTATCATAGACTGGGCTCGCATCACTCATATGAAGTTCCTGCATGTTACCCATTAGACAACTGTTGCATTGGCTTCCAAATCTTCCATGTCATCATTTGATGCAGCATCAGCCATAAAACTATGTTCCTTGTCTGAAAGAGTGCCACCTGCTTCATCTTTAAGTGCTAAAAATAAGGCATGCTTGGGATATTCACAGTCACTCCTCTTTGGTTGTGGACAAGCATTAGCCAAGTGACCCGTGCCTTTGCAATTCTAGCACTTGATGTCTTCATTTCCAGTTTTTGCATGCCCAATTTCTGCAATCTGAACTTTTCTTTGAGGAGCACCTGAGTGGTTAACATTTCCAGTAAACGCTTGCCCATAGCCTATATTCCCTATATAACCACCAGTAACCCCCTGACGTCCATAATTCTTGTTCTGAACTTCACCCCTTCCACCTTGTATAACAGCCTGATTCCTAGTGTTGGATGAGCTTCGGCGACGATTGTTAGATGGGTTAACATATCTCCAAAAAGCTTTAGCTGTAAGTGCAAATCCATCGGTCAACTCTTGGAATGCATCTTCATTTGGATCGGTTTGCTTGTGCATAGTACATGGTGTCGGAGTTGTTGTATTGAACCATTTGATGATGAGTTGATTGTTGTGGAATGAATTGGTTGCCGGAGGATGATTGAGGATGAGTAAAGCTCTGTTGTTGCTGGACATAAGCGTGATTTGACATTGGAAATTGTTGAGATTGAGCCATGAGTGCAAGTGAATTCGGAGGTGTAGATGGTTGAAGTATTGTATGCATAGCACGATCTTTTGAAACTTCTTTTTCATGATGCTTCAGATAATCGAACAACACCCCGTGTTTGGCTTCGTGGAGATTCTTGGTTTGACGAACAAATATAACGTACTTTTCCCAGTCTGGACCTAAGGAATTCAGAAACTTGGTGTTGATGGCAATCTTAGGCATGTTCAAATTATGTCTGTCTAAGTCATTGATAATGTCTGTAAACCGATGATAGTATGATTCCAATGATTCTCTAGGTGTAATGGTAAACGTGTCATAAGAGTGATACAGCTTAGATTCCATGTCCTCTTGGTTCAATTCCGTTCCTTCCATCAAGAGATGGATGTTTTCCCACATAGCTTGTACTGGATTTATAGAGTCAATTCTTTGGAAGATTGGGTTCGGTATTCCCAGAAAAATGTATTCTATGGCAAGTTGATCTGCTTCCACCTGTAGTATTTGATCTGGGGTGAGATGACTCTCTACTGCAGAAGTTGAGGTCGCAGCACGTGGTGGAACAGCAGTGGGATATCTTGGAACTGTAATTCTGGCCAGGGGTATAGTCCTTCAAGGATGACACGTTTGAGATGTTTGCCATTTAGCTTCCTAAGTTCAATAAACCTTAAGAATCTGCTTGCCCATTGAACATAATTTCCTGGTGTTAGCCTGGGAGGTATGTCAAGACAACCTACTTCATGGATTGATTGTTGACTGGTGAGGGCTTCACACATTTGTTCAAACCAATGTGGTTGCTTTGGAGTCATACTAGGAAATTGTTGTTGTTGTTGTAGTTGTTGGAAAAATTGTTGTGGTGAAGGTTGTTGTTGTTGATTGAATTGCTGTTGCTGGGGGAATTGTTGTTGCTGAGGAGATTGTTGTTGCTGAGGGTATTGTTGAGGAAAATAGTTGAAATACGGTGGTTGAGACATGATACTTGTGTAGTTATGATGGAAGTACGATAGTTTTGACCCAAGTTCGATAATGATGACTAAGTCCAAGTACGATAGCTGAAGTCCAAATTCGATAAGGTTGACAAAGTCCAAGTACAATAAGTAAAAGTTCTATAAGTCTAAGTTCGATAAGTCCAAATGTGATAGCCAAATAAGATATCAAATTCGATAACTCAAATTAGATATCAAATTCGATAAATCAGACTTGAAGTTGGAAAGAATCTATCTAACTTTTCCAAGTTAGAAGATTTTCCTTTAGTCGAAGTATTCCACAGGCTTATCCAAGCAAGGGAAGAACTAAGTAATCTTGAATCCGTGAAGAAACTTTGATATCTTGAAGTTCGATAAGCAAGTTCGATAAAACCCTAATTTTAAGTTCGATAGACCCTAAAAATTCCAAGTTCGATGAAACCCTCTTTTCCAAGTTCAATAAACAGACATAATTTAGGAAATCGATTTTACGACAAACTACAAACTTCTAAACAGTTTCTTCCGATCAAAAACCCTTAAAAACACTTAAATATCAATAAAGTTTCAAGCTTTGTTGTTTTTAACAAGATTTGAGTAAGTTTGATGGAACGTAAAATACCTTAAATGACTTAAAACTTGATATTTAAACGAAAAGCTATGAACTTTATGCTAACAACTAAGCTTCTTAAACACTATAGAATCCTTAAAGCTTTCCAAGCTTCAAGAATAAGTGCAAGAAACAAAGCTTGTAGGCACGGTACGAACAAAGAATCAAAACAGTCGTGACTAAAATGAGACGAATAACACAAAAACGCACTTCACAACAATCTTTAGGCGATTAATACCACTTGTAGGTTCCCAATTAACATAAACTAAAACAATAATCTAGTTAGAGAAGATATATATATATATATATATATATATATATATATATATATATACACACACACACACATATATATATATATTAAGTTAAAGTAGGAAGTATAAGTAGGAAGTATAAGAAGTAGTTTGGTGTTAACATGTGTCTTTTATGCTTAAAAATAGGAGCTAATCAATGGATGGCAGATTCGTAAATAATTGGAATGTGAATGGCATTCAATACAAGCACAACTCAGATCTTAAAAATCTTCATATGTCGGCATGTCACCAGTGATTTTTCTACCGATTTTATGATACATCAATTTATCTCGATACATAAAAATTAAAATAATAATATAGTGCATTAGATATTGATACACATTTTTTTTTTTTTTTTTTTGATAAAAAGATATTGATACACATTGGTTTGACTATAATTGCCATTATTTCACTAATTTATTATATACTCCGTAATTGTAAAGAACATTTTGGTGCATATTTTGATACACGAGTTCAATCATTGATAGAACCATTAATAGTCTCAATACACGAAATAAAAGATAATGACGTATAAATGTATGTTACTTGTCATCTTATTATTTTATATTTTTATATTTATCAAATAATGTTTTTGCTATTTATACTTGCATTTTACGTTACTTTTGTTCTTTTTAGCCTTTATTGCCCTTCAATTTATTAACAAATCTATTATCCGGGAGGGGCATAAGAGCCACAAAACACATATAAATGACGCAAAATACAAGTTGGGTACATCAACGAGACAAATTCACAAATTATTTAATATGCATATAAGAAACAAAGGAAAACAACAACTTGATACCTTATATACATCGTTAATACACATACTGTTGTTCAAACTAATAATTAGAAAATAGCAACAAAATAATAATAAACATGTTGACAAGATAAAAGCAAGCACCATGGCTTGAAAAACCCAACAGTCCATTCTCGTAAAAGAAGATCACCACATAATAATAAACATATTGACAACAATTTCATGTTAGGAAATTATGATCACAGTAATCTGAGAGTCGTGTAAACACTATCAGATTGAATTATTTCGGTGGTTCTACCGAAATCTCTAATCGGATAAAACTCAGATTTGAACTTGAGAATATGTTTTGTTAGTTATGGACAGAACCAGAAATCGAAATATATGACCAAAAGCGATGGTGGTTACAATTTTTATAGCAAATTAAATTAACCGCCAAATCAGGTTAATTTTAGGTTAAAATTACAAATTTTATTTTCTAGTGCGTTTTAACATAGCACTTTATACCAAATAAAATTTCTAGCTCGACCCCCAGCTGCAACCCTTGACTACAGCTGCGCCCCTTGGGACGCCTGCCCGGACCCCATTCGGGCTTACCCGAATAGCAATCATAATAACGTCATACAAGTGTGCACTCCGCACAACCCCGACTTGTTGAACATTTATCATGATTACACATTGGTCACCTAAATTAATCCATTTCATGGTAATTCATATAATACGGTGGCATGATAGCACGTTAGGCTGTGCCTGGGCGTCGCATGATAGCTCGAATATCCATACGCCCTCCCAGCCAAATTTGAAAGAAGATTAAAGGGTTCATCGAAGGCGTCTTTCTCGTGAGTCATAAGTGTGAGCCATCTCTTTTCAGCTCGTAAGTTATGGATTGAGGGTCACACTTAAATAATATCAGTGATGCAAAATCACCAACATTTCAAACATTGGCCTGAGTGATCATCGCCTTCGTTAGTTCGTCGAAATAAGCATGTTGTCGGCATAATTGTCATTTGGCTTCTCATTCATACGTGAGGGAGAGAGACATTATATTCCTGATGATATGAGATGGTTATTGAATAATAGGGGTTAGTAGGAGATAAGATAGGAATGAAGTACCTAAAATGCCCTTTTAATATTTTTTATAATTTAATTTCAAATTAAATCCATAATTTCCAAATGGCATGATTTCTATGGCTTCTTACACTTTTTTACTTTAAGAGCTATCTTACATGAACCTCATTCTATATATATATATATATATGGGGCCTTTATTTTGAGAACCCTGTTAAGTACGAGAACTGCGAGAACCCCTTATTTACTCCTAGTAATGCATATTGTGCAACATATCATTTTTGAATTATTAAACTATTTTATTTAATCCAAAAGGGTATAATAGTAAAAGTCAATTTTATATTATTTTTGATTTTTTTAAATAAATTCTGTTTTTTTAAAAACATTCAATTATCTTTTTCTTTTTTTTTTTCTTTTTTTTTTTCGCTGAACATGCATGTTTTAGAACTGATTTTGTTTATATGTGTTTTTATTAACTAATTTTATTATTTTGGTTTTAAGAATAGTTTTTTCGACATACATGTTTTTCAAATGAAAAAGTGTATATGTGTTTTTAGATCATGTAAACTTATAACAACCAAGAACATAATGTTAAACACAAAGTTCGATATAGATTGAAATACAATTTATAATAAGAAATACATGAATATAATTCATCTTTACACTTGTGCACTAACAATAATTAACGTAAACGGACATATGTGCACAAAACATATGTGTTTGAAGTTTCTCATCATATTATTTTGAACATGTGTGCATGTCTTCCAAAAAACATACATATGCTTCCAAGAAATATATATGTACTTCTAGTATGTGTGCACGTCTTCAAAGAACAGTCACGCCTAGAAAAAATAATAGCCAAGATTAAATATTTTTAAAATAAAACTTAAAATAACATAACACACATGGAGAAGCTTAAACTAACAAACACAAATAAACAGAAGATTTTTTTTTTTTTCTTTTTATGTATGCAAAACATATATAATCCAATCACAAAACATATATGTTTTATATTTCATACACAAAACATATATGTTTTATACGTAAACATATATGTGCACCTAACGACTTCATGATCTCAACTGCTTCAATGTCATTATCACTTAATCTTCAACTTCAATGGCAATAAAAATTTCAAATAAAAACGACACCATTGACCTGTTTTAAAATTAAACCACTTGAAACATATATGCATGATCTTTTTATACAACCAATAAATGATGTAACAATACTATAATCACCCAAACTAGTATAACATATATGCACAATCTTTTCATATGAAAATATACTAAATTACATTAGCCAGGCTATAAATTATATCAAATGAAAAATGAAAAATAGTTCTATTACTTGTCTTACTTTTTTGAGTCTCAAATGAAATATCATGAAAGGCAATTTTGCATTTAAGTGCTTATAAATCTGTTAAAACCCCCTTTATATTGCATTTCTATTGAGATGCCAACAATTTGGTTCATGATATTATTATAAGAAGTATTGATAGCAGTCAACGAAGAAAGTTAATATGACCGGTCAAAAAAAGTTAACGAAGAAAAAAAAACTGCTTTTTTATTCGCCAACACCATGACCCAATCGACCCAATCTCCGACCCGTTTGACCCGTCCTCCATCCAGCAACAGGAAACACCATCACCCATTAGACCTGTTCTTTTAGTTTTTGCTAACCCAAAGCAACCCAAAAAGTATAAAATTTTACTCAGACAAACCAATAATTGAGAGTATGGGTTGTGATTCGCAGTACTAATTAAAACAAAAATGGTTTCTTTGAGACTTTGATAGCGTTCAATATCACGAACCCTACAAATAATTTTTTTTATAGTATAAACAAGTATTACCTCCGATGATTATTCAAACTTTGTGTTTCACGGATAGATATCGCATAAGATGGATCATACTCGTCATCTTTTTACAGGGACATGACTATAAAAGAGATCGACAACATTCAAAATTCAACATATTCGATTACATATGCTCGAATTGGGTTGGAAAAGATGGGGTGGGGGTCGGCGGCTAGGGTTCTTGAGAAGATAGGAAGGAGAGATCCAAGTGAGAGAGATATAGTTATGAAAAAATTAAACACGTTTTTTGAGAAAAGGTTTTTAATGTGTGATCCTAATTTTATGGGATAATTAAATTCCTAATTATAAATATTGATTAGTTATTTTTAGAGATAAATACAAAATACCTAAATTGTCCTTTCAAATTTGCATATATTCTCACAATCTTTTAGTTAATTACATTAATGGCACAATCAATCATAACCATTGATCAAACAATCTAATGGTTTAAAGGGAGTTCTCGCACTTAAGAGGGTAGAGAGAGAAGAGGATTCATAATAAACAAATAAGAAAGAGTGAATTGCATAAATGAATCAACAAATGCTCAAATGAGCCATTCAATGTGTTTATATAGTGCAAGGAGTAGGGCAACGTCTACTCTTGTGTTTCTAGAACCTTTCACACAGCCCGCGGGCTTACTACATGGGCCGTGAATTCTTTCTAATATATAAGTCTAAATATGACAACCTAACATAAACTAATGACCGACACTTTATACTGATTACACGTAAAACATAGATTTTTTTGGTTTAGTGATAAAATCATTATCTACTACAAATGTGCACCTATGTTTTAATTTGGGCAAAGTGGTCTTGGGTTTTGATTAACAAATAAATGATTTCACATTCCCACCTCTTAGCAAGAAATTTGGCATTTGAAGCAACTGCAAACTTCAAAAACATACCATTTATAACAAACTATTTTACATCATGAAAACATGATATCGCGATATATTAATTCAAGTAATTCCATACAAATTAATTTCATATTATTGCTTACAAAAGAATAAAGAGCAAGCAATACCAAGAACATGAAGTCAACCTATAACAAGTTCCCTAAACGTAATATATCATCCCAACTTCAATCAAGCTTATATGAGGAATATGAAGAGCAACAGCAGGTCCCCTGCAATTTTTACGAAGAAACGAATAGCCAATATCAATCACGAGCTTCTTTAAGTATGAAGAAGATCTTCTAGCCTTCACATACGAGTGTCCCATTATATAAGCAACTCCTGCTTCTTTAGCCTGTATTAACTGTAAAAGCTCGTCTCGAACTGCACCATCCATCACAGGACCTGATGATGGTAGTTGGAACCTCACTTGCCGCCTTCTGATTT
This sequence comes from Chrysanthemum makinoi, assembly GCA_910596185.1. Lineage (NCBI taxonomy): Eukaryota > Viridiplantae > Streptophyta > Magnoliopsida > Asterales > Asteraceae > Chrysanthemum > Chrysanthemum makinoi. The sequence goes on along the minus strand of OU343222.1, from coordinate 244,000,512 downwards.
GTGGGTTTTCATCATCGTATTCGGATCTTAAACGTTGTAGCATTAAAGATTTGCTACTTTGGATGGAACCCATTGAGTCCAGTTGGTCAGAGACGATCAAAGTAGTGTTTGACCTGAGGTACAGACGAAGTTTTACTTTTTAGAGTCATAATAGGACTTTAGCTTTAAAAGTTGTATGAAAATTTTCAAGTGTAGAACTAGGAAATAGAAAAACTGACCTGGTGCTTATAACCGCCATTCGACCATCAAATGATGTGTTCTCAGAGCTCGAGAACTGAGGTTCGACAGCTTCCATTTGTATGAACTCTGCTATGCTTTGAATAAGTTGGTTCTCAAAGTTCCCATCATCTCTTTGGATGTCTTTATACCCATATCTCACAATGCACCTATACATACGGTAAGGTCTCGGGCAGATACGTCCAATAAGAAAACGTTCTTCGGGTAAGACAAAAGGCACTGGAACGTGCTTAACACACACAAACACCAGAACATTGTGAAAAGCGGGTAGATTTGTAACAAAATGTGAAAAAATTGAAGGAACACCCGTGGCAAGTTCTGAGTATATAAGGCCTATTCCGGGCACACGAACAATACCTAAACTGGGTCCTAGCCCAAGAAGCCATTTCAATGAAACTTTGTTGTGTAGGTCATGATTGTACTTTTTCCGGGTACCATAATGCCACACATACATTACGACCATAAAAACGAAGGCGAGTAAAAGGGAGACCCAACCTCCATGAGGAACTTTCATTATCGCAGCTGAGAGGTAGATACCTTCAATGAACCAAAAGCTAATAAGGAAGAGAGTAGCGTATGCGACATTTTTTTGCCACACAAAGGTTATAACGAGTGCCATGAGAAACGTTGTGATGAACATAACGGTCATGCACACAAGGCCTGCCAAGAAATAATTGCAACATGAGAATTATTCAAGAAAGAACTAAAAGAACAAGGTAGCAATTTTAACACATAAACATAAAAACGGGTTGATTTGGGAATTTAACATCAATGGGTAATCTATTTAATATGAATGATTATTATGTTCATTATGCCTCCCCCCATACCCTGCTCAGGCGGGATTGGGTACTGTTGTTGTATTGTTCATTATAACACCTCAAACCACATAGGAACTGAACAAATCAGTTAATTTGTTTTGAATCAGAAGCCAGAACCATACCAAATCAAGATAAACCAAAACCAAAATGTGCAAGTAGGTTAATTCAGTCCGAGTTACAAACACAATCACTATCACACATACACAAGCATAACAAGCCAAATGGAACGTCCCTAAAGAGGAATCCGGATTTTTGTTTTGCAACTGATTATCTAAAATATTAGTCTTTAATATATGAATTAATAACAATTGTTCTTTTAAGTATCTGAATCAGGGGCGGAGATAGTAGGGTTACTAGTGGGTGCTAGGCCACCCCTAATCAGCCCACTTTATTCATTAATCAGCCCACTTTATTCATTAGTTATATAGCGCATAAGCTAATTTCTTAATAATACTTGCAATTAGCCCCCCTTGTTCCCATTGAAATTTCGAATAACTTAACCAATCAGATACAGGTCCTAATTATTGAGGTTTTAAGTTGAATCGTGGGTTAAAAGAACTATAAATTCATTGTTGGAACGATATTTATTTGCTATAATTTTTACGTTAAGTTCGGCCCCCTTAATTTTATATCCTGGCTTCGTAGGATATAATTGGTTTTGGATAAATAGTTTCACAACGGCTGCCGAGAAACCGATAATTTCTACTTTTTCACAGAGTAATATCTTTTTTCGTTGTTTCATGTTTTCATCTATTAGTTTCTTATAATTAAAGAAATTTTCAGGCACTAAAACATCTTATTATCAAAATTCTAAAAATTAAAACCAACAGAAGCATACCCAAAACACAATTGATCATCTGAATCTGCAATATCACACATAATCACTTTCGAAACACACACACACACACCAAGTACGAAAACAAGGATCTGATGCTACTTACCATATGCATTGCCAATAAGCGTGGTGTCTTGGAATCCAACAGCAATTAAAAGAGTAAGAATCATGAGGATCCAGTTGATTTCTGGTATATAAATCTGGCCAAACATGTGTTTTGATGTGTGGACGATTTTGACCCTGGGGAAACACCCAAGGGCATGGCATTGTTTTACAATCGAAAAAGTAGCTGAAATGATAGCTTGACTCCCCACAACAGATGCCAGAGTAGCAATAACAAAGACCGGCCAGAATACTGGCTCTGCAAGACAAGAAATGATTGTTGAAAAATAACATGTGCAATTTCAACCCATATGCTTATAAATGGGTCGGTCTGGTTTAAGTTTTATCCGTAATAGGTCAAAATACAGATCAAGTGGGTTATTTTTAATTCATTAAACCTCCAAAGTCATTATTAGAGAAATTATATTATCAAAATATAATTTTGTAAAAACATAACACTAACAGTTTTTGAAGAATAGGTTCTCAGACACAAAGTGTGCCAAAAACTAACCGCTTTTGACCTATAGCCTTTTGAGTTTTGACCCATTACCAAATCCGACTGACCCGACCTTATTACCCCCTTTTTAGCAAAAATCAAAATAAACTATGTGCAAATCCGTAATGATAAATGGAAAACAAGGGCTAACCAGGAATCGATTTATAGAAACTGTGTGGAATAGAAGTAAGATTTTTAGACAAATAAGCAGCCTGTCCCATGTATTGTATGACCAAAATTGGGTATATGATCACGGCAAAAGCAAGCTGCACAAATGACCAGCATTAGATTAATATTATTTCTATTCTAAGATAAAAAAAACAGATTTAGTAGTTTGTAACAAACAAAATACTACAACTAAAAGTTAATTATGACAGCCTAACAGTTAATGGGGGATTTTGATTGCGTGTAACTACTAAATTAAAGATTGCTAAACTTCTGCCATGTGAGAAGGTAGGATGGATATTATGAAATCAAAAATTTGTGCAATATCTTGTCAACATTGGTAGACTTACTCTTATCGAGAATGCAGTAAAATGGCCGAGATCAGCAAACATAGCTTCAGTACCTGAAGAAAAATGGAGATGCAAAACACAAAATGAGATCAGGCTAGAGTTGGCAGAATGAGCAACTTCGGTAACAGGAAACAGGTTCAAGTCAAAATGAGTAATGACAGGCTCAGGTGAACATGCAAACGGCAAACACTTTATCATTTCTTTGCTTAAGTTCTATAAAAAACTAATATGTATTAAAAATCCTTATCTAGTTTTTGAAATTAAATGATATAGAAAATTTAATGCATTCTGAATACACAGTATGACTTTCGACATGCTTGACCAGTTCAATCAGATTCCAGTTTACCTAATAAAACTTAATTAAGCTAAATGATCCATTAAAGGCAAAGTATTAACCAAAATAGCCCGTTTACCCATAAGTGGGTCAAATTGCGATTACAAAAAATGAATTGAAATCGCCTAAACAAATTTCATTATGTGTATCAAGTTGTATTCACTAACAACATACATTTATCCCTAACAATCACATCTATTTGACCTAAAATCTTAATTTTGAACACATGCTACATTCAATATCAAGATTTCAATACCTGTTATAGAAAGAAGAACACCCCCGAGAGACAGCCAGCCAGCACCGCCAGTCTTACTAAAGAACTTGATTATATAATGTGGAGATAATGCATTTACGATCTTTGGGTTCCAATGTATGATGTTATATAACCCGATACCAAAAATTGAAATCAACCATATAATAACGATTGGAGCAAAAACAATTGCCACCCGTTGAGTACCAGTGTGTTGCAGAGCGAATAGCCCAATTAAAATCACACATGACAATAATAGTACTGCCCCTGCAATATATAAAAAAAAAAAGTGATTATATAAAGAGAAAATCGACATGCCTCTCCTTGCCAACAAAGTTGCGATATCTTCCATTTATTGATTCTGACAGTTTTCTCAAGCTACAGTTACCAACTCATTATCATCATCATACATTAATAATCTAATTATTTCTGCTCTACTTAAACGGTAAACAAATGAGGTTTTCCCTTGCCACCCCCAAATGTGTACCTAGTGAGGTTTGAACCCTAGACCTCATGTGAGGACATGAGATACCTTACCACTAGGCCACTTTGGTTGCAATTTTATATAATTTTGTAAGGATATGCGTGGCCTTTTCTACTCTAATTAAAATGATCGATTTTTAAAGATGAAAGATGCAACAAAAAAACGTAAATTTTAAAGTGTAGTTACCATGGGTTAGCTCAACTCCCGCGCCTTGAATTTGAAGACCTGATACTGCCGATATAACTGCAATAAGCAATTCAACATCACAGTCAAACCTCTTTTTCCTTAATAACTACCAAATATATTGTTTACAAGATGTCATAAAATTAAACAAATATTTACTTTTTTGAAACCTTTGTAGTTATCAGAAAACATGGCCCACTATCATTCTTAACTTTCTCTTCATTGCAGGGAAATTTAGATATTTGACTAATAATCAAACATTTTCCATATACCACAGTTCTGATCAAGATTTTATTTATAAATTCCAGCTAAAACATCTAGCTTTAAGTTGCTTAAACTGAACAAGAGACATAGAGTAAGAATCACAATCATTTCTTTATAATTTCAATGAGTGAGACTCCCTTGGTCACACATAAAATAATCCAAACTGTTTTATAATACTAAATCTAATACATATCAGACAAAAAATTTGGTATTGTTATATCCAAGTTGTTTCCCAGTAGTTTTTTGTATGCTTAAATGTAGGTATCATCTTTTCTGTAAGCAATACTTCCCATTAATGTAAACTGAAATGTACTAACCCGAAATTGCAGGAGTAATGACACCATCACCAATAACCATGGAAGCACCTAACAGTACAACTATGAGTAGGGATGTGCGCATTTTTTTATGTTTCTCCAGAAACCTCTTTAATGGTGAAGGTGACGGGGGTTGTGAAGGACCATATTTGTAACATGACAACTCCTCATCGGCTGCTTGTTGATTCGGAAGTAAACTAAACTTAGCATGCCTACAGAGTAGTGAATATAGGGCAATAGTTCCACCTGCAAAAAACACATAACGTTCATCTCCTCATAAGTAGTACCAGAAGTTGAAATTGTAACTTATAAGCTTATCGATACTCGTACCAATAATAATTTTATCTAATGGCTTAATCGAGTTATATAATATAAAACCAGCTCAAAAAGAAACCGGTCAGACATTGATCAATAGTTGCCCAAAGCATATGTTTATTGCATACGATCTCCAAAACCATTTTATCCCAAAAATTATAATCTTACCGACATCATACACTTTTTGTAATCACATTTGACACACTATCTATTGAAAACAAAAAGTATTGGGTGTCAACCCAAACTACCCAATCCACCCAGTGTGCCACCTTTTGTCACATCATATGTAATAACACAGAGTGCTAAGTATGTGATTTACAAAAGCAAAACATTTTGGCTCACCTTCACCATTATCATCGGCACTCAAGACGATTAAAGCATATTTCAGCAAAGGGATTAGAGTTAAGGTCCAGAATATCAAAGAAAATGCCCCAAATATAACTTCTGGAGTTTCATATTCCTCAAGATTGCCAACGAACACACTTCTATAGACATAAAGAGGTGAAGTGCTCAAGCCTCCAAATACAACGCCAAAGCTTTGATACGCCAATAATAAATTTCGTGATAGACTCAAGAAGAACTGCAACCCAAAAAGTAACATGTCAAACTGTTAACATTATAGACAGGAACTCTAGATTAATCAAGAGTGATAAAAAGAACTAAAAAGTGATTCTGAATGCTATAGTTTCTACGAACATTTATATTCGATCCATTTTATTGGCTCTTTAATGTCTAAATGCTAATAGTCATTCTGATCAAAATTTTAACCAATAATAAAAAAAATAAAAAATAAATAATAAATTAAAAAAAAAATGTATTATGGTTACTATTTTTTTTCTAAAATTACATTGATTTCGGTCCACAAGAGTCCCTTCTTTAGTAACATTGTTTTTACAACCATTGCAATTTGTAGGGGTTGAGGGAGTATATATATAGGACCTACATAAATTACCTCTATGCAGGAAATATTCGATTAATGAAAGTGTTTTAACAAATGGAATCTGATTAAACTGCTGAACATGGTAACAAGAAAACTGTTTCTTTCAAACATAAATTGCAGATTATACATATAAGGAGATATGTATGTAATCTCCCGTATACTATATAACACAAAACTAGTTAGCAGCTGAAACTCTGAACATAAATAATTTATTCCTCAAAATGCCAGAACTGAAGATCAGAAGAATCGGATGAGTTGTTAACTAATAACCTAAAAAGCCAGCAGTACTGACCATCAGATGGCCTTTGGCCTAACTGCAAATAAATAAGTCTATTGATTAGTGGCAGTCTTTTTACTCATTAAAAACAAGGTGCATACATTTCTTCGTCAGCTGAAAAAAACTGTAGAAAAATAATTCAATAGCCAACATAACATGTTGCAGTAGCTTCATTAAGGAGCACAGAAAAATGTCACTTGAAGAACGACATGTGGGATAGAAAATCCCAAGATGAATATCTAGTGGCAAGTCTATGGAATGTGCATATGGATGATACATGATATTGATATAACTCTCGAGAAAAATTTCACTATTTAGCGGAAACAAAAAAAGTAAACAGCTTGTAGGAGATGGTGTTGTAACCTGAGAAGGGTTTCGAGAAATTAAGGCCCCAGATTCTGGTTCCATCGGCATTGGCAGAAACCTGCCAGTAATAACAAAATTTAAATCTAGAGAATAATAACCAAAAAGAAATGGGTTGTGTTATTGAATCTAAGACAATCACAGAACAAACGTCTAATGAATGTCTCAAACAAACACTGAGTAATTCATAAGCATACAAAAGCATAGAAATATAGTAGACAAATTACATAAAATGAGAAGCAAGATTAATCGTCAACGAAGATAATTCCATTATCATATGTCAATAAGCATGATTCATATGCAGCACTAATTATCATGAACTAGTTGATTTTCTATTCACAGACATCATCATTTACCTCTCTTCGCCATTTGACGTTCCCGTCTCATTACAACACTACAATAAGTAATCATTTACCTCTCTTCGCCATTATAGGTAGAAGACACTAAAAGAGTTGGATAACAATTAACAATAAATAATCAATTCACTAAAAGCAATACTAATTATAAACCTAAAGATGAAAAAAAATAATTCTAAAAACCCCAAATATACATATACATATATTTAGATTAAAAAACCAACAAAAAAAATGTGATAATGAGTATGATAAAATACAAATTTAAGAAAAAAAAAAACGAACCAAGATTTGATCCTCGATTTCTTGTCGGACAGATGCAAGAATTACATGTATGTGTTTTGGGTTTGTGTGTGTGTTTTGTGAGAACCTAATCTAAGTGAGAATTTTTGCAGATCGAAACTGGGGAAGGAAGAAGGAAGGGGTAGTATTGGAATTTGCAAAATAATTGTTTGTGAAGTTCAAAAAATCTTTTTGGAGTTTTTATGTCAATTATTTGTTTTATTTTTGGACTATATTGTATCATATCAAAATCAATCATCCCAATGCTCTAATAAGATAACTTTCTTTTATTTGTGACAGAATTATGATATAATGAATTTAAGATTGTTTTATTAAAGTACTAGCCTATAAACCCGTGATAAATCACGGGCAGCATATAAAAAGTTAAAAAAATATAACCTTAAAATTTTTTAAAGAAGAAAACCAACTAATATTAGCTCTCAAACAATAGTGTTCATTTCCATAATATAAAATCATAAAGTGAACAGTGAATAAATCTTGAAAATAACAAAAGAAAAACAAACATACGATGTATCAAATCTTTTGTAACACTTCGTGGTAAACAACATTCAAAGTACTCTTTGAAACTTTACCATCCTTGTCGTATATCAAAACCTTCAATCCTTTCCGACTTTTGACTCTGGACACAGCGACGTAAAGTTGACCATGTGTGAAGACTGGCTTAGGCAAAAAAATTCCAACTTTTGATAAAGACTGGCCTTGACTTTTGTTGATGGTCATGGCGAAACATACAGCTAACGGGAACTGGCGTCGATTAATCTTCAGCGGAAGCCTCTTGTCTGAAGGACTGAGTTTTGTTTGGATAACTGAGATAAATTTGTTAATCTAACTGCAAGCATATTCAAAGTATGATAGACGATCAGTATCTATATTTGTGGATATAACCGAAAAAATATTGAGGCTGCATTAGATTAGATAAGTTTATGATATCAGATTTATGATATATTTACTTACCATTAGAGATGTCACTTGGTGGCGGTCTGCCTCTGCGTCTAGGGAGCAACTCTGTAGGCAAACAACAGGAGTGCTGATGTTGAGGTCGTTTGACATTAACAGGGGGGTTGGCCATGTGGCTCTCAAGAATGTTTGTATTTGCTTCATTAGGATTTGTAATTACGATAGGCGAATGTCGTGACACTACATATCATAAAAGAAACATGATTTAAGTGACAATCAATTAAATTCAGAAGCATTGGTTAGTCATGATTATGACAAACATCGTACAGGTATCTCTTCGATTGTATGAGTAACATTTGAGTTTCTATCAACAACACATTTTACATCCTATTTAGTGAACATTTAAAAAATAATAGCCAAGTATCATACCGTTTGGTATCTCTTTCATGGGTCTCCCTCTAGGTCTACGAACCAATGATGTATCGGGTATGTTTGCTGATGAACATGAGCCTTTGGCCTTTGGTGTAGTAGTTACACCATGTTGTTCCATTCCCTGTCACAATGATACCAATGATCTGATAGGAGAGATTAGTTTTTGTTTAAAGATTTGTATAATGGCATATGTGATTAATAACTCATAATAGGAAAGTATTAAATAAATTTATTGGCAATATAAATTTCATTGACTACTTTCCTATAATATAAATAAATTAGAAAACTTGATTTAAGGAAGTATGTTAGGAAATATATTTGGCAATAATTGACAAAAAAAAATCATTATATGAATAAGAATAGTTATTTTGAAAGATGAAAGATGTTTGTTACTTTACATGCAAAACAGGATGGAAACATCAAATCACGTGGTTTAATACCTGGTTGTTACATAACTTTTAAAGTTATGCGTAGAAAATGCTCAATAACAACAAAATAAATTTAAGAGACGAAGTCACATCCGACTGAAAGATCAATAATCAAGATTGGTGATTTGCAAGTTTTTTTTTATTCACATGGTTGAATACCTTAGTGTTACAAAAAAAATTTTAATACAAATGACTATAGTACCACTATCTGATTGACAAAGATAATGAGAAAATCCAAACATCAATTTTGAGTTATTGATCTTTCTAGATAAGTAAATAAAGAAAGCTCATGCATACTATGATTGTCATGCCTGCTCTCTTCAAGTTACATGAGCACAAATGAATGTATTCCATATCTGAACTTGTGCAGAAACCTGTATGAAGAAGGCATAATCATGGCCATTCGAGTGACCTGTAAATACATTGGAAGGAATGACGTAAGTTAGATGTTCAATTCAGGAACAACAATAAAAGTTCAAAGACGTACCTTAGAATAGTTCCAAAATACTTGATAAAGATGTGAATCTTTATTTTCAAAAATAAAAAGGACATGTAGTGGATCATAAGTATAATGTGCATAAAGTAATGAAAACAACCAACATCATAATAATCGTTGAATCAACGTTCCAAATAAATTATTAAATAACAAAGTAGCTGGTTGCGTATCAAACGCAATTGATAGAGCAAAATCTGGAAAATCCAATCGTAAACACCAACAAAGGTCCAAAAGACTTGAATTAAAAACAAAAATAAAGATTAATTATTTGGAAGTTGCTGCATATCATCACTCATCTTCCTTTTCCTTCTTTGGAGAAAGCAATTGTTTTTTTGTAGAAGAGAAGACAGGATCATTGTCGACATCAATCACTTGTCGCAACTTTGGTTTTCCAGGGCTAGTGGCTATACTCTGTTCATCTTCACGTGAAGCAATATTATCCCCGGTAACAGATAATACGTCCTGTTATTAAAAAAGCATAATAAGTTAGTACAAACTGATGAATTTGTTTTAATAAATTTTACATTAAAAGTTTTAGACAGAATGTATATTTGAGCAATAACTATGTAAAACTGGTAATATGGTACCATTATTACATTACTACCACTGTTTTTAATAAAGTTACATTTTGTGGATAATATATATGTATATATATATTTGTTCATACTACCGTAAAACTGATAATCTTTGTACCATTATTACTTGCTGAGTGATTTAAACAAACAATTTGAAAAGAGACTAAGATCACAATTTAGGTGGATTATATAATCTGAGATAACATCAGCCACTTATGGCGCTTGTTACACCAAATTTATTAATTCCTAGTGGTGTTAGTTGTCCAACATCACCAAATCAGATCCCTAATACAAAGAAACATAATGTAGGTTGTGCATAATAGAATTACCCAAGTGAAAAGGTTTAGACTCATGTTTAGCTGAGACTAATGCTACAGCTGAGAATCCTATAATTGGTTCAGTTTTATATCTTGAAAACGTAAGTTTTGTATCACATACTTTATTTTGTCAACTCCTTTATTATATCAAGAAAGACGGAAAGACAACAAAAATCACGTCTAATATATGTACCTTGGCTTGTTTGATTCCTGAAGGAGGGGACATGAATGAGCTCGAAGGCTGTGACAGAAATTCCAAAGCAGTTCCGTGAGAGTTGGATTGTATTTCCTGTTTAGACAAACGTTACAAATAAATAAAATTGCGGACGCTTAATGTATAAAGTCATTTAAACAGTGTTACCTGATCATCAGATTCTTTCTTAATCAGCTCCTTTATTATGTCAGTATCATTAGTCAACTGAGAGATACCATATACATGCTTGTTGTTGTGAATGTTGAAATCTGTGATATCAACTTTGAATGCATAGGTATTTTCAAGGAGTTTGTCAAAGTCCTTGGGTAGAATGTCCATGTCTCCCTTCTGGAAATTCAGAAGTTACTTTAGTATGTATAGGTATATATTAATGTAACAAAATACGAAAGTCAACTGAACGGGTTTATGTCATACCTTTCTCATTTCCTGCACAAGTTCAGCTGCACTCCTGTCAATTATTGGGTGTGCCTGTCTGTCAAACAAAGTGAGTGAAACTGATCCAGTCGAGTCCATCACTCGCAATGGAATTTTGTACCTGCCATTAAACGATAAACGTATAAGTAAGGTGTTAATATGTATGTGTAATCTAGATATTGGTAGAACTTACTTATACTCAACGTCAGTATCTTCACCACATTGCTTGCTGGTACACTTGAAGACAGACATTTTTTTAACAACCACGCCATATTCATCTTTTTCAGAAACACTTTGTTGTTTGGCAGAATGGTTACATTTCACACGTGCAAGATACCACCAATCAGACTCACGCTCAATCTTCTTAACAGTTGCTACGACAACACATGACATAACCTGGAAGCACGTATAGTAAATAAAGTAAATGCTTTGATAAAGCAAAAAAAAAAAAAAGTCAGACAATTAAAGATTTGAAAATATTCATCTTATACCTTTCCTATGTCACGGATGTCATTAAGAGTAATTTTTTGCAACTTGTTCAGAAAGTCATGCTTAATAGAGTAACTTGAAAACGTTGTCAAATGACTAAGTTGGTGATCATCTCCCTCCGAACCACGGTTTTCAATCAAGCTGTGAAAAGAAATAAGATCGGTTAAAAATGTGTATACAAAGTTGGGTAAAGAAAAATGGTGAAAGGAATGGTGTGTTAACAACTCACAGCTTCTTAAACTTTTGTATATCAGGAATGTCGTCATTTATAAAGAGTTTTGTAGCACCAAACATGCTTGAGATAGCAGGTTTACCTGTTCGAGATACATGTAGTGTGTTATTTACAGCTAAATTGTTTATCATAAATGGGTAAGAGTGAAACATGAGTAATATACATTACTTTCAGCAAGAACACTCACGTTTATAAATCTTGTGTTTCATGAACTGTAGGATGATAACAACATGGCCCAAGTTTTGTCGGTCACCTAACGCGTTGTTCAATTGTTGGGCATAGTCACTCCACAAAGTAATATTCCTAAGCCTATTCCCACTACAAATTACAATTGGCACAAGTAAATTGACAGTCTTTAAACAAATAATATGGGAAAAATAAAATAAATAACCAAGTATCAGAAATGACTTACGATACATCCTCCAACTCTAAACGGATGAACGGACGCTTATTCCCCTCAACCATAGCATGGTCGATCGTACCACAAGAGATTAGGTCTCCTATGAGATCTATATACATACATAAGCAAAAGAAAACGTCCATGAATAACGAAAAAGGTTTAATATGAGATATATATATTTGAAGTTGAAGTGGATATTTTTATACCGTAAGACACATTAGATGGTTTTTCCTCTTGGAGAAGGGTGGCAAAACTTTTAAACCTGAACCCATACATTGATCCACTATACGTGTCAGATGGAGTGACTACGGTCGACTTATAAAAGTTAATTTTATAAGCATTATCGCGATATATAGGGAGTTCCTTGGCTATCCCCAACTCCGAAAGTAGAAATATAGACGCATTTCCCTTCTTGTAGACACTTTTCAAACTTAGGACAAAAAGACTGCTTCACAGTAGCAACAATGTTGTTTTCCTATTATTTAAATGCAGAATGAAAGTATTAGAACCCTGAAAATAATTATACAACAGAAATTACAGAAAATGTATATGTAATACCTCCTCGTCTTGCAGAACCATCTCAATCTTCCAAGTTTCCAATGGATTTTTAAAGACAGTTAACTTCCATAAGCGTATAATCATGACCTGATACACCAATTCATCTTCAATGGTGGTTACCTCCTATCTGTAGTTTTGGAACCATTTGGTGACATTTTGCGAAATGGTGGTTTTTGGAATGATTATGTGAATGTTTTGTACCTCATATGTATGAGGGTTAAGGCACAATGGGTAAAGATATGACAAAATCATGTATTTTAAAAAAATAATTGAAACATAATTACAAATATCCAAACCAAAAATAGTTAGCATGTTGTTATGATAAAATCAAAAGATATGCACAAAATAATTAGGAAAGAATTGAAGAAAATTATAACTGATTAATGCACAAAATAATTTAGGAAACAATTGAGTAAATAAAAATCAATTACAAAATCATTCAATTACAACCTGTTATTGAAAATCATTCAATTATAATCGCTTAAAATAAAAAATTAGTTGTCCCCAAAAACCCAAAACCAATCGATTATGTAAACCGACACAAAGAAGATGAATAATTATGATGTGGATATGGACATAAAAGTGTCTTACCAGAACTGCTCTTGAATACGATTCAGACATGCTACAAAACCATTGAAAATGATTATAAAACCAGTCATAAAACTTATACTTTTGAAAATGATTATGAATCGTGAATAGATACACGTAAAAGGATTATAACCCATGATTATGAATCGATGAATAGATACTGTAAAGGATTATAAAAAATTGAAAATCATTATAACCCATGATTACAGCCAGCCATACCTAAACACTTTTAATATTGAGTTTTGTAGCCATAAAACATACCTAAACACGCTTTAAATATACAATTGAGCAGAACCAAAAAGCCCCGCAAAGTCGCTAGGTTTGCAGCGATCCAACGCCCTAAAAACAACACATATATAGAAACAGCCGATTAAAAAGGCTGCGGTTTGTGGCGGAACAAACACCCATAGAACCTGAAAAAGATAATAAAAATACAAATTCAGACGGCGGTTTTGCAGCAGCTCAAGTACCCCTGAACGGTTAGCACGACACTCCTTTAGAAAACAGTTTTTGACAGGCCCAAATACCATTAAATCGACACAAACACCCCTTAAAGCTAACGGTCTGTAGTATGTCAAAACACAATTTAAAACGACGGCAACAGCCTTTTAAACTACAGTTTTGCACCACGTTAACATATTATCCACATATATAACTGGAAATTGTTGGTATATGTTCAGCAAAAACAGTTACAAAAAAGCCAAAGAGCTTAAATGAAATCAAAATAGAAGCCGAGAAAATTATACCTAAGTTAGCAAACGATTTTCAGGCAGAACCTCCTCATCAACCTACCTCCCTCCCCCGTTATGAACTCTTCTATATATACTTGCCGTCACCACTTTCAAAAAAAATAATAACAGATTTAACGAATTTAATTTATGGTTGAAAATGCAAGTGTGCAATTAAATAAAATGTCAACTGATGTTATTTTCTAACCTTTCCATCCATGTCTTTCATGGCCTCGTCAGCCGATTCCACAGCTGTCATCCGTACGCCTAAAAAAGATACTTTTATTTAGTTGAACCATCCATATAATGAGCTTTAAACAAAATCGCTAAAGAAACATAAACTTACCATCAAACGACGGCCGGCCACACCGCCACTTCCGGCCATCGTTCCGGTTGCATTTTTGGGGTGAATATGACATTTTTTTGGATTTTTGAGATGGGATTAGTTGTACCCAAAAACCCAAAATAATTTAGGCAACAATTGAGTAAATAAAAATCAATGACAAAATCATTCAATTACAACCTGTTATTGAAAAGCATTCAACTTAATATCAATGACCTAATCATTCAATTACAACCTGTTATTGAAAAGCATTCAACTTAAAATGAATGACCTAAGCATTCAACTTAAAATTAAAACCAATCGATTATGTAAAAATTAGTTGTACCCAAAAACCCAAAACCAATCGATTATGTACACCGACACAAAGAAGATGAATAATTATGATGTGGATATGGACATAAAAGTGTCTTACCAGTTATGAATAATTCTGGTGAATAACGAAGGTTCTGAATCTCGAATAACCATTGGATACAAAACCTGAACATGAATTGAATAAAGATTATGAATTGAAAATTAACCCATGATTATGAATCGTGAATAGATACCTCTGAACATGAATTGAATAACGATGTTTGTTAAGATTGTTTTTATGAAACGTTGGTTTCTGAGAAGATAATATGTTGACTAAAAGGATAAGGTTTAAGTTTTATGTTTTTATGTTGACTAATAAAAGGATTGTTGAGTAATAAAGCATATATTGATGAGCTGGCTTTGATGACCTGGCTTTATTCACATGGGCATTGCCAAGGTGGCTTTTATGATGTGGCATACATTTCAAAAAAAGCTTGGTTTATTATATATATAGATGTGTTTCCCTTCGATTAACTAATAAGATGACTCAATTTTGTAATAAAGTCTTTTTATTGGTCAAGTGATAATTCAACACAAAAAACGTAAGGCCAGAGTTGGAAATTTTTTAAAAGCTCCTTAAATATAGATGTGTCAAAATTGCAACGAAACAATTAATTCGTTCCATAAGAAAAGTGTTTTCAAATATAAGATGTACATTCTAGAAGGTTTTAGAAACGATAGTTATCTTCATCGAGATTTTTTTTATATTTAAATTACGTTATGCATTGAATGCGAATACAAAATCCTAATACGGAGCCTATATATACTCGCTCAATGAAGGTGTTCATTGTTCATTAGTTTTCTAAACTTTGTGCCTTCGTTTTCTTATCGCAAGCAAAAAACCATGTTGATGATCTCAGATTCTGATGTCGATGGCACGGCTGGTGAGTACAAACATTCGAGTTATATTTGATATTGATTATTATTTTATATTCATATTATGTTGTTTTTTGCAGAGGTTATTATCAAGGTTTTATAATTTCTAAACTATTTTTAGGATTTATGCTACAAGATTTGAGGTAAGATGATGACAACAAAAATATTAAAATTATTATTATGTAATATAATTTTGTTAATTTGTATAGATATGTGACAATCTCATACACATGTTTGTTTGAACTAAATTTTATCATGGTAGAACATGGTACATGTTGCTGTAAGAGATTATAATATTTAACTTCATTCAATTACATATTACTTCGATGTTCAAAGGTTTAACCTTAAAAGTATGAATTACATGCAGTTGATGTCATGTTGGATTCGTATTGTGTTCCTAAAACAAATCACCAACAGAGAAGTTACACATAATCAAATCTTAAAATTGAAGTAAAACCATATATTTATATATTTGTTCGTTCTAAATAATTTAGTATAATAAATCATATTATTGTTAATTCTCTACTTATACATACAGTGTGCAGGATGATCATGAGGATGAGTTTGAGATTCTCAAAATTGCTGATTATTTATTCAAAATTAGGGTTAATAAGTGCACGTCATAACACAAAAAAAAATGTTTTGATGTTTCTAAATAGAATGTGTCTGAAGGCGAAAAAACGTTTACCATTTGATTAGTTCATTTTGATGTATAGAATTGATTTTTTTTTTTTTTATTTTTATTTTTTATTTTTTTTTTTGTAAAAAGGATTACCTTGGTAAAATATATTAATCACAAAAAAATATTCAGTATAATTGTATATGACTGAAGTACCACATAAACATCAAGCAAACACTTGAACTACCACTAAACCGTTTGTGACAGGCCACAAAACGAACTAAATCTATACTCCTTTATAAAAAGTTTAGAACTTTCTATATAAAGTAGTCTTAAAATTTTTAAGACAAAAAACATTTTTTTATTAAGAAATAACAAGCCACTTAGTAAATATTGTTGACAATATTAGTCAATACTTTTTAATTGTGATGGTCAATACGTTTTGTAATAAAATGCCTGTAATAAAAGCCCTTCAATAAAAAGGTCTACATAGTATTCAATACATACACATATGTTACAACTGAAAATTTAAGGGTCTTTATGTGCAGCCTATTTTGTAACAGCCTGTTTTATTTAAATACCCACAGAAACCCAAACAATTACACCACCACCATAGTGAAACAACCCCACCGGACCTCTCCATCCGCACAGTGTTATACTACCACCACCGGGCATCTCCTTAACCATAGTTACACCGCAACCACAGGACTCCTCACCACAAAAATAATTACCGGGTACCCGCCGCCGCATTGCTTGGGTACCCTTCTAGTAATACAAAATATACAAACAATAACACCAATAGGGAAAAACCACCTTAAAGAACACAAATCCCCAAAGCTATCTAGCAGCACCGCACCAGGAGTAGAGTAAGCCAAAAGAGATTGCCTCTTTAGAATTGATTTCTTATGACATTTTATTTTGTTATTTTTTGTGTACTGAATGTATGCATATTTATCATAAATGTTGAATGAATTTAATGATGACACTCTACAGTTTAATCTATACTTTTCTTGTGGAATAAATATAATGAAATTTTCATTTTGATGCATTTAATGTTGAATTTAAGATGGTTGTTAGAATGATTCTGATAGTCATTATTAAAAATAATTGTTTTAGAAACTTTGTAGGGATTATACGAATGAAAATTAAATACATTAATTTTATTTTTGTAATGATTAGAAGAAACATATTAACATTAAGGTTTAATAGCCCTAATAATAATAATAATAATAATAATAATAATAATAATAATAATAATAATAATAATATGGGCGATTTTGGCGATTTTGGTGATCTAGGGTTTATACGTATTTGTTGAACAATTCCTGTTCATCTATACGGTTTAATTCTTCATTTTATTCCTTTAATCAATTTTATTTCTCTTCTTGTTACTGTAGATTTTGTCCTCTTTTCTTTATTTCTCCTCTCCAAAAAATCCTTTTCGTTTTTATATTTTATATTTCCGTTATTAGTTCTGTTATCACTGTATAACATTCACCTCTAATTCCCTCTTTCTTCTTCTGGATTTGATATCGTTCTTCTTCTATAATCGCTATGTCAGATCCATACCCTGATTTCAAAACTCATCCATCCTACAGTAGGATGGATTCTGTTCTTAAACCCAGGAAAACAACTAGAACCATGAATCCAATTAGTAAATCCACAATGAAACATGTGAATATGGTTTCTAAAACACCTAAAGGGACATTTCAGAAGGTTGTTAATCATTCTGTTTCAAAGGGAAATGGGTCTGCTACAGATATGGAGGATTTGGTGTATGGTGATAATGTATCTGAATCAGCAGATGGTAGTGAAGGTCTTAGTGAGGTGGATATGGGTATGAATGATGTGGGTAGTGTTGGTGATTACTCTGATTTAGGTAAGGGGTTTTCAGTTAATGGTACTGGTGTTAATGATTGTAATGGTAGTCATGAGAATAGTCATAAGGATATAATTGATGAAATTCTTTGCCTAATATTAAATAATGTGTCTAATGTCAATATAGGTTGAAGGTTCTAGTTTTAAACTTTGTTAGTGAGTGCGGATAATGTTAGGGGTCTAGTGGAAGTGATGTGTTGACTATTGAAATGCATGTTCCGTTTAATGAAAATCCTGTGGTGAACCCTAAGTCTCAAAGTGATAAGCTTAAAAA
>OU343222.1:243959815-243981920 GCA_910596185.1 Chrysanthemum makinoi | reverse complement strand
GCATTTTTAAGTGACAAAATGGTGTGTTGCTTATTGATTACCATCTATCTTACAAAGCACATGAAAGCATAATTTCTCATTATACAACTCGCTCCATATAATTCTCACTACTCTAAATAAATCTTGAAACACAGAGTAAATAAAGGCCTAAATGATGGACCGTTGATTGCAATAAATTAGTTAACTCTATGTCCTCATAACTATGATTTCTTTTAAAACATTCTTTACCCAACATATTCAAGAGAGGGTATGATGCCAACATCAGTGACTCATACACACGTTTTTAGAAATCTTTAATGGAGCCTCATAAAAATAATAATATTAAAAGTTGTGTAATTATGGATAACAAAAGATTACCATGTCAATGCATTTTTTTCCACTAAAATTAGGATACAATAGCGAGGTTTTTTAAGTAAACTTTAGCAAAACATTTAGTAGACGATTAAACTCAGGCTATCTCTGCAACCATTATTTGAGTGTTGCTTGTTGGTTTTGCTAAATCTTTCACCTTAAACCCTTATGGTAAAAGAGAGACAAAGCAACTTGCTTGTACAGAAGTTAAGAGCGAAGCTGTGTTTATTTTTAAGAAACTTAAATATAAAGAAAGGAATCACTTACATTTCATATCTAATCCACTCTCCAGCAGGAACACAACGCACATGCCAAATAGTTCCTTCATTTCGCCATTGGCCATAGTTCTTTCTGCTCTTAAACTTTTGGGCTCCTTTTGTATTTGGAAAGGGCTCTTGAGATTGAAATGTTTCCGCTAAGCCAACTGTGAAGCAACACTATGATTGAAGAAGAGACACAATGACATTCTCCAAGCAAGCATCTTTCTGCAGGATAAAAAATAGTGGTTACTGTATATGAGCACCGCAACAGATTAAGAAACTATGTTATTATTCAAAACAAATTTTCACTTCTATTAAAGGTTGCACGCTTTTATGCTCACAAATGTTTGTAAGAATTGAATTTTTTTTTTTTTTGTTTGTTCATTTAGGCATTTCATCAAACAATCGGTGTTCATGGAACAAACATAACCATCATCTGATCAACCAACTTCATATCGAATACCATAATTGTTTGGCCAACTTTCCAAAATGATAGGAGGCTAATGTATAAATGAACATAGCACCATGTTCAATGGAGTTTGAAACTAAATTTGAAAATGAAAA
This sequence comes from Chrysanthemum makinoi, assembly GCA_910596185.1. NCBI lineage: Eukaryota > Viridiplantae > Streptophyta > Magnoliopsida > Asterales > Asteraceae > Chrysanthemum > Chrysanthemum makinoi. Next base: position 243,980,745 of record OU343222.1, on the reverse strand, counting down.
ACATGAACACCACAAAAGATGAAGATAAAGTCACTGAAATTAGAACAACTATCTTTGTTATGAAATCAGGACATTCGACACAAAGATAAAACCCAACAAACTATTGAAAATTTATGTTTATATCACAAAAGAATTACTCTTTGTTTGTTTGTTTGTGTTAAAGAGCACAGCAATAGTTTCGTTTGGTTTGGAAACACCACCGTCTTCATAACAACAAACATAAAGGCGTTGGTGGAAGTGTGGATGGATGGACCTGGAACAAACTGGATGAACTAAATATATACAGATTCAACAGACATAAAAGCGGTGGTGGAAGTGTGGATGGATGGATCTGGAACATATTGGATGTACTAAAATATACAAAGATGTGTGTGTTATATTACTAAATGGAATAATATCAACCACAAAAATAAATTGATTACATTCTTATCAGGTTAAATTTGTATTACGGAGTCGTTACGGGAAAACGTGGGTGAACAGGAAATCACCCAACACAATTAGGCCAATGAGAAAGAGGCAGTTGTGCCACTAAGTTACTGTTGGGTTTTTAATTACATAACATCATTAACAAAAGACCAATAGAGAGAAGAATTAATTAAAAACGGACCCTTTAACAAACTTCAAATTGCCCCGTTCAATTTTGGGGTTTAGTATATACGAGTGTTGTAACTTGCGCGTTGCGGCGGGGTTGCTTTTGCACATGTAAATTTGAAACAAATGAATTGGCAAGAAATTTGTAAGGACCTAGGTTGCAAAGACAATTAAACTTTAGGGACTATTTTGGTTAAATGACTAAATACTAATTAATGATACAATGTGTTCTTTGAAAAGACAATTAAACCTTAAGGACTTTTTTTATTAAATGACTATACATACTAATTAATTTGTGGGGACCTAGGTTGCAAAAACTTAAAGGACTATTTTGGTCAAATGGCGTAGATAGTAATTAATGGTAGGGACCTAGGATCTGAAACATTTAAATCTTAGGACTATTTTGGTTAAATGGCAATAGATAGTAATTAATGGTGGGGACCTAGGTTGCAAAGACACTTAAACTTTAAGGACTATTTTGGTCAAAGGGCTAAAGATAGTAATTAATGGTAGAATTGTTATGTTAGATTTGTTCCTGCCTTTTAGTATATATATATATATAATTATAATAAGTTATTATTATACTTGAACAAAGTCAGAATGTCAATAAAGCTGGTTTAAGTTACAAAATGAGAGACAATTTGAGTGGATACAAACATTGTACCGTTTTGTAGGGACCGTTTTTTGTGAACGTTAAATTGATTGAACCAAAAAAAGGTTACGGAAGCCACTCTTTTTATATCAAAGCCAGGTTTCGATCCTGGGACCTGTGGGTTATGGGCCCACCACGCTTCCGCTGCGCCACTTTGATTTGTTGATATACGTTTGCTAATAATAATATATAACATGTATTGTTTTACCACTTTCTGCTGTTTAATCATATGCTGAAATATATTTTAACCACAGATTCCAGACATTATTCGGACTAAACTTTTTCTAAAGCAACCGTAATGTGTATGAATTAGTTAGGTTTAACTAACTCGTTTTAGTAAGGGTCTTATAGATTGAATTTTTAATTTTGCTTATGTAGAAATTCAAGTTTAATAAACTGCAACCAAAACATTAAAAATATATATATATATATATATATATATATATATATATATATATATATATATATATATATATATATATATAATAAACCAAGCTTTTTTTGAAATGTATGCCACCTCATAAAAGCCACCTTGGCAATACCCATGTGAATAAAGCCAGGTCATCAAAGCCACCTCATCAATATATGCTTTACTCAATCCTTTTATTAGTCAAAACATAAAAACATAAAACTTAAACCTTATCCTTTTAGTCAACATATTATCTTCTGTAAACCAACGTTTCATAAAACACCAATCTTAACAAACATCGTTATTCAATTCATGTTCACAGGTATCTATTCACGATTCATAATCATGGGTTAATTTTCAATTCATAATCTTTATTCAATTCATGTTCAGGTTTTGTATCCAATGGTTATTCGAGATTCAGAACCTTCGTTATTCACCAGAATTATTCATAACTGGTAAGACACTTTTATGTCCATATCCACATCATAATTATTCATCTTCTTTGTGTCGGTGTACATAATCGATTGGTTTTGGGTTTTTGGGTACAACTAATTTTTACATAATCGATTGGTTTTAATTTTAAGTTGAATGCTTAGGTCATTCATTTTAAGTTGAATGCTTTTCAATAACAGGTTGTAATTGAATGATTAGGTCATTGATATTAAGTTGAATGCTTTTCAATAACAGGTTGTAATTGAATGATTTTGTCATTGATTTTTATTTACTCAATTGTTGCCTAAATTATTTTGGGTTTTTGGGTACAACTAATCCCATCTCAAAAATCCAAAAAAATGTCATATTCACCCCAAAAATGCAACCGGAACGACGGCCGGAAGTGGCGGTGTGGCCGGCAGTCGTTTGATGGTAACTTTATGTTTCTTTAGCGATTTTGTTTAAAGCTCATTATATGGATGGTTCAACTAAATAAAAGTATCTTTTTTAGGCATACGGATGACAGTTGTGGAATCGGCTGACGAGGCCATGAAAGACATGGATGGAAAGGTTAGAAAATAACATCAGTTGACATTTTATTTAATTGCACACTTGCATTTTCAACCATAAATTAAATTCGTTAAATCTGTTATTATTTTTTTGAAAGTAATGGTGACGGCAAGTATATATAGAAGAGTTCATAACGGGGAGATGGAGGGAAGGTAGTGATGAGGAGGTTCTGCCTGAAAATCGTTTGCTAACTTAGGTATAATTTTCTCGGCTTCTATTTTGATTTCATTTAAGCTCTTTGGCTTTTTTGTAACTGTTTTTGCTGAACATATACCAACAATTTCCAGTTATATATGTGGATAATATGTTAACGTGGTGCAAAACTGTAGTTTAAAAGGCTGTTGCCGTCGTTTTAAATTGTGTTTTGACATACTACAGACCGTTAGCTTTAAGGGGTGTTTGTGTCGATTTAATGGTATTTGGGCCTGCTGTAAAACAGTTTTCTAAAGGAGTGTCGTGCTAACCGTTCAAGGGGTACTTGAGGCTGCCAAAAGCGCGTCTGAATTTGTATTTTTATTATCTTTTCCAGGTTCTATGGGGTGTTTGTTCCGCCACAAACTGCAGCTTTTTTAATCGGCTGTTTCCCTATATATGCTGTTGTTTTTAGGGCGTTTGGATCTGCTGCAAACCTAGCGACTTGCGGGGGCTTTTGGGTCTGCTGCAATTGTATATTAAAGCGGTGTTTAGGTATGCCTGCTGCTGTTTTATGGCTACAAAACTCAATATTAAAGCGGTGTTTAGGTATGGCTGCTGCTGTAATCATGGGTTATAATCATTTTCAATGGTTTTATAATCCTTTTACAGGTATCTATTCACGATTCATAATCATGGGTTATAATCCTTTTACAGGTATCTATTCACGATTCATAATCATTTTCAAAAGTATAAGTTTTATGACTGGTTTTATAATCATTTTCAATGGTTTTGTAGCATGTTCAGAATCGTATTCAAGAGCAGTTCTGGTAAGACACTTTTATGTCCATATCCACATCATAATTATTCATCTTCTTTGTGTCGGTTTACATAATCGATTGGTTTTGGGTTTTTGGGGACAACTAATTTTTTATTTTCAGCGATTATAATTGAATGATTTTCAATAACAGGTTGTAATTGAATGATTTTGTAATTGATTTTTATTTACTCAATTGTTTCCTAAATTATTTTGTGCATTAATCAGTTATAATTTTCTTCAATTCTTTCCTAATTATTTTGTGCATATCTTTTGATTTTATCATAACAACATGCTAACTATTTTTGGTTTGGATATTTGTAATTATGTTTCAATTATTTTTTTAAAATACATGATTTTGTCATATCTTTACCCATTGTGCCTTAACCCTATAAATTCATACATATGAGGTACAAAACATTCACAATACTCATTCCAAAAACCACCATTCGAAAATGTCCCAAATGGTTCCCAAAACTAACATGATCAAGGAGTTAACACCATTGAAAGATGATTGGTGTATCAAGGTCATGATTATACGCTTATGGAAGTTAACTGTCTTTAAAAATCCATTGGAAACTTGGAAGATTGAGATGGTTCTGCAAGACGAGGAGGTATTACATATACATTTTCTGTAATTTCTGTTGTATAATTATTTTCAGGGTTCTAATACTTTCATTCTGCATTTAAATAATAGGAAAACAACATTGTTGCTACTGTGAAGCAGTCTTTTTGTCCTAAGTTTGAAAAGTGTCTACAAGAAGGGAAATGCGTCTATATTTCTACTTTCGGAGTTGGGGATAGCCAAGGAACTCCCTATATCGTCGATAATGCTTATAAAATTAACTTTTATAAGTCGACCGTAGTCACTCCATCTGACACTTATAGTGGATCAATGTATGGGTTCAGGTTTAAAAGTTTTGCCACCCTTCTCCAAGAGGAAAAACCATCTAATGTGTCTTACGGTATAAAAATATCCACTTCAACTTCAAATATATATATCTCATATTAAACCTTTTTCGTTATTCATGGACGTTTTCTTTTGCTTATGTATGTATATAGATCTCATAGGAGACCTAATCTCTTGTGGTACGATCGACCATGCTATGGTTGAGGGGAATAAGCGTCCGTTCATCCGTTTAGAGTTGGAGGATGTATCGTAAGTCATTTCTGATACTTGGTTATTTATTTTATTTTTCCCATATTATTTGTTTAAAGACTGTCAATTTACTTGTGCCAATTGTAATTTGTAGTGGGAATAGACTTAGGAATATTACTTTGTGGAGTGACTATGCCCAACAATTGAACAACGCGTTAGGTGACCGACAAAACTTGGGCCATGTTGTTATCATCCTACAGTTCATGAAACACAAGATTTATAAACATGAGTGTTCTTGCTGAAAGTAATGTATATTACTCATGTTTCACTCTTACCCATTTATGATAAACAATTTACGCTCTAAATAACAACACTACATGTATCTCGAACAGGTAAACCTGCTATCTCAAGCATGTTTGGTGCTACAAAACTCTTTATAAATGACGACATTCCTGATATACAAAAGTTTAAGAAGCTGTGAGTTGTTAACACACCATTCCTTTCACCATTTTTCTTTACCCAACTTTGTATACACATTTTTAACCGATCTTATTTCTTTTCACAGCTTGATTGAAAACCGTGGTTCGGAGGGAGATGATCACCAACTTAGTCATTTGACAACGTTTTCAAGTTACTCTATTAAGCATGACTTTCTGAACAAGTTGCAAAAAATTACTCTTAATGACATCCGTGACATAGGAAAGGTATAAGATGAATATTTTCAAATCTTTAATTGTCTGACTTTTTTTTTTTTTTGCTTTATCAAAGCATTTACTTTATTTACTATACGTGCTTCCAGGTTATGTCATGTGTTGTCGTAGCAAGCTGTAAGAAGATTGAGCGTGAGTCTGATTGGTGGTATCTTGCATGTGTGAAATGTAACCATTCTGCCAAACAACAAAGTGTTTCTGAAAAAGATGAATATGGCGTGGTTGTTAAAAAAATGTCTGTCTTCAAGTGTACCAGCAAGCAATGTGGTGAAGATACTGACGTTGAGTATAAGTAAGTTCTACCAATATCTAGATTACACATACATATTAACACCTTACTTATACGTTTATCGTTTAATGGCAGGTACAAAATTCCATTGCGAGTGATGGACTCGACTGGATCAGTTTCACTCACTTTGTTTGACAGACAAGCACACCCAATAATTGACAGGAGTGCAGCTGAACTTGTGCAGGAAATGAGAAAGGTATGACATAAACCCGTTCAGTTGACTTTCGTATTTTGTTACATTAATATATACCTATACATACTAAAGTAACTTCTGAATTTCCAGAAGGGAGACATGGACATTCTACCCAAGGACTTTGACAAACTCCTTGAAAATACCTATGCATTCAAAGTTGATATCACAGATTTCAACATTCACAACAACAAGCATGTATACGGTATCTCTCAGTTGACTAATGATACTGACATAATAAAGGAGCTGATTAAGAAAGAATCTGATGATCAGGTAACACTGTTTAAATGACTTTATACATTAAGCGTCCGCAATTTTATTTACTGGTAACGTTTGTCTAAACAGGAAATACAATCCAACTCTCACGGAACTGCTTTGGAATTTCTGTCACAGCCTTCGAGCTCATTCATGTCCCCTCCTTCAGGAATCAAACAAGCCAAGGTACATATATTAGACGTGATTTTTGTTGTCTTTCCGTCTTTCTTGATATAATAAAGGAGTTGACAAAATAAAGTATGTGATACAAAACTTACGTTTTCAAGATATAAAACTGAACCAATTATAGGATTCTCAGCTGTAGCATTAGTCTCAGCTAAACATGAGTCTAAACCTTTTCACTTGGGTAATTCTATTATGCACAACCTACATTATGTTTCTTTGTATTAGGGATCTGATTTGGTGATGTTGGACAACTAACACCACTAGGAATTAATAAATTTGGTGTAACAAGCGCCATAAGTGGCTGATGTTATCTCAGATTATATAATCCACCTAAATTGTGATCTTAGTCTCTTTTCAAATTGTTTGTTTAAATCACTCAGCAAGTAATAATGGTACAAAGATTATCAGTTTTACGGTAGTATGAACAAATATATATATACATATATATTATCCACAAAATGTAACTTTATTAAAAACAGTGGTAGTAATGTAATAATGGTACAGATTACGGTTTTACATAGTTATTGCTCAAATATACATTCTGTCTAAAACTTTTAATGTAAAATTTATTAAAACAAATTCATCAGTTTGTACTAACTTATTATGCTTTTTAATAACAGGGCGTATTATCATTACCGGATAATATTGCTTCACGTGAAGATGAACAGAGTACAGCCACTAGCCCTGGAAAACCAAAGTTGCGACAAGTGATTGATGTCGACAATGATCCTGTCTTCTCTTCTACAAAAAAACAATTGCTTTCTCCAAAGAAGGAAAAGGAAGATGAGTGATGATATGCAGCAACTTCCAAATAATTAATCTTTATTTTTGTTTTTAATTCAAGTCTTTTGGACCTTTGTTGGTGTTTACGATTGGATTTTCAGTTTTGCTCTATCAATTGCGTTTGATACGCAACCAGCTACTTTGTTATTTAATAATTTATTTGGAACGTTGATTCAACGATTATTATGATGTTGGTTGTTTTCATTACTTTATGCACATTATACTTATGATCCACTACATGTCCTTTTTATTTTTGAAAATAAAGATTCACATCTTTATCAAGTATTTTGGAACTATTCTAAGGTACGTCTTTGAACTTTTATTGTTGTTCCTGAATTGAACATCTAACTTACGTCATTCCTTCCAATGTATTTACAGGTCACTCGAATGGCCATGATTATGCCTTCTTCATACAGGTTTCTGCACAAGTTCAGATATGGAATACATTCATTTGTGCTCATGTAACTTGAAGAGAGCAGGCATGACAATCATAGTATGCATGAGCTTTCTTTATTTACTTATCTAGAAAGATCAATAACTCAAAATTGATGTTTGGATTTTCCCATTATCTTTGTCAATCAGATAGTGGTACTATAGTCATTTGTATTAAAAATTTTTTTGTAACAGTAAGGTATTCAACCATGTGAATAAAAAAAAAACTTGCAAATCACCAATCTTGATTATTGATCTTTCAGTCGGATGTGACTTCGTCTCTTAAATTTATTTTGTTGTTATTGAGCATTTTCTACGCATAACTTTAAAAGTTATGTAACAACCAGGTATTAAACCACGTGATTTGATGTTTCCATCCTGTTTTGCATGTAAAGTAACAAACATATTTCATCTTTCAAAATAACTATTCTTATTCATATAATGATTTTTTTTTGTCAATTATTGCCAAATATATTTCCTAACATACTTCCTTAAATCAAGTTTTCTAATTTATTTATATTATAGGAAAGTAGTCAATGAAATTTATATTGCTAATAAATTTATTTAATACTTTCCTATTATGAGTTATTAATCACATATGCCATTATACAAATCTTTAAACAAAAACTAATGTCTCCTATCAGATGTTAGTATCATTGTGACAGGGAATGGAACAACATGGTGTAACTACTACACCAAAGGCCAAAGGCTCATGAAAGAGACCTAGAGGGAGACCCATGAAAGAGATACCAAACGGTATGATACTTGGCTATTATTTTTTAAATGTTCACTAAATAGGATGTAAAATGTGTTGTTGATAGAAACTCAAATGTTACTCATACAATCGAAGAGATACCTGTACGATGTTTGTCATAATCATGACTAACCAATGCTTCTGAATTTAATTGATTGTCACTTAAATCATGTTTCTTTTATGATATGTAGTGTCACGACATTCGCCTATCGTAATTACAAATCCTAATGAAGCAAATACAAACATTCTTGAGAGCCACATGGCCAACCCCCCTGTTAATGTCAAACGACCTCAACATCAGCACTCCTGTGTTTTGCCTACAGAGTTACTCCCTAGACGCAGAGGCAGACCACCACTAAGTGACATCTCTAATGGTAAGTAAATATATCATAAATCTGATATCATAAACTTATCTAATCTAATGCAGCCTCAATATTTTTTCGGTTATATCCACAAATATAGATACTGATCGTCTATCATACTTTGAATATGCTTGCAGTTAGATTAACAAATTTATCTCAGTTATCCAAACAAAACTCAAACGAAAGTATTGGCACTCCTATCTTTGCTAAAAAAAATGCACCATTTCCTGCCGAAGGTATGATTTCATTCACATTTAATTACTATACAAGTTTTACATAAATGCTTGACTAATATTACCTGACACACATATTTGTCATTGCGTTTCAATACAGATTCACTTACTCGACATAGCGGGACGCCGCCCATAAGTAACATTTCAAATGGTGTACACTACTATCTAAATAATTATCAGATTTTGTTATTTTTCCAGTTACTATATTACATTTACTCAACCACAAATATGTGACATATCCTTTTGGTTACAGATTTGTACCCTAGACGCAGAGGCAGGCCACCACTAAGTGACATCTCCATCGGTAAGAAACTTACTGATTTCAATAATTTTGTTGGTTTTTTCCACGATCGTACATAGTTAAATTCTAACATATATTCAATATGCTTCCAGCTAAATTATCAAATGCATCTCGGTCTTCTAACGAAAACGAAAACGCAAATATTGTGACTCCTATATTTGGAAAGACAAACATTCCGGTCGGTGTTAAAGGTATAATATGTTTGACGTATATTATCCCCGGTAACAGATAATACTATCGTGGCTGTACTCTTTTCACAAACACTCCAGGACTCAATTATTGTTTCACAAACATTCCATTAGCTGTTTCCATCGTGGCTAACTAACACACAAGTTTTTCACTTACATTTTGGTGCAGATACACCTCCTCGACGTAGGGGAAGGCCGCCTATAAAAGACATTTCAAATGGTATAATGGTTAACTTTATACTAAGGATGATATTACTATTTTTTTTACCTTATTATTGATTCCCGTTATTATTTTTTACCATTAGAAATGTCTGCTGTATCACAAGTTCTTCAAAAAAACAAAAGAAGTCACGTGGATCAAATGTCTCATCAATGTGATCGTTATACAACACCAGGTTAACGCTTTTTTATTATACTAAGTTAAAAGATTAAAATTTGTTTTCACATATTCACTGAGTTTACATTTATATTGCTACATGAATGCAGGTTCCAGCAATGTCATTCAAGGTTTGCACCATTCTACTACCAATTCAAATGAACCTCAAACCAACATTGCGAGTACATCTAGAGAACATCCACGTAAGAGACAAAGGAAAGTAATATATGAGATTCCATGACTAAACTTTGATATTGACGAGGATGAAGATTTTTCTGGCTCAAATGACCAAAACAAGTTTTATGGAATCAGTTCATGTGATAGTAACTTCAACTGTAAACTTATTCACCCTTTTAACTCTGCACATGGAGAAACCTTATTTTATTTTTCACATTTGGTTTACAGAATATTTTGACCATGGAGATCCAACCAATATATGTGGTGCATGTAATGCTGTCTTGTGGGACTTCGAGGCGAGGCTGAAAAGGCGTTTTCAAGATTCGTGGAGTTACTCTACATGTTGCCTCTATGGAAAAGTAAAGGTTGCAAAACTAAAAGAGCCCCCAAAACATTTGTCAGACCTATTTCACAATGATGATGCAACATCGAGAAATTTTCTAAAAAATATTCGTACGTACAATATGATGTTTGCCTTCACCTCAATGGGCGGAAAAGTTGATCATTCCGTCAACAGGGGTAAGGGCCCTTATTGTTTTAGGCTTCATGGTCAAAACTATCATAGTCATGGTAGTCTTTTACCAAAAGAAGGGTCCAGCGCTAAATTCTCGCAACTGTATATATATGATACTGAAAATGAGGTGAAGAACAGGATTGACGCACTCCGGTATGGAAACAATTTTAACTTCTTTCTTTTTTACATATTTACATATATATATATATATATATATATATTATATGATCAAATGGACAAAATATTTCTCATGTATTATATATCCAATTTCGAATTGTTTTTATGTTGCGGTTTTATAGATATATGTCTTCTTTTAACTTATCATATATAGATTACTATGTTGTTTATCTTATTGCAGATCTGGATCGAAAAATGAATCGAAACAATCTGACTCACTTGATCCACAAATAATTGAAGGTTTAAGGAACACTTTAGATGCAGAAAATGAATTGGTCAAGTCATATAGAATGGTCAGAGATCGCTATAAAGCTCATGAACTAGACAACGTACGGTTGAAATTACTTGGTAATAGGGCATCTGACGGAAGGACTTACAATCTTCCTACCGCCTCAGAGGTAGCTGCTTTAATTTTGGAAGACAACGAGGATTCTCTTGATAAAAGAGATATTCTGATTGAAACACAAACCGGTGAACTTAAACATATTAATGTTTTGCACCCTTCATTTCTGTCACTTCAATATCCTCTTTTGTTTCCGTATGGTGAAGATGGATACAGAACCGATATTCTTCATAGAGACGTTGTTCAGCCAGACCCAAAAAAAGGCGATAGGTTAACAATGAGAGAATACTTTGCTTACATCATTCAAGAAAGGAAAGACAGATTCTCACTGCATCACAACTCTCGAAGACTTTTTCAACAATTTTTGGTAGATGCTTTTACCATGGTGAAACGAGAAAGGTTATATTTTCATCGCAACAACAAAAATCCTACGCGTTGAATCATATCAACAGCTATCACGTCATGCAGATAATGGCAATACAGATGCATCTACCACTGGCAAGCGTATAGTACTACCGTCATCTTTTACCGGAGGTGCACGATATATGCGTCAAAATTATTTAGATGCAATGTCACTCTGCAAAGTATATGGCCATCCAGATTTTTTCATCACTTTCACATGCAATCCGAAATGGCCAGAGATTACAAGGTTCTTGAATGGAACTGGACTTCGTCCCGAAGATAGGCCAGATATTATATGCAAGACCTTCAAGATGAAGCTTGATCATTTAATCAAGAATTTGAGGGAGTCAAAGATTTTTGGACGCGTCAATGCAGGTAACTTTTGAAAAATTTTAGTACACTTTCTGTTGTTTTTTGATATATTTATAACTGTTTGTTATTGTTCTTTTATATGTTACAGTTGTATATACGGTTGAGTTTCAGAAGAGAGGACTTCCGCACGCCCACATATGTATTTTTTTACACCCGGATGATAAGTTGGTTAATCATGAAAAGATCGATGATTTCATTGCGAGATACGGACAAAGATCTGACGGATCTTTATCGCCTTGTAAGTGACCATATGATGCATGGCCCGTGTGGAGTTGATAATCCAAGTTGCCCCTGTACGAGTAAAGGGAAATGCACGAAAAATTTTCCGAAGAAATTTTCACCTCGCACTATGACAGACTCTGATGGTTTCCCTGTTTACAAAAGGCCTGATAATGGAATGTTTATTAAAAGGCGGGTGGACCTACACAATGGTTTTGTTGTCGGTTACAATAAAGTTCATTAAAACTTACGGCACATAAATGTGGAGTGGTGCAATCAGGCCGGTTCTATCAAATATTTGTTTAAATACATAAACAAGGGACCAGATCGTGTTACTGCTACCATTTGTGTTGACAACAATGACAATCAAGAAAGCACCAACGCAGAAGTGAAGGATGAAATCAAAGAATTTTATGATTGTAGGTATCTTTCAGCCTGTGAAGCTACTTGGAGAATTCTAGGTTACGAAGTTCACTACCCGTTACCGCTGTTGAGGGTTGCCATTTCATTTCAGGGGACAACAACAATTCGTGTATGACGCCGATCCGATATTAATGATGTCCTAAACAAACCTTCACTTTTGTACAAATTTTTGGCATGGATGGAATGTAATAAAATCGATGCTCTTGCCAGAACTTTGACGTACGCTGAATTCCCAACTAAGTTCGTTTGGAAGCCTGAAAATAAGATATGGCAGCGTAGGAAGCAGGGATTTGCTGTAGGACGGATTCATTATGTTCCTCCTTCTCTTGGAGAAGCATACTATCTGAGGGTTCTTCTGAATAAGGTTAAAGGACCGACATCGTGGGAAGATATTCGCACTGTTAGTGGTAGATTCTATGATTATCAAGGTAAAGATGACAAAATATATGATTCATATAGGGACACATGTTTTGCACTCGGATTGTTAGACGATGACAAAGAGTACATCGAGGCAATTAAAGAAGGACATCGTATTGCTTTTGCTGATTCTGTTCGTCGTTTATTTGTGATGTTGCTTACGTCAAATAGTATTGTCAGATCCGATCATGTATGGAACGAGACATGGGAATATATGTCTGATGATATTGAACATCAGCAACGTATACTTTTTAATAATCCAGGTAACATTTTTTCCGCTCATTTAAACTTAAATTAACTATTTTAACTATTTTAAAAGTTAAATTAAACTATTCTATTACTGTTGCAGATTTGGAGATCCGTGAACGTCATCGTAAAAATCTATGCCTGCAATATATAGACAATATTCTTCGTAAGAATGGAAGTAGCTTAAGTTCTATAAATGGAATGCCTTTACCAGATCTGGAGTTTCTGGAAAACCACACAAACTCTTTGATCCATGACGAAATTTGCTATGACACCGACTTACTAAAAGCTGAACATGACAGGCTCTTTCCAAGTCTAACTGGGGAACAAAAATTAGTATATCAACGAGTTATCTCAGTTGTTGAAAATAAAAAAGGCGGTGTTTTCTTCCTTTACGGATATGGTGGTACGGGAAAGACATATATATGGAAAACATTATCCGCTGCTATACGGTCTAAACAAGATATTGTTTTGAATGTGGCATCGAGTGGTATTGCTTCTTTGCTTCTAACAGGTTTGTACCTATCTGATCTAATGTAATAGTAAATTTTTATTGGTATGCAAAAATAAATTTTTAGGTTTTATTCTCAAAATGACCATATTTTTTTTTCCTTCTCCACTTTTAACTGAAAAATTCAAATTCAGTGCATAATAGTTTGCTAGAGTTCTGCACAAACACAAAATGAAAGTGTCTTTTGGGTTGTATTCGTGATATCGTCGGTCCATTTTTGCACAATGAGTGCTATGTTTAGGGCAGGTGTTGGTCACATTTTTGTTATCTAAGCTGAAGGCACAAGCTGGTATTCACATCAGTTTCTGTTTCTCAACATATACAAAATACTTCACTGCATATATTTTGATAACAGGGAGATATGCATATACGGTCTGAATTTAGTTTACCTTTTGGTATATTCAGTAAACTTTTAAACTCGGATCTGTCAAAAAATAATAAACAGAAAAATGTGATAATTTTTTTATCTTAAGTATTCTTATATCTGATCTAATGTAATAGTAAGTTTATATTGCTGTATTCAAAAATATATATTCATTGTCTAACGTACCTTCAATATTGCTTCTTTCCTTCTGGCAGGTGGTCGTACGGCTCATTCTCGATTTGGTATACCTATTAACCTAAACGAGGACTCCTTTTGTTCAATAACCCCTGGTACAGATCTTGCTGCTTTACTGATCAAGACAAGTTTAATAATATGGGACGAGGCCCCGATGATGCACAAACATTGTTTCGAAGCTTTAGATCGATCTTTAAGAGATGTTATGGGAACCACTGACCCAAATGCAAAAGATATGCCGTTTGGTGGTAAGGTTATTGTCTTTGGAGGAGATTTTAGGCAGATTTTGCCAGTTATACCAGGTGGAACAAGGCAAGACATTGTACACGCATCTCTTAATTCGTCTTATATATGGGATGATTGTACAGTACTTGAGTTAACGACAAACATGAGATTGAGAGAAGGTTCTGATAAGTGTAATATTGAAGAAATCAAGGAATTTGGAGACTGGATATTAAATATGGGAGATGGTCGTTTAGGTGGAGCTAACGATGGTGAGGCAACTGTTGATATTCCGGATGATTTACTCATAACAGATAATGTTAATCCTATTCCCTCACTGGTCGAATTTGTTTATCCATCTTTTCTCAACAACTTACGAGTTCTTCTTTTTTTTCAGAGAGGGCAATTCTTGCTCCCACTCACGAAGTTGTTGAAGTTATAAACGAGAATTTGCTATCTCAAATTCCGTGTGACGAGGTTGTTTACTACAGTTCAGATAGCATATGTGAATCTGAAGGTCTTGACAATGATTACACCGAATCTTTGTACTCTCCTGAAGTGTTGAATGGTGCGAAATATGCGGAATACCTAACCACAAATTAGCTCTAAAAGTTGGTGCACAGCCGTGCATTCTTCTTCGAAACATTGATCAAACTGGCGGCTTATGTAATGGGACAAGACTAAGGATTCTACAACTTGGTGAACATGTTATTGTGGCACAAATATTAACGGGAACAAATGTCGGCCACACTACTATCATCCCAAGGTTGAAACTCAGTCCTTCAGACAAGAGGCTTCCGCTGAAGATTAATCGACGCCGATTCCGTTAGCACATGCGTTTCGCCATGACCATCAACAAAAGTCAAGGCCGTCTTTATCAAAAGTTGGAATTTTTGCCTAAGCGGTCTTCACACATGGTCAACTTCGTCGTTGTGTCGAGTCAAAAGTCGGAAAGGATTGAAGGTTTTGATATCGACACAAGGATGGTAAAGTTTCAAAGAGTACTTTGAATGTTGTTTACCACGAAGTGTTACAAAAGATTTGATACATCGTATGTTTTTCTTTTGTTATTTTCAAGATTTATTCACTGTTCACTTTATGATTTTATATTATGGAAATGAACACTATTGTTTGAGAGCTAATATTAGTTGGTTTTCTTCTTTAAAAAATTTTAAGGTTATATTTTTTAACTTTTTATATGCTGCCCGTGATTTATCACGGGTTTATAGGCTAGTATATATATATATATGCATACATATACTACTAGAAAGATCTTTATCATAAAAAGTCACAAGCAAACCTCAGCGCCACATCAGCTTTATCATGTAATTCATGGAATAGGATTTGTATGATTGTAAGCTTTATCAAGAATGAATGATGTATTTAAATTCACCGACTTTCGGCAAAGTTTAACTCCGAAACAAGCAAACCTCAGCGTCACATCAGCTTTTTAAGACATCACCTTACCACCACCTTTAGAGGCGTGATCATCATTTAACTAAACACATAAAAATAACTCACTTAATATAAACATGCCCCACAATATACCCCACACACACAAACAAACAAAAAAGAGTGCATTTCATTAGGTGGCGCAGAACACCCAACCGAGTCCATTTTCCCTCCGTGTGTGGTTGAGCTTGGCTGTCATGCGATTGAAGCATGGTGGACCGGTTGAGCGTGGCCGTCATGGGGATGAAGCACAGTGGACCTGCTTCACATGTGATATACCACCATAACACCCGGTCTAAGGGAGACAACCTACGCAGCTTTCTCTAAACTCATTTATGGTAGAGATTATTCATAATAATATCAAACATCGTCTCCCGTGAAGAATTGGATAGAGCAGGTTTGGTTTTGAACAGAATTGGTGCAAACTAACACAAGATTTTTAGAAAACATTTTGAAAAGCAAGAGAACAAACCTCTCATAGCTTAATGAACTGATATCAACAAAATGAACAAAACAAATTAATAACCAACATAAAACTCCATAAGCTCTATTATATGTTAATAATGCTAATCAAACAATAGTGTCGTTCCATGTTTATCAAGCCGGCCTGACTCTGACCATTTCCTTATTTTGTTCATACATACGAATGACAAACACCATAAATAAATCTGAGCTACAAGTGACGAAAAATCATGCTATGGGTAAAGGGGTCGACTCAACTATATCAACATGGGCTAGTTCCCTATCTCTTTGTTATCCAAAACCGAAAGAGATTTAAGAACACAACTTTGTACTGGGTAGCTTTTACCTCCTCCTTTCCCTTTGGCATGGAAGCTAACACGAATGTTGAGCAAAATATGATGCTTTGCTTTAATCAGATATCCTCATATCTACCTTGAGGATGTCCTTAATAACCTCGTACGACACAAAGGCTATGGCTATTGATGGAACGACCTATAGAAATAAACTTGCATAAGAAACTGATGGTATTTATTTTGTTCAACAAGCTGTAAATTTTACTTTGTATACTGACCTTGACGGAGTTGGGGACCAAACCCTTGTACAAAGCGCCAAAACCCTCATGACGAACGGTTTTCCTGAATGCATCAATCATTCCATTGTATTCCATTGCCGACTTTCCCTCCCCTTTAACAACTGAACCAGCATCTTTCCATCCAACCATTTGCATTCTTCGGCGTATGACATCAAGAGGATAAGCAACTGTTTGGCCAACGGTTCCAGCTGCAGCCCCACATGCAAGCTTTGTTATCACACTCAACTCTGTGTCTTCAACCAGTCCAAACGGTCTTGATTTGATCAACCAGTCTTTTAATGATTCGTATACTGCAAAATTGAGCCCCACGTAGGGCACCTAGAAACAAACATGATGTGGGTAAATTATTTGATATCTTGACACCGTAAATTATTTGAAATTTTGAACTAAACGAAATCACAACATCTCAACAGATGGAATTTGTAGTTCACATTGTATAACTACATCCTTCACATATTAAAAGGGGTGTTTAGAAGCGTGTTTTGGGTGTTTGAAGATGTAATACTCAAATGATTTAGGTGTTTGGCGACTCTAAATTTTTAGAAAATAAAAAGGTAACGAAACCAAAAGAACATTGTTGTGAGAAAAGAGGGACGTTTAGTAAAATGGGAGTAAAAGTGTCTCGAATCAGGTCTAGAGATATGGGTAAACAATGTCATTCTATTTCACTTGGGTGAAAAAAAAAAAAAAAATGGAAAAGGTAAACAAATGCTATCCAAACACCGAATATATTTATTGTGTCCCGATAATCAGCTAATGAGTTCCAAAACGCATAACCAAAAACCCCCTCAAAATTTTCAGGAAGGTCAATGCACATCTAAAGATAGATTGGGACATTGGGCTCCAATTTAGTGATTTGTATAAGTATGAATATGTTGAATCCTAAATCCTACTTATAGCATGCAAAGGTAATCAGGAACACATGGCTACTATCAATAGTAATATTTATCTTAATCTTAACTTACCACACCAATGACAGAGGGAAGCCATCCTTTGTACAATGCACGTGGGCCTTCTTCACGGAGTACTGTCCTAAGAGCATGTGCAATTCCTCTGTACTGACTGCCCGATTTCTCAGTCTGCGAAATGAACAATTTACTTAATAAGTCTAAAGCCTACAGCATATTACATAGAAGAACTTGCAAAACCACTGAGCTATAACACAGTATTGGAAAATTATAAAATATACCTGGACAGTGATCCGACCTCGAACCAGATCCATCGGATAGGTAGCTGACATGGCGATTATACCAGCACAAGCACCAGCTCCGAGGCGTAAGAGAGGGGTCAGTTCAGCATCCTCTGAAATAAAAGACAAAACATTATTGCTGCAATCATCACAAAAATCGCTTCTCATGGTCAATATTATTAAGATGTGTGTAGATATAAGTTTTTAAAGAAGGAAAACGATCAAAATAGCCAAAATATACATGGGTTTTAATAGAACTAGCAAAAAGCTGTGTTATACCAAATTACCCATCAATCCGCAAAAAAATTATGAACTACATTCTTTTGTGGAATATTTATCTTGCATTTTGCTTTTAATTACTCTAACCTTTTTGCGGAATTGATGGTTATTTTACTTAAACACTGTCTTTATGTGATGTGTTTACACATCGGCTATTGAGTAGTTTGATTTCACAAAATAAGATAAGAATGCCTTGACATACCATTTCCCGGTTGCTGCCGGTAGAGCCACAGAATTCCCCTGTTGGTGTAAAAAAGATAGAATGTTAAATCACATATCTTAATATACTGCATACTCAGAAAGGTAAATTCATACACGAGAAGTATAGCACTAATATAAACTAGAAAAGGTGTTACATGTTAATTTAAACCAAAAGAAAAGCAAGTAGCTTACTTGGAAGCCTCTTCATAGCTAAAGAACTTGACAGCAGAGTTTGGGACAATGCGAGCACAATTGGTACCATTTCCTTTAAACATTCCACGGAGACCCTCTGTTCTCCATATATATTTCAGTCCCTGGATAGTTCCGCTATATTTGATGGCATGCGGATTTTGGACCTGTACAAATCAATAAAGTTAAGTATTAGCATGTCTACTCATACATAACAGGTTGAGGGTAAGGTGACAAAAATTAAATTTGTTTTACATTAAAATTGCAAACAAAGGCTACGTGCTCGATTAGATTTCTCATGTAGAGTTGCGAAGATTGAAAAATCAGCATAAAAACCAGATTCATCATTGTATAGCTTTTGTTTGGCTTTATTACCAATTAAGTGTTTAGTGTTGTCACTTGTTGAACAGATCACAAAGCCTAGTTAAGCATATCCATTTAGATATAAGGCATAACTACAGATGCAATAAACTTTTAATTCAGATAACTCTAATAGTCAGTCTTAATTATCTATATTATCAAGTTCTGTTTACGTGATGCCTTTGGAAAAAGACGTTGTAGTAAGTGATGAAGTAACAAAAAGGATAACTGCATGGTTTGTGCCAATAGAGCACATTCATCACATAGATCCAAAAGTGTTAACTCTCTAACGGCACAGCTTTTGCTAACCAGAAAAAGAGCAGAGGAACCACATGTACTCGTGTTTTTTCTCTGGTGTAAACTCTTTAGCTTATGTAACTCAGTCATACGCAGGCTAAAGCATACAGCTAAGTAATTTTTATTTTTTTATTTTTTTTTCTCTACATGTTTTATGTACAAGGTTCTTATCTTGCATATGATCATATAGCTCTAATGCTGTCCATTATTCATTATTATCCTTATTCTTTGCCTGTTACCAGTTCTTGCTCTCTTTTTTTCTTTTCTAGAAGGCGTGTTATTTAGTCCACTGTTCACTTGCCATAACTTTGACAACTAAATATAGCAATACCTAAGGCAAAGAGTGCCATCATTTCTGGATGTACCTAAATCTTTAACAACACTCTACTTAGAGATGACGTAATCAAATTTATTTTAAGATAAATAATAGGCAATGAATTCACTCTGTTAAACATAAAGCAAGTGCAAACAAAATCCTAAAGTATATCATTTACACAGAAGATCCACCTGAAGCAGAATTTTCAATCGTTCCAAAGGAGCAACAGCGGTACGTGATCTGCAAATAGAGTAACCAAATAAGAAGAGGCAAAAATCTATAACGCAGAACTTATCAAATAACTAAAATCCAGAACTGATATCAATATCTAGAAATCAAAACATACAAGAAAGACTAGAAATGTTATACATGCAAGCCAGATATTTTATTTTATTTTGGGTACAACAGTTCTTTTAGTATTCCCATCATCATTATTCTTATTACGAATAAAAATGTTTAGCCTAAATGTGTCCAAACCATATTTTACCGATTCTCCCTGGCTTTTTACACTGTAATCACGTTTAATCCATCCAGCGCATGTGTTTCTATGTATTCAACCTCCTAGTTACATATTAACCTCATCTCTCCACCACTACTTTTCTCAAAGATCTTTTTCATTTTCTGAAAATATTCTAAAGCATAAAGTAGAAGCAGTTCCAATAGTTAACCCAAGGAATAATACTTTAAAAGGCAAAAAAAGCAACCATATATTCCAAAAGCATAATAATCACATTTTCATACTTCTCCCCACATTTAATCTACCAGTCTACTTAAAACATTTGCAAGGACGAGAAACGCATATGTAACCTTTTCAAAAGCTAAATTTAACAATAACACCAACCATGGTGATGAACTGATACATAAGCTAAATTTAACAATAACACCAACCATTTAAAGTTGATACCTCCTTTTCACTATTCATATTGTTATTTTTCAACACCGAGCCGGTCATCTTTGACTTAAACTTCTTTGCTATATAATTAAAATAACAATAGTCCGTCATTAAAGCACAACTTTTCAACAATTCAACACTGACATATGTCAGCCACAGAACATACATGACTCATTCAAACATAATCCAATTGCTAATTTCTAACAGAACGCGTCCATAATCAACCAAATAACAACAACACTAAGAATCAAGTAAAAAGAAAAATGCGTTAAAATCACAACATTTCAGCTAAATATGAAACATTTGAATAATATTCATTAAATTCTAACAAAACAGTTAACACTAACAAAACACAAAG